>OW240913.1:19165716-19258716 GCA_933207985.1 Pelobates cultripes | reverse complement strand
CGTCAGGAGGGGAGGAGCCGGAGATTGGCGGGTTGGAGAGAGAGGGGAGCGTTATGGACCGTGGGTGCTGTCAGGAGAGACGCCGCATGGCTTTTGTTTTGTTCAGGAGGCTGGAGCACCGGCATAACACAGCAATAACTTCCTAGGAGATCCTAGCCTTGGGCTATAAGTTTTTTTTATAAGCCGGAGTGATTTAAGCTTGTTGCTGTTTTGCTGTGGAAGGACTGCAGGGAGGCGCTAGACGAATTGAAAGAAAGGTGAAAGAACTGAAAGTGGCTGGGTGAGGTGTAATTATGGTCTCCATATTAAAGGGACTCCAGGCAAAAAAGGAGCAACAATTAGTGAATAACTAAACATTGTATGGATGAAATAAGAAGTAGTAGAAGAGAAGAAAAAGTATGAAAGTTTTTTTTAGTTTTGGAGCAATCCACCCTAGAACCCACTTAAGCTAGTATTACAATTTCACCTACAATGGCTAAGGATAATCAAGCAGTAACACTTTCCCTCTTAAAAGTATGTTTGGAATATATATCACTTGATATTAAGAATGCGTTAACTGAAAATTTTTTGAATATCAAGAAAGAATTATCCACTCTGGGAGGTTGCAAACAACAGAAGATAGACAAGACTCTATGGATCAACAGTTTCAAGAGTTGAAGGAAACGCAAATCAAGATGACTGCCAAAGTAGAATTATTGGAAGACAAATTGTGCGATCTTGAGGACAGATCAAGAAGATTGAACCTAAGATTTAGAAACATATCAGAGGAGATTACAGACGGTCAGCCTCTGGATTATCTAAATGGATTTTTTAGATATTTGGGGATCATCACCGAACAATATGATACAACGATGTCCTGTTTTCACCGGCTTTAAAAAAAAAAAAAAGCAAGATCAGAAATTTCCCCGAGATCTAATTGTGGCATTTGCCTCATTTGACTTTGGGCTCCAGGTGTTTCAGGCTTCAAGGAAGATAAATTTAATGGAGGACAAATTTAAAGCAATAAGAGTATTAACAGATGTTTCCTTCCAACAAGGCAAAGCAGAAATTTATTTACAACAGTTTTTCCCTCCTTAAAGGAATATAATCTCAAATTTAAATGGAACAATCAATCAGCTCTACAAATTTGTTACAAGGACATTTGGAAGACCTTTATATCAGCAGAACTAGTGCATGAGTGGTTAAAGGAAAATAATCTATAGAACACGTTATTGGGGGGAAGGGTAGAATTGATAATTTTTCATCACAAAATTTATACGATTGTTGTGACAAACGTTTTTTTTTTCTTAGTATTTTCTCTATATGGTTTTTTTAGGGGATCAGCTCATAAATCTATTATATAGCACTAAGGTATTATTAGTAAAGGTACAATAATTTCAGCGTTACTTTAAGAGAGATATTTCACTTTCAAGGAACTAATTTAAAGATAGAAACATGGAACAACTAAATTAAGTAGATTTACTATATCAACACTAAAGGCACAGTAATTTTAGCTATTAGACGCTTAGTATTATTTTAAGAGAGATGTTCACATTTAAGGAAATCAATTTAAAGATAGATACATGGATTCTACCAAATTAATTTGATTTTTCAATCGGTAGTTTCTTTTTTTTTTTCTTTTTTTTTTTATGAGGATTTATATACACAGGATATGTGACATGGTTTCCTTAGGGAAGTACAACACTTTAATCTACAGCTGAGGGCTAGCAATGCTGTACCTAACAGGGCACTTAAGCAATTAATTCAAATGAGTAGTGAAAGTAAATTACATAATTTATTAGATTATTGTGGCACTCAAAGTTTTTTTTTTTTTTTTGCCTCTTAAATCTATTTTATAGCACTGAGGTATTAACATTAAGGGCATAGTAACCTTAGCTATGGGACACTTAGTATTATTTTAAGAGAGATATTCACATTTAAAGAAATTAATTTAAAGATAGATACATGGAAATTGATTAGATTTACTTGGTTGTTGTAGTATTTGAATTGGTAGTTCACTTCAAAGTGCTTATTTTTAAGACTACTCATCTGGTGAAAGTCATAAATATTTGTTTGTATATTTGTCTTTACATGTAGTGCTGGTACATTATATTATGTTGGAGGATTTATTTTTTCTTTCCCTCTCACTTTTTGCTCCTTTTTTTTCTTTTCTGGGGCCATCCTAATCTCCAAATCCTCCCTGTGGGTTCCCCAATGGGTACCCAGTACTTGGATTAGATATTCTGAATCCAAGCAGACGATTGGATATGATTGTTTTTATGTTGTTACATGTTGGTTTTATATGTTTTCATTGGTCATGTATTTTGAGGGGGTGGTCAGATAGCCCAAAAAAAAGAAATTAGAGATCAATATGGTTAGCATGTAATCTATTAATGCTCAGGGCCTTCATACATATGTCAAAAGAGGTTTTTTGTATGAAACATTAATTAATTAGGCAAAAAATTCAGGTGGCTTTCATCCAGGAAACTCACTGGATGCGTGAGGCTAAGGCTCTGTGGCATTATAAGAAATACCCTGTAATGTATTCAGCATCTACAAGGACAACAAAAAATGCGGGGTTTCAATCGTATTTTCAAAAGAGACTAAATTTGATTGCTTTTATAACTTTCTAGACCCGGAAGGGAGGTATATTATTTTAGTGGGCCAATTAAACTGGATAGACTATACAATGGTTAATGTTTACTTACCAAATAAAGATCTGATAAAAACGTTAGTAAAAATCCTTAGTTTGGTAGAGCAGATTAAAAAGTGTAGAATTATAATCGCAGGGAACTTTAATTGTATCTTAGATACTCAAATGGATTAGAAAACTGTCAAAACACCAACAAATAGATAGAGCCTTAAAGAAACAGGCAGGAACTTTTAATAGAGCTATTAAGAAAGCAGATTTGTATGATTGCTGGAGACTATTCCATCCTAACGACAAGAATTACACACATTGATCAATTCCTCATAACTCCTCGGCTAGAATAGATTTGATCCTGGGTAATCTGAGTTTCTCAAAGGTGATTTCAATGATCACAATAGTAGAAAATACATGGTCAGATCATGAAATGGTTATAACAGAAGTTTCTGACAGACAAAATAGGCTACCTTCAATTTGGAAACTTGCCAATTATTTACTGAAAAATAAGGTTAATATTGAACATATAGAGAGATTAATGAAATTATTTGCTTTAGAAAATTCTTCGGAAGAAATTTCTAATGAATGCCTCTGGTGTTCTTTTAAAACAGTAATTAGAGGCAACTGGATTAAACTTGCTAGTCAGCAGAAGCTAAAAAGGGATAGTAATTTGTCGGATCTCTATATCAAATTTTATAATTTGTCTAAGGCTAACAAACTCAATTATTCGGAGGATAAAGCTCTATTAAAGATTACCAGGAAAAGATAAATAAACAGATCAAGAACAGAATAGATAGGAACTTATCAAAACGTAATATTAGATACTATTATAAGGGAAACAGAGTGGATTTAAATTAAAGAAACGTGACATAGACCGTAAGATATTTAAATTAAGAGAAGGAGATACTAATATCTATAAACAGGAGGATATAGCAAATAAATTTAGATCCTTTTATGAGAACCTTTATAATTTGAATTCTTCCCCCGGAGGTGTCAATGATTGATAATTATTTGGAAAATTCTAATTTGAACAAAATCTCAGCTCTCCAAAGGGAATATTTAAATAAAACTATCACTGAGAAGGAAGTAGAAACTGCAATAAGTAGATTGGAAAGTAGTAAAGCACCAGGCCCGGATGGTTACCCTAACCTTGTTTATAAAGTCTTTAAAAAAAAGAGTTAACACCATTATTAGAAGATACTTTTAATGAATTAGCAGCTAAGGCGTGTGCCTCTCAAGATTTGTTAAGGGCACATATTACCCCAATCCTGAAGCAAGAAACGCTGCCCATGGGTGTAGCTAATTATCGACCTATTTCTTTGGTCAACGTTGATGTTAAATTATATGCGGCCATCTTAGCTAATAGGTTAAAGTCAATTCTTCCGACATTGATTCATTCAGATAGGATTTTTGATGGGTAGGTACTCCAGTCACAATTCCCGCAGAATACTGGATATTCTGGATTGGGCACAGTCCGAGGGAACTCCTCTTCTGACCCTGTCGGTAGACGCTGAGAAAGCCTTTGACAGGGTCGGATGGGAGTTCCTTCAGTCCACAATGGAACAGTTTGGTTTTGAAGGGTGGTTTTTGGAAGCTGTTGGAGTGATTTATTCTAATCCTACGGCTAGGATAGTGGGTCGAGAGCTTTGTTCTGAGTGGTTTTGTATTTCTAACGGGACACCACGGGGGTGCTCTCTTTCCCCGTTGTTGTATGTGTTATTAGTTGAACCATTGGCTAACAACATTAGAAATAATAAGGGAATTAAGGGAGTTGGTTCCCAGAATGACGATTGGAAAATATGTTTATACGCAGACGATATATTAATATCTATAACGGATCCACATATTTTCCTTCCATTTTTAATGCAAGAATTTGAGAAATATAGTTTAGTTTCCTATTATAGATTGAATATGAATAAAACAATAGCTCTCGTGACTAACATTCAAAAAGATAATTTGCAGTCCTTTGCTACAAGTTACTTACCACTGCAAGCAATAGTATACATGCCAGGAGTACATTTTAACTCGCCATGTTAATTTTAATTGCCAATGGACAGACAGATAATGGAAGTATAACTATACTTAATCTGCTCATGGAAATTTTCACATAAATTCTTTAGTACTTTAGAAAAAAAAATTATATTGCATGTCAATCTATTAATTGCACTGATTTATGAAATCTTCACAGCATATGACTAAACTTTGTAAAATTCTTGCAAGACATTATTTCCTGCCTTTACTGCAGATTTTACTCTTTTTCACCTGTTTTCAATGTTCTTTCTTGCACTTATTTTTTTATAATTCCAATCATTTAAACTTATTTCCCTCTTCACTTTCATTTCTCTTTTTCTAGTAAATAATTGTGTTTTGTATTTCTTTTTATATTTATATATTTGGGGAAGTTTCAGGAAATACAGACAATTCCACTATGGATTTCCCATGCAGGATATTAGGGATTAGTGGAATTTGGGACTGTCCAACCTGTTTCTATTGTGCCACTTTCTTTGCAAATTTCCACATATCCTGTCTTTCAGAAACTTGGATTACTATTCTTATAATTATCATCTCCCTCTGGCCATGTAAAATCATTGCTGTCTAACTATGTCCTAAGGCCATATCTAACAGCTATAAACAGCTTTAATACATGAAACCGTGGTGGGTGGGTAAAACAAGGATAACCAGTTGGTACAGTTTTTGCACTGCATGACTTTCAATATATTATCTCTGCACTTTATTCAGTTCTTATAAAGTATCTATCCATTTCAGTTACTTTCTATTGAAATACTTTTCTGTCATTAAAAAAAGCAAAACAAAAAATAATCATATATCCGTTATATTTGCTCAAATTAATTATTTAATTGATTTTAATTAAAACTAGCTTGATATCCAAAACTTTTTCAGCTCAGGTAAAGAGTGCTCAGGTGCAGCATGGTTCTGTTGTTGAAACAGGGACATGGCTTAAACTGAAATTCACGTTCCAATCACTTTTGCTCAGAGCATTCTTCAATTAATTTCTCTACTTTAACACACCATAGTTTGAGATAATTATATAGCACCATCTGGGGTGTTTCCATGAGTGCAGAATAATAACAGAGGAGGTGCTAAATTAATGGTGCAAGTCTGAACATGATTTTCTAATAAATACAAATAGTAGATGTAGATATATTAGAAGAAACATTGAGTTCACTTCAGAGAAAATCTGCTCTTACTTCCATACTCACAAAACCCACCATCTTATGTATAAGTGGTCACGGTACGTGACTAAATGTCCATTATTTTATGGTTTTATGAATCTTTATAGACACTAGGATGTATTTGAAATAGAGTGTTACACTGTATTTTGTTTGCTTTCTCTGTTTGTCTCTGCAGCACACTTCTAATATTTGATGTTTTGTGCCAAACTAGGTTTTTTAGGTTTATATATAATTAATCTTAGAGTTTGCTATAACCACACTGACCCAATCTTATAGAGTTATGCTTGTATCATATAACTTAATACATATATATCTTAATACATACTTTTTTATTTATTCACAGTTTTAAGTTAAGCAGCAAGGAGAAGTTGGCAAATTGTGTTGGTTTTACTTTGGTCACATGATCTTGCCAGCAGGGTACAGGACATGTAACCCCAATTCTCTAACCCTCTTACATAAAAGCTTCATGCTCAATGTCAAAGTAGGGTGGCCAGTTGCTGCTTGTCTATGTGAATGCATTGGCCATGCACATCTATCAGAGATTCTATATATAAAATCATTGTTAAACTGCATGAAATTATAATCACATTAGTTGCTATATTATCTAATATTAAGTCCTGAGTTCAGAATTTTTATATTGATATTATTTCATTGGTTGAGGTGGTATAGTGGGCTGGTTCAATTGTAAAACAGGTGACTCGTTTCTACTAGATCCCCGGTCAGAAGCTTGACAACCCTCTCTTGTCTGGAACATACTTGAAAACATCCAACTTTATTTATCCATTCTGGTTATATAATTTTTTTATTAATAAGGCATAACACCCAAGTCATTTGAGATGAGGTGGTCTTGGTGCCTATAGTGTCCTTTTGAACAAATTATTATTTTTAGGCGATAATTGAAGTTAGATATTTAAGATTGGTTAATAAAATTACATCTGCAATTACCAGACAACTGGGTAGAATCCTAGAATCAACAATATTGATGCATGGGTTCAGTCTCCTAGAAATAAAATTGCATCTATTCTTTAGGGCTACGTTGGATGCTGAAACTCTAGTCTGATCTACCTAGATCACACCAAAATAGAATCAGGAATAATAAAAGCAATAGAGTGCACTCCCTTAGGAAAGTGAGCACACTCCTTCATTAAATCACTGTTTCAGAAAGTATGGTGATACAAGGTATGAAATACTTTGCTTGGCACTAGCATTTAGTAGAAATGACAAGGGATTTATCATAGAGAATAGAGTATATGATGGTAGTAGGTGTTGTGTCTATTATGTTGCTTTTGGTGAGATGACAATGAAAATAATAAAATAAAGTTTTATAATCCGGGTATTTCGATTATTGCTTCTCCCCCTTTCTTCTGGGTTCAATCTTTTATAACATGACCATGTCTACTATGGATGGATTTGGGACAAGTACTAATTACTGTGACGGTAGTAACTTGTATCACCGTCTAGTATTCCTTTTCCCAATAGCAGAGTATCGCCTAGCATCCACAGGAATAAATCTCGCTGGTATCGCCAAATAATCCACACATGAGCCAAAGCTTAATGCTGGAACAAGACTGATTTACTGGAAGCAACAGGCATTCAATTTATACAGTACAAGCTCCCCCTCTGGGCCAGGCTAGATAATTGAGTTTCAGTAACATACTAAACTCAATTATCTGCTGGCCAGAAACATTAACAATTTTCAACATTTTTGGAAATATAGTTTCTATATGACAAATGTATACATCCCTGGGTAGCTGGGGATACTGGGAGTAACATATCCAAACTGCACGAAAATCCATTCAGTAGTTTCCCTGTCGCATCTTGTGGAAGTTTAACCGGCTTGCCATGCAGTTGTATCCAATTTAGAGTTCCATGAAATTGGTAGCAAGAGCCGGTCTCCGTTCATGCAGAATTACACAAAGACCACCATAGTTATACTGCAGCTGGTTACATGAGAATGCTCCCCTTTTTCAATTGATTGGAACTCCCGAACGTCGGTCTGGTACTGCAAGTGGAAATAGGTCAGACAGGACTCCCATAAAAACCGGGTGTGAGTGCCATGCCGAAAACAGTTCCAGGCACTTGACGAGTAAGTCCCGCTGGTCGTGTTTGGAAGATTTAAGATGGCCGCCATCCTTTGTTCTCGCCACATGTTTGTGTTCCGAATGGCGGCCACCTAGGACCACTCAATTACTTTGCGGTTTTCATGTGGTTACTTGGTGTTCTAAGTTCTGATTGCTACCCAGGGTGGTCTCCGTTCAGTAGAACGAATAATTTCCTGAACACAGAAATAAAACAAATATTTCTAAGTCACTTAAATGGCAGGGAGAGGAAATAACCGAATGAACACAGGTAAATACAGGGAAATCCTTTACAATGGCCCCCTTTTTCTCCCTGCTCTGGCAGACACGGTTGGACTTTACCTGGTCCGGTAGGGGCTGATGGGAAGTCCAATGTTTATTCCGATAAGAAGTCAGTTTGACAGCACGTCTGCATTCCCGCTTTTTGCTTGCCTGGGTGGTAGTGGATAGTAAAGTCATACGGTTATAGGGCAAGGCTCCAGCACAGAAAACTGGCATTATCTCCTGAGACCCGGTTGAGCCAGACCAAGTGATTGTGGTCAGTGATGAGTGTGAAGGCACGGCCATATAGGTAGGGAGTTAATTTTTTAAGGGCCCAAACCAATGCAAGGCACTCCTTCTCAATGCCTGCATAACTGACCTCCCTTGGTAGAAGTTTCCGGCTCAGGTAGACCACCGGGTGTTCTCCTCCATCCTCTCTGATCTGGCTTAATACTGCCCCCAGTCCAAACATTGAAGCGTCTGTGTGGACGATAAAGTGTTTGTTATAATCTGGGGCAGCCAACACAGGAGTATTAACAAGGGCCAGTTTTAGAGCTTGGTAAGCCACCTCACACTCCGGGGACCACAGGACTTGTCGGGGTAATGTCTTTTTAGTCAAGCCCGTCAGGGGTTTGGCCAGGGCACTATAGTCTGGTACAGGGAGTGGGCCAATTAGCAATGGCCTCGATCTTAGCCAGCTCTGGCCGTTGCTTACCACACCCAACTCTGTGGCCCAAATATTGCACCTTCGCCATACCAATGTGGTACTTGTCTGATTTCAAGGTTAAACCGGCCCCACTAATCCTGTCTAATACTGCTCCTACATGTTTCAGATGCGCCTCCAAGGTATTGTTATAGATGGCGATATCGTCCAGGTATGCCCACGCATAGTCCTGGAGACCTAACATGCGGTCCACCATCCATTGGAAAGTGGCTGGAGCATTCTTCATCCCGAATGGCATAACCTGGAATTGGTATAGGCTGAACGGGGTGATGAACGCTGACTTGGGTACCGAATCTTCCGCTAGGGGGATCTGCCAGTATCCCTTACATAGGTCTATCGGCGTCAGATACTTCCCTGTAGAGATGCAGTCAAGCAGCTCGTCCATCCGGGGCATCGGATAGGTGTCTGTGTCTGTCTTGTCATTGAGGCGCCTGTAATCTACACAGAAGCAGGTCGTACCATCCCGCTTTGGTATCAAGACCACAGGTGAGGCCCGAATGCTCTATTACCCCTAGTCGGAGCATTTCGTCTATCTCTTTCTGCATCCCATCTCTGACGGCTTCGGGAATGTGGTAGGGAGGTTGGCATATGGGCGCCTGCCCTGGGGTGTTTATTTTGTGGACAGCTTGCGGGGTATACCCAGGCTCCTGGGAGAATGTGGCCTGTTTGGCTTCCAGTAAGCGGATAGCTTGTGCCCTCTCCTGGGGCTCCAGCTGTTCCCCTAATTGGACCAATTCTATCGTCCTCGTCTCCTAGTTACCCCCTAATAGGTCGGGTAGGGGCAAAGCCTCGGTGTCCTCTCCAGCTGGAACACAGATGGCTGTCACCTCCTCAGCCCTTTTGTTATATGCTTTGAGCATGTTGATGTGAAACGTCCGTTTCACATCTTCATTCTCACAGCTGGCTATAGTGTAGGTGGTATTGCACACCTGTCCTATAACCTTAAATGGGCCCTGCCAGGCAGCCTGGAGCTTGTCAGTTCGGACTGGTTTTTAGACATGTGCAATTCGTTTCGGTCCAAATGTAAATTCGCACAAATTTCGGGCAATTCGAACATTTGGGTTCTTCCGAATGTCCGAATAGATGAATTGCCGAATGGTCGAAGTACCGAAGTTCCGATATTACCGAATTTGCGAAGTGCCGAAGTTCCAAACCACAGTATTGCCTAAGAACTAATATACTTACCCAGTGGAAGAATGTTACACTGTATACAATTTTAAATAAAAAGTATACAAACATAGCCAGGATTAAGCTGTAAGCATTTGGAACACTTACAACAATCAAGTAACATACATTCATATAAAATGTAAGTTACTTAGCCAGTCAGTGTAATGACATGAATGAATAAGTAGATAGCGCCCTAATACCGTGGGAATTAGGAAGTTATCTACTAAAAGACTGAAAAACCTAAATTGGTCTTTCAGCCAAATTTACTAATACTAAGTAAAGATTACTTAGTATTCGTAAATTATGCCCCTACTCACTATACTGCGAGTAGGGACATGTCTATTAAACAGTGAGCAGCTTATGGCTGCTCACTTTAATATATATAAAAAAAAAAAAGGGACCTATTGTCCCCCCCAGCCCACACCCTTGAACGGCGGGTGGGGGCCCTACAGTAAAATAAGGGGGGGGACCTAATGTCCTTTCCCTGGCCCCCACCCCTGAGTGCTGGGTGGGGGCCATAAATACTAATAAGGGGTGGACCTAATGTCCTCCCCCCTGGCCCCCATCCCTGAGCGGTGGATGGGGGCCCTAAAGTCCTCCCCCGGGCCCCCACCCCTGAGCGGTGGGTGGGGGCCCTAAATTAGAATAAGGGGCCCTCCCCCCTGGCCCCCACCCCTGAGCGGTAGGTGGGGGCTCTGCAGTAAAATAAGGGGGGGCCTAATGTCCTTCCCCTGGCCCCCACCCCTGAGCAGTGGGTGGGGGCCCAAATTAGGAATAAGGGGGGACCTAATGTCCTCCCCCCTGGCCCCCACCCCTGAGCGGCAGGTGGGAGCCCTAAATTGTAATAAGGGGGGGACCTAATGACGTTTTTTGCCGCCCCCTGGAAAATGCCGCCCAAGGCCAATGCCTTGTTTGCCTCGCGGCTAATACGTCCCTGTGTAAGTGTATGTTTGTGTCTGTAAGCGTATGTGTGTGAGTGTCTGTAAGTAAATGTGTGTGTCTGTAAGTATATGTGGGGGTGTGTATGTTTGTGTGTATGTGTTTCTCTGTGAGTGTGTGTGTCTGTAAGTGTATGTGTGAGTGTCTGGGAGTGTGTGTGTCTGTAAGTGTATGTGTGAGTGTGTGTTTGTCTGTGGAGCAGAGTACTTGTAGAATAGAAGAAAGAAGGAGCAGAGTACTTGTAAAAAAGGAGAAAGAAGGCACAGAGTACTTGTAGAATAGGAGAAAGAAGAAGTAGAGTACTTGTAAAAAAGGAGAAAGAAAGAAAAGGAAAAAGGAGAGAATTGTTGTTGGCTAATAATAGTAAGCGGGCTACCTAGGTCAGCCTTCCTACTGGGCATTGCTATAAGGAAGGTTAAAACAGAAAAAAGGAAGAAAAAAAAAGGTGGGGAGGGGAATTGAGGAGGGAGAGGAGGGGAGCTGATGCACAGATGAGAAATCATATTATGAGCAAACAGAGAAGTCGTCTGAATATCACCAAAATAGGAGACCTTTGTTCCTTACGAAAAAAATCGAACCAGATATCAAATATTTAGTCTCGCAGCATCAACCTCAAGGATCTCATCAATCACTAGTAAAGGTAATTTCAATTTACTTTAATGCTTTCTCATTAAACTTTATAAAGTTTAAAACATTATAAACATGCATAAAGAAGAAATAAAAAGATAAATGTACGTAATTTTTTTTTTAAAATTCCCTCCTTTCTAAAAAATAGTCTGCACTTGCATGAAAACTGGTGGGCAGTAAGGAAATTTTTCCATCAAAAAAGATGCATTAGTGGGCAGTAGATAGAAAAAGGTTGACTACCACTGCATTAGACAATCAAATACACTGAGTATGGTCCTAAGTAGTGACCTCAAGTAGAATGTTAGTGTTGCATGTCCCTATATCAGAAATCAGTACAATATAGATTTGCAAAAAAAAAAAAAAAGAGAAAAAACCCCAGAGCACACACCTGTTGCAAAACATATGAAATGACCTGAGTTTACCTGGAAATGATAAAGTAGTCAGGAGAAGATCTCTAAATACATATAATATGAGAGAGCTAGTAATCCCTAATAACAAAGTGATTAGAAGGTTAAAAACCCTGGATGGTGATCATCTATCATATTCTATGAATGAAGTTACTGTATGTGTCTACTAAGAGCTTTAATGTATCTGGCTCAATGTGTCACTGCAGCATTTATAGGATTAAATCAGATTCCATCAGACCAGGGAAAATAGATAAATGAATCAAATTCTTACCACTACATGTAAAGCCTCTACAATATAGAGATCTAAATATATACAGATAATCCCAATCTCTATATAACAATATAGATTTGCAACAATTTAACCTACACTGAGGTGGTTACAATCAAAACAGCAAACCAACTAAAGGTGGTTACAAATATGTACACAGAATATTTCTAATAAAACCCAACCTACAAAGAGGTGGCTACAAGTAATTAAACCCAACATGTAAAGAGGTGGTTACAAGATGAATGATCAAGTGAGTAAAAAAATATCGTTATAAAGTATAATAATCAAGAGCCCTGCCTAAATAGAAGGGGGCAATCACAAGTGTTCGCATTTTTAGAGTAACATAGAATCCACTCAGCCTAATTTCCACTAAGTTATTGCCACTGAGATGTTTTTAAAATAGTATCCAAATATTCTCCGGTTAATATAGATCCTGAACAAACAGGATCACTAGATTAGGTATGATTTACACAATCGCCACTCAAAGTCGTTTCAATGGTGTGGTGCCTGTTGCTACAGGAGTGATCCACAATGGTACACTTACCACTAAAATACTTCCTCATAATATCTAAATATTGACTAAGAGATGTGATGTCAATCTTGACCACTAGGGGTCACTAAAGCAAATATCATTAATATAGACACCACTATAAGTATTTCCGGTAGTGTAGTGCCTGCAATTTCGAGGATAAAACACTAGAGTTCATAATTCCCTCCCAAATGTATTACTTAGAGGATATAAGTTACAGAGAACCACATGGATACCTGAAAGTGAATGTGGTATATCAACAAGTTAATGACAGAAGAGGCTTAAATAGAAAACTAGTGATAATCCTAGACTTCACTGATGGGGACACCGTTTGGCTGTTCATTAATATATCTCAGGTATAAAGTGCACTGTCTAGTCTCTGTATTTGCCAACCAACACATTTTCCCCACATGAAGATAGTTGTGTAAAAGTAAACCTTGGTATTTTAGCCAAAAGTGAAAAAAAGCTGCTGGAAAATAGTAATGAAATGGCACCCGACAAGTGCTGCCGGGATCTTCAGGAGTGCACATTTGTCCAATCTTCTTAAAAGAAATAAAAGTAGTACAATGACATTTGCTATTACATGGTAATATTGCTCCCTAACAATCACTATTAGCATGCTATTAACTAGAAGGATTGATAGAATAGCTAACATGATATAAATGCTCATTGTTCTGTGAAGCTGTGATCCCATGGCCATGTTTTTTAACTTACCCCTTTCCAGACTCAATATTCAGATAGTCATTTTCTGATGTTTGTTTAATAAACTTCACACAGGTCATGAGTTTAATCTTGTTCATAGAATTGGTAATAATCCAATCCTGTACTGCAAATGAGGAGAGAAGGAACAGTCAAGATTTTGCTATTTATTTCCTGAAAAACAGAGTATCCAAGCAATTAATGAAAATAACTTTCAGTATGCCGAGGAAATAGTGTACGGGACAAAAATGGTTTCATTCTGGGATGCCAGCCAGAGACAGTGCTGTATTTTGGATTTGTGCCTAGGTATGACAAATTCGAGCACCCCCAAAATCTAAATTTGACTGACAGACACAGGCCCTCATTGATACATGCACTGATATACACTCACACTGATATACACTCACTGACAGATACACAGTCATTGGCACACACACTGTTTAACCAACACACACTTTCAATGACAGACACACACTGACACACCCACTCACTGACAGACACACTCTCAAATACACATAAAATTACATCCAAATGTCACTGACAGACACACACACCTTCACTCACAGAAACACACTGACAACTACACTCACTCACTGTCATACACACACACACACAGAAATGTTGTCATACACTTACCAATTATTAGTAATGTTTTTAAATTGAAATACACCCAGCCTTTGGGAGAGCTGTAGTGGATCCTTTCCCTGACAGTTGCTGGGTTAGCACTGCTGGGGCTACTGGCTGGGCTGGCTGGCTTTGTTTGCGCTAAATGGAGGCGGCAAGGGAACCAAGGGGCCATGGTGACATTATATTCTGACTACCTATATCACAGAAAGGCGCGTGAGAGAGCAATAAGAGCAAAGGACAGTGCTCCCTTGCCGCATGGCTAGAATATTAGTAGTTTAACACCTCGGGGGGGGGGGCCCGAACATTTGCCTGGGAGCTTGGGGTGGTGTTTTTTTGGCGCCCCCTGAAAGTGCCGCCCAAGGCCAATGCCTTGTTTGCCTTGTGGTAAATACAGCCCTGGCCAGAGCCACTAATCACACTTTGTTGAACTCCTGGCAAGTTTAAAAGCAATGTCACCTTGAGATAGAGGCCTATTAACACCTAAAATTAAAATAGGACAGTTTCGTGAAGAAGACAGTAAGCATGAAATTAGAAAAGAGCAAGCTCAAGCTTGAGATATAATATATATCACAGAATCTTGATGTAGTCATTGTTAGGTTATTCAGTAAAATATGAATAACCATGATTTTAAAGTGAGTTTCAATTTAAGGCCAAAATAGACAAACTGAAATCATAGCTGACTGACAATTTACACGTGTAAATTCTTATAATGTATAACAAATATAGGTTTGGTTTTTTACCTCCATTAATATTATAACAAGATTTACAAATGTAACATAAAAAAATATTTATACAAATATAAATAAACTTTTTCATAAACATTGTGTGCTTCAATAATATGTTTTCCACATTGCAAGGGAAATTTCTAAAAAAAAAAAAAAAAAAAAAACTTACAAGACTGCTGTATGAGAAAAAAAATCCCAAAAAGGGATATGTCATGATTGATGATGACACCATTGCCTGTGCTAGCAAAGTTTATTTTCAACCAATATAAACCTACATTTAAAACACTGAAATCATTTCTGATAATCTCACCTTTGCCATTTCTTTTAATTCTTTTAATTCAAACACAATTCTATTCTCTTTTTCTATGTCAGATCCTGTTTCTGGAGAAGACAATAAACTGTTTAAACTGTGAATTACACATTTATACACTCACAATTACTGTCACAATTAAACCATACAGAATGATAGCAATTTTGACTTATAACTAGAGTTGAGCGACCCTGGACTGAACATTAAGTTATTTTGACCACGGACCCGAACATGGACATATCACTGTATGTTCGGGTTGAAGTTTGGTGTTCGGCGATTTAATGGCGCATTTTCAAAGGCTGCAGGGCAGCCAATCAACAAGTGTTTGACTCGTGTGCCCTTAGAAGTCATCACAGCCATGCCTACTAATGGCATGGCTGTGATTGGCCAGTGCAGCATGTGACCCAGCCTCTATATATAAGATGGAGTCGTATAGTGCCACACGTACGAGGTCTTATTAGTGTAGTGAGAGGATGCTGCCACTGTGAGGGACAGCTTAGGAAAGAATTCTGCAAACTAGTACATTAGTGGGATGCACTTGATATCTGAGAGTCAAATCGAAGCGTAAACTTTGATTTGAATTTATTACATCGGTCACTTGTAATATTGTTTCACACCTACAACACTTGTTACACAGATCTAAGTGATAGAAAACAGATTGATATTTTCTACACTAGAAACTACCAGATAACAAGCTGCTATATTTAAACCAGTTATCAATAGCTAAGAGGTACTTAAACAATATTGTAATTCTGGGGCAATATCCTCACAAGTCAAACTGAGAGGTCAGTTTATAGGGAAAACTGTTGCCTGGATACAATTCTAAAACAATTTCCATATGTCCTTTGCAGACTTTACATGCTGGAAAAACACAGGTGCCAACTGCTGTGGCTTTCTGCAGTATGCATACTGGCAAGGAGGGCAGGGTTGAGGAGTGGGTGGAAGATGATGTGGAGGATGATGTGGTCCTAGGCCCCACATGGAATCAGGGTCATGCGAGTGATGTGTGCAGTTTGGAGTTGAGCATTTCTCCATGCATCAGGACTGCAAGAAATGCACCGAAGGCCGCAAATGGTTCTTTTTTTATATGTCCCAATATTTGGGGGCTACCCAAATTAAAAAAAAAAAATTAAAAAAATAAATAAATTAAAAAAACAGTGTTAGCTACCTCCTCCTCCTACACTGCCACGGTCACCGCCTCCTCAACCTATGGGTCACTTAGTATAAACAATAGCAGAGGCTTGTGAAAGCCTTTTCTCTATGCATCAGGAGTTGAGCTCAGTTTGAACAATGAAAGAGAATAGCCTGCACTCCAACCCTCTCTCAAATGGATAATTCTGGTGATCCTCCTGACAGCCATGCTTTAGATTTTGATTTATGTTCTTCCAAAGCTAAAATCAAAGATTCCATCTAGTGGTATTTTATGGCTCAGCTGTATTTTTAATTTTTATGTTATTTTAAGTGATTTCCCTATCCACATTTGTTTGCAGGGCACTTGTCCTACTCTTACCCCCATTTTACTTCCTTTTGCAGCCTTTTAGCCCTTTCCAGGACTTTTTTTAGAGTCATTTTTGTGGCCAAAAGTTCGTGTCCTCATTGACTTCAATGGGGTTCGGGGTCAAGTTCCATCACAAACCCAGATTTTTTTTCAAAGTTCGGCCAAACCCAAACACCCAGGTGTCCGCTCAACTCTACTTATAACCAAACAGAATCATAATATATTCTAACATCATCTAAAATAGTGATTCATGTTTTATTCAAATAGGATAGCTATAGATATTAATGCAATACTTACCAGGAACTGTACCATTATATACCTGTTGGAAAACAAATAGACAATAATGCTGTCAGTATAATGATAGTCAACCCTATTTATTTAATCCCACCAAAGCTTTTCTCTCTCACACAGACAGGATACAAGTACAAAGAAGACTAAGAATTTAGGACAGTGAACATACATCTGAACTTCAGTTTCCAAAAGCCATGAACTTATCGGTACAGGTAAAGCCAAGGAAATGGTCCATGAAGCTGCAAACAGCACTAGAACCTTGGGCAGCTCCATGATCATTATATGAAAGGTTTATATCTCTGTTTCTATATTACTTGCACATGGATAGATAGCAGTATTTATACACTGAAGAAGGGGTGACCAGGAAAATAAACCTATACGAAGCTACGTTCATCTCTATACACACACAAATGAGACTGAAACCAATGCATATTTCTATTAACAGATGAATTTTCATACAACTTTTTGTTTTAATTAAAGGTAAAGTTGCCAAGTATGGTTACCACCTCACAGATCCTAAATCACAAAAAAGAAAAAATACATTTATAATGTAATTAAAGTAATATGTAATGAACTTTCATTTATTACAAATTTAAAAGAGAATTTGCAAATATTTTCTAAATTTATTCTGTCTCTCCATCTTCTGCCCATGTTACAACTGCTATGTCTAATAGCTTGTTTTTATAAAACTCAAAAGCTGAACCTGTTTTAACATGTGTAGTATTAACTTTACGAAAACAATGAATTCTAATAGGGAATCTTTGGCCAATTAAGTGTAACGTTCAGACTTTAGATTTGTATTTGCCATATATCTGCTTGGTGTAAAAAAGGTAGTATGGCGGAACCAGCCTCGCTACTGGGCATTGGAGAAGACTGATTGCCAGCCTCCTGCCCTGTGACTATGGCCCCATGTTGAAATGCTTGATTTTCCCCTGCAAAGACACGAAAGCCAGGTCATTCGGTACTTTCCCTATGTGAGCAGTGTTATCCCAGATAGCTATGCCATGGAGCCCATTTGTATAACGAAAGACTATGTGAAAGACTTTGGCTCCATGGCACAACTGTATGCATGTTATCTGAGCGCCATTCAGTAATAATGTGCGCTCAGATCTAAGCTATCTGGGAATATGTTGAATGTACCCATTTTATGCAATAGCTGCACAGTTATATATTTTTATGTATTTTGCTACCATGTGGCTAATGGAGTTTTGCCTCTGTCCTTGGAGATTATTATTATGATATTTATAGAGCGCCTTCAAATTCTGCAGCTCTTTACAATGGGTGGACGAACAGACATGTAGTTGTAACCAGACAAGTTGGACACACAGGAACAGAGGGGTTGAGGGCCCTGCTCAATGAGCTTACATGCTAGAGGGAGTGGGGTAAAATGACACAAAAAGGTAGAGATAGTATTAGACTAGTGACAGTTGCAGAAGAGGAATCAGTCAGTAGCTATTAACAGTTTAATTGATACGCTTTTATGAAGAAGTGGGTTTTTAATGATTTTTTGAAGGAGTGGAGACTGGGTGAGCATCTAACGGAGGAGGGAAGCGAGTTCCACAGGAAAGGTGCAGCCCTCAAGAAATCTTGAAGGCAAGTATCAGAGGTGGGAGTACGGACAGAAGATAGACGTAAGTCTTCAGCAGATCGTAAGGGCCTAGACGGGACATACTTGTGTATAAGGTAGGATAGATAG
Organism: Pelobates cultripes; assembly: GCA_933207985.1. Classification (NCBI taxonomy): domain Eukaryota; kingdom Metazoa; phylum Chordata; class Amphibia; order Anura; family Pelobatidae; genus Pelobates; species Pelobates cultripes. The sequence continues at coordinate 19,240,053 of OW240913.1, read as the reverse complement.
GTGGGAGCAGCATTATGTAGAGATTTGAAAGCAAGAACCAGAATTTTAAATTGAGCTCTATATTTTATAGGAAGCCAATGTAGGAACTGACAGAAGGGTGAGGCATGGGAGGTGCAGGCGGACAGGAAGATGAGCCTCGCCGCCGCATTCATTATGTACTGTAATGGCGCAAGTTGGGAGCACGTAAGACCACTGAGAAGCAGATTACAGTAGTCAAGGCGAGAAAGGACAGTGGAATGGACCAACTCCTTAGTCGCATCTGGCGTTAAGTAGGGGCGGATGCGCGCAATGTTTTTGAGTTGGAAATGACAGGATTTGGCCATAGATTGAACATGAGGCTTGAAGGAGAGGTCGCAGTCAAAGAGAACACCTAGGCAGCGAGCCTACATGGTGGAGCTGATGGTAGCACCATTGACTTGGAGGGAGACAGACACAGGAGTAACAACACTTGAGGGAGGAAAGACCAGAATTTCAGTTTTGGTCAAGTTTAGTTTAAGGAAGTGGGCAGCCATCCAGTTAGAAACAGCAGATAGGCAGTCAGAGACACTAGTCAAGAGGGACGGGGAGAGATCAGGAGAGGACAGGTAGATTTGTGTGTCATCTGAATAGAAATGATATTGGAAGCCAAAGGAGCTAGTATAGATGGAGGCAGTATAGATGGAGAACAGTAGGGGACCGAGGACTGAACCTTGGGGGACACCAACAGAGAGGAGTTGGGAAGAAGAAGCAGAGCCAGAGAAAGAAACACTGAAAGAGCACTTGGAGAGGTAGGAGAAGCACCAGGAGAGAGCAATATCTTATAGACCAATATTGCGGAGGATGAGAAGAAGCTGTTTATAATCAACAGTGTCAAAAGCCGCAGACAGGTAAAGGAGAATTAGGATAGAGTAGTGACCACGAGATTTTGCAGCGAGTAGATCATTGGATACTTTGGTCAGTGCCGTTTCCACAGAGTGCTTAGCGCGGAAACCAGACTGAAGTGGGTCTAGCAGAGAGTTGGACTCGAGGAAGTCTGTCAATCTCGCATACACAATTTTTTCAAGGATCTTGGATGCAAAAGGCAGTAGTGAGATAGGACGATAGTTGGATGGGGAGTTAGGGTCAAGATTGGGCTTCTTTAGAATTGGGGTTACAGTTGCATGTTTGAAGGGCAATGGAAATATACCAGAGGAGAGAGAGAGAGAGATTGAGAATTTCAGTGAGTGATGGAGATAGAGAATCAGACAGTATGGATGAGATGCGAGGGAATTGGATCTAGGGAGCAGGTGGTGGGGCAGGAGGACTGAAGCAGAGCAGAAACCTCTTCCAATGTAGTGTGTGCGAATGAACATAGAACAGCAGAGGGAGTGAAGTTAGGGGAAGTATTGTAAGGGGAAGAAGAAAGATGAGAGATCTCTTCTCTGATTGTAGAGATCTTGTCAGTGAAGTGAGTTGCAAAGTCTGAGGCGGTCAAGTTAGTAGGTGGAGGAGGAACAGCAGGACGAAGAAGAGAGTTGAATGTGTGAAATAGTCGTTTGGGTTCGCGGGAGAGTGTGATTATGAGGGTATTGAAGTAATTAACTTTTGCAGAGGAAAGAGCCAAGCTGTATGAGCTCAGCATAAATTTATAGTGGAGAAAGTCAGATGCACAGTGAGACTTTCTCCAACAGCATTAAGCAGTTCTGGAGTATTTTTGGAGGTATCGAGTGAGCTTGGTGAGCCAGGGTTGTTGTTGGGGGGGCCTGTGGCGTTTAAATGTACAAGGTGCCATGATGTCTAGTTGAGAGGAGAGGGTGGAATTGTAGAAGGAGGTTGCAGAAGTAGGACAGGTGAGGTTTGAGATAGGTAAAAGGAGAGTTTGGAGATTAGTGGAGAAATGATCTAGGTCAAGACATTGGAGGTTTCTGTGAGAGGGATGTTCAGACAGTGGTGTCAATTGGGTCTTAGGTATGCCAATGTCAAAAGTCAGCAGATGGTGGTCAGATAGAGGAAAATGAATATTGGAGAGATTAGAGGCAGTACAGAGGTTGGTGAAGGCAAGATCAAGAGTGTTTCCTGCTGTATGGGTTGCTAAATTGTACCATTGCGTAAGGCCAAAGGAGGAGGTTACAGAGAGCAGACGAGAGGCATCAGTGCAATTGGGGTTATTGATTGGAATCCCCAAGTATAAGGGAAGGAGTGCTAGATGAGAGGAAGTGGGGAAGCCAGGAAGAAAAGTGCTCAATGAATAGTCTAGGATAACCGGGGGGTAGATGATAGCAATTCTTAAAGGAGTGGGTTTAAATAGGCGGACAGTGTGAACTTCAAAAGAAGAAAAGGATAGGGCAGGGGGAGTTATGAATGGTTGAATTGGATTACTTCCCAATTATCTCCAGGATAGAAGACTCTGTGGAACTGGTTTTGGGCAGAAAAGCCATGCTTCATTTGGTCACAAAGGACGTTTAACTTTTGACCCACTGGACCAATTTGTATGATTTTGACGTATGTGTGTATATGGAGTATGCTGATTCTGAAAATGTAAGTGAATGCACCTAATGTCCTCCCCCCTGAGCAGCGGGTGGGGGCCCTAAATAAAAAAAATTACCCCCCACGGGTGACTAGGGGTCCCCAAACCACTAGTCACCCCCCAAAAAAAAAATTATCCCCTACCTACCCCTCACCCTAAAAATAATGAGGGGGGGCCATTTAACTAAGTACCTGAAAAAAAAAACATTTGATGTTTTCTTTCTTCTAAACTCTTCTTTTTTCAGCCCCCAAAAAGACCAAATAAAAAGCCATAATAACCGACTCACTTAAAAAAAACAAAAACAAAAAATAAACGAGAGCAAAAAAATAATAATCCATCTTCACCCATGGAGGGCTGCGCACAGACTGAGCTTATAAAGCCTTGCCTCGCCCTGCAATTAGGCTCAGAGCACTCTGATTGGTGGGTTTAAGCCATCCAATCAGAGTGCTCTGACAGGTAAATGAAGATACTGACAGGTAAGTCTCTACATTTACAAAGAGAGAAGTCCTGCGCTCACTCCCATCACTACTGGGCCGGCAGCAATTACTACAGTACACATCGGCCCCAATATACAGTAAAAACCAAAGAAAAGAAAAAAGTTACCTGCGCTCTCTCCTTAATCCCTATGTATATTTAGACAAATGGAGGTCATTTAGTTGCTCCAATGGCCATACATAAATATACATAGGGATTAAGGAGAGAGCACAGGTAACTTGCTTTTCTTTGGTTTTTACTATATATTGGGGCTGATGTGTACTGTAGTCATTGCTGCTGGCCCAGTAGTGATGGGAGTGAGCGCAGGACTTCTCTTTTTGTATTTGTATTTACTTTGTATCACACAGCCTTGTTACAATGCTGCCGCCCATCCCATCCCATGTGTTCCCTAATAAGTATTTAATAAGTCTCATTAGAGATATCTTTGCCAGAAGCTCAAGGAAGCAGGCTGAAGGGTCAGTGTTAGGATCCGCTTAGGGGGGTCTGCCTTGATGTTGGCACTGTTTTTTGTTCTCCATAAGTTTAAACGGTAATCCAGACGTGGACCCCTTGCTCACGTATGTGTGTATATGGAGTATGCTGATTCTGAAAATGTAAGTGAATGCACCTAATGTCCTCCCCCCTGAGCAGCGGGTGGGGGCCCTAAATAAAAAAAATTACCCCCCCACGGGAGACTAGGGGTCCCCAAACCACTAGTCACCCCCCAAAAAAAAATCTCTAGGTGCCTAGAGAGATATCAGCTATGCCTCACTGATGATGCCTAACAAGGCTGAAACGATCGTCTGAGGTTGCTGTATCTCTCGTGCAGAGAGAACTTGCTGGCATTTCGGATCTGGACTGCCCGTATGGGTGAGACCAGTCTGATATGCTTCAGATATGTTCTCTCTGTAATGGCACAAGATGAGCACAAAACCAGCTTAAGTTCTGAGCAGGGACCCACCGAAGGGCAGTCTATTTTAGCTGCTGTCCGTTCTCAGAATACTCTTGCTACCCATTTTTTGCTCTCCATACATAGGGATTAAGGAGAGAGTGCAGGTAACTTTCTTTTCTTAAGTCTCTACATTTACCTGTCTCAGCACTCTGATTGGTTGGTTTGACCCATGCTGTGTAATTTGACTCGTAACACTCTGATTACTTAATCCACCAGAGAGTTATGAGTCAAATTACACAGCGTGGGAAAATTCCAAAGAACTTTCCCACGCTGTGTAATATGACAGAGCACTCTGATTGGTGGATTTCAAACCAACCAGAGTGCTGTGACAGGTAAATGTAGAGACTTACCTGTCAATCTCTTCTTCATTTACCTGTCAGAGCACTCTGATTGGATGGCTTATTGGATGCGCTCGTTTTTTTTTCCGTCAGTTATTATGGCTTTTTATTTGGCCTTTTTTGGGGCTGAAAAAGATTTTAAAAGAAAGAAAACATCAAATGGTATGGTTTTTTTTTCCCCCCGGTACTTAGTTAAATGATCACCCCTCATTATTTATAGGATGAGGGGGGGTAGGTAGGTGATAATTTTTTTGGGGGAGAGGGGTGACTAGGAGTTTGGGCACCCCTAGTCACCCGGGGGAGGGGGGTTAATTTTTTTTATTTAGGGCCCCCACCCACCGCTCAGGGGTGGGGGCCAGGGGGAGGACATAAGGTCCCCCCCCAATTCGTATTTAGGGCCCCCATCCACTGCTCAGGGGTGTGGGACAGGGGGGAGGACAATTAGTATTTAGGGCCCCCACCCACTGCTCAGTGGTGGGGGTCAGGATGGAGGACATTAGGTCCTCCCACCTCATTCTAATTTATTGCCCCCACCCATCACACAGGGGTGGGGGCCAGGGGGAGGACATTAGGTCCTCCCCCTCATTCTAACTTAGGGCCCCCTCCCACCACTCAGGGGTGGGGGCCGGGGGGAGGACATTAGTCCCCCCACTTATTCTGATTTAGGGCCCCCACCCATCGCTTATGGGTGGGGCCCGGGGGGAGGACATAAGGTCCCCCCCAATTTGTATTTAGGGCCCCCATCCACTGCTCAGGGGTGTGGGACAGGGGGGAGGACAATTAGTATTTAGGGCCCCCACCCACTGCTCAGTGGTGGGGGTCAGGATGGAGGACATTAGGTCCTCCCACCTCATTCTAATTTATTGCCCACACCCATCACACAGGGGTGGGGGCCAGGGAGAGGACATTAGGTCCTCCCCCTCATTCTAACTTAGGGCCCCCACCCACCACTCAAGGGTGGGGGCTGGGGGGAGGACATTAGTCCCCCCACTTATTCTGATTTAGGGCCCACACCCATCGCTTATGGGTGGGGCCTGGGGGGAGGACAATAGGTCCCCCCTTATTTTACTTTAGGGTCCCCACCCACCATTCAGGGGTGGGGGCAATAGGTCCCCCCTTCAGGTTAGGGGGGGGGGGACGTGTTTTTTTTTGTTTGTTTTTTTAACAGTGAGCAGCCACTGCTTAGTATTAGTAAATTTGGCTGAAAGACCAATTTAGGTCTTTCAGCCTTTTAGTAAATAACTCCCTAATACCGTGAGAATTAGGGAGTTATCTACTTATTCATTCCTGTCATTACATTGACTGGCCAAGTAACTTACATTTTATATGAATGTGTGTTACTTGATTGTTGTAAGTGTTGCAAACGATTACAGCTGAATCCTGGCCATGTTTGTATACTTTTTATTTAAAATAGTATACAGTGTAACATTATTCTTCTTCCACTGGGTAAGTATATTAGTACTTAGGCAATACTGTGCTTCGGCAACTTCGGACATTCGGACATTCGGAAGTACCTGAATGTCCGAATTGCCCGAAATTCATCCGAATTCATATTCGTCCCAAAATGAATTGCACATGTCTACCAGGCTGCATTCAGGCATCCCATATGCCCCTTGTTCATCACTGGTTCTCTTCAGCTAGGGGACCACAGACAATCCAATAGTCAATGAATAAAGTAGAAAGTGGACAGCATGAGCTGGTGCAAATACAATTTTATGAAGAATAAGGCTAAACAACCGAGTCATTGTATTTCATGGACTTACCACTAACCTTCATATTTCACATTGCAGCATCTCATGCTTCCCACTAATTTCCCTACTTAGAGACTAATCCTAAAAAAAAATACTGATTATCCTCAAAAAAATTTCATTGTGTTAACAATGTTAATTGATGGACACAGTTTTTTTATGTTTTCACTAAGTTAATGATGATTTCTATTAAAAGAAGAAGGCTCGATGATGGAAATATGGTCAGTGGTGTCTGTACTGGCAGAAGTTAGGCAATGGAGTACTCCGGTAACGCTGATCCTCTTAGTCAATGAATAAATGGCAGGATTAGCGTACAGCTTCAATGGCTTGGTACAGTGATCTACGGTAGTTATGATGCTTGGAGTAAACCTTTAACCCTTTAAAGCTAAGAATGGTATTTAAGACAAATGCTTTGTAGTCTATTTTAGCACTGGATCAATATAATATTTTAACTTTCTGGTCTTTGGTCTGTGTGATATATTCAGATTTTTTAGAACAGTATCCTCGTTTAAAGGGATGATTTACCTAAGGTGATCATAAAGTTTTTGATACCAAGTTAGATTTTAATGAAAGCAATTGAATAATTAATTTGAGGAACTATAACTGATATATGATGGTCAATATATTTTTGCTTTTGAAATGAGTATTTCAATAGAAAGTAATTGAAATTGATGAATACTTACTATAAAAACAACTAAATAAATGCAAAGATAATATAGTAAAACTCACACAGTGCAAAAACTGTACCAACTGGTTAATCTTGTTTTACCCACCCACCACGGTTTCACACATTCAGGCTGTTTATTGCTGTTATCTGTGACTTCGGGGCATAGTAAGACAGTAGTGATTTTACATGGCTAGAGGGACTTGAAAATTATAATATCAGTAATCCAATATCTGAAAGACAGGGCATGTGGAAAGTTGCATTAAGGGAGACACACAATTAAAACAAGGTGAGCAGTACCAAATTCTACTAAACCCTACTATTCTGCATGGAAAATTCATAGTGGAATTGTCTGTATATCTAGAGACCTAGTAGATTTGTATAAAATATATCAATATATAAAAAAAAATGACAAAATGTGATTATTTACTATCTAATGAGAAATAACACAGGAGAGTGATATAAGTTAAATGATTGGAATGACTGAAAAAAAATCCTACCAGTAAAAATGTTGGAAACATGTAAAAATTAAATCTGAATAATTTCAATAAATAAGGTCTTGCAGGATTTTACAATGAAGTTTGGTCATACACTCTAAAGATTTTATAAATAATGTAATTAATAAAATGAAATGCAATATAAAAAAAATATTCAAAAGTACTCAAAGTAATTATTGCAAGAATTTCCATGAGAAAATTAATTGTAGATTATACTAGCTTTAGTGTAACTATAATCTGAATTTTATTAATAACAGGAAGCAAATATTTGCTTAAGTCTCTCTTTACTAGAACTCCACAGCAGCAAATTAACACAGAGAAAAAATAACCAATCAGAAAAAAGTAAGAATCAATAAAAGGTCTTCTCCAAACCAGCTATTTCCTCTTTCAAGCTGCGACAAAACAAAGAACAGGAAACAAACATATCCATCTAGTAGTAGAAGAAGAAATCAAACAAAATCAACTGCTAACCTTCATCCAGAACCCGAAACCGAACCTGGATAGGTAGATGAACCATTAAACTTAATCCAGATGAAGGTCTTGAACGTGGATCTGTAGACGAATCATTAAACTGAAACAAGATAAACAGAGACAAGAGCTCTGGTTAGTGAACGAAACGTACTGTGAAAACATGAAGACCCCAAAATCAACTAGAGACAGTACAATATCTGTATAGTCTCAACCCTACTCCCCTCAGGAAGGCAAAACCACTGACCTACCTAGTCCTAATTCTGAAGAACAAACTATCAACTAGAGGTGATCAAATAAAACAAACAAAATTAACAAGGGTAGGGTGAAATGGGAGGGTAATATTCATCTGTCATTAATAAAATTAAGATTATAGTTACACTAAAGCTATTATAATCTACAATTTTATAACATGAAAGGAGGCTTCATATTTGCGGTTTTAACGCTCAAACAGCACAGCAAAGGAAACATGATTCGTCGATTTGAAGTAAAAATGTCGGAAAGTGTCCCCCTGGGACCAGTAAATTGATCGCAGGATGTCCTGGAGAGAGTCGCCCTAGAGGAAGGAGTCCGAAGCCGTCGCACTCCTAACCGAATGCGCTCAGACGGTCGAATTCACACTTGTTAATGACAACCATAAAGTCCACCGTGTCAGGGTAGGAGAAAAAACAAACAAACAAAAAAAAAAAATGGTGTGTGAGGTCTATCATAAGAGATCAATCACCGGTTGGAACTGGAAAGGCGAAGCGGAGCACCAAGCACCACCTAGTGAGACAGAGCCATCGCTACACCAAGCGCAGGTAAAATCCCGCCTGGAGAGTGATGTTGCTTTGGAAGCAGAAACTGTAAATCTCCTTCGTCACCTCAGAAAGCATCCGGGAGCGAGCTCCATCCAGGCAGTTGATGCATAGCAACGCCGAAATATTGTCCATCCCGAAGAGATCGCCGTAATCGGAAAGGTGACTCGCCAGACTCTGAATCGTGAATGACCCCGCAAGCAATTCTAGGCAATGTATGTTGAATTCCGACCCATCTCCGAATTGAGGAGAATTACTTGGTCATAGAATGGTCTGTGCAGAGGAAGTGAGCCTTCAGGCGTTGCATGGCCCTGTAGTGAAGCGGACCCGGGAAGATCACCAGGATCAATACCGAGAGAGGAGGCCCACCATACGTGTCCAACAGCCTCAGTGGAATCCGGGCTTTATGTAGAATCCCCCATAATTCCTTACAAGTGTTCGAGAACCCTGATAGGAGAAGGCACAGGAGGCACTCCTTTGTGTCCAATCTGAAACCCCAGAACTCGACTACCTGTGATGGAGAGGGCAGATTTTCCCTGTTTGACCACGAAACCCAGGGACTCAAATAAAGAGAGACCGCAGAGTGCATCTGACATTGCTGTCTGGAGGGTTCCTCGCAGAAGACTAGTAGAACGACCAGGTAGTTCATACAGCGGATGCCCTCAGATCGGAGAACACTGCGAAAGGGTCCAACCACATGGGAAAGCACCACGGAGCCAAACGGGAGGCATGCGAGGTTGGGAAGAGGTAGCCATCCTTCAGATGCAGTCCCGCGAACCAGTCTCCAGAGCGGGGGAGGTCCTGCAGGAGGTGGAGGCCCTCTACCTTGAAATGTTGGCAAACGACGAAGGTGTACAGGTTCCCCAGATTGCACACCAGACAGAAATCCCCGGGTGACTTCTCCACAAGCAATATGGTGCTGAAGAATCCCCCGCTGTCCGAAATCCACCAGACAGGGGACCCGAGAAGGGTGAACTTGCATCTGCGGGAATTGGTCCTTTTATCCTTTTATCCCAATGTCCTTTTATCCCAAGTCCAACAGCTTGGTGTCCATGCATAAGAGGACTGCCATCCTACTCATGGTGCAGAACGCTGCGTTAGTATTGTCCAGCCGGCAAATGGAGCGCCGAGTCCAGTCTCGTATAGAAGCCGGGTCCACCCTGTGAATAAGTCGGCTGAGTATTCCGGTCGGGGCCCAGCACGTCCAACAGTCAAACCAGTGCCAGGCTGAGGTAACGTGCAACCCCCTGACTTGGGGTCATGTCCGGTACATGTCATGAATGTGGACATGATGGCTTCAAATTCCGAGGACAGGGCAACCTTATTCCATAACAACCGGCCTGGGACATTCCGCCCCTAAAATCTTCCATAACCCCAAGACCAGAGGCCTGCGGACCCAATAGTGCATAAACTGTGCCAAGTGATCGAGTAAAGATCCATTTGGGGATCTGGGCGTCCGATGGGCCACGGACCAAACCGGGGTTCGCCCATAGTGTCCATGAATACATCGTCCTCCAGCCGAGAGGTGAGTGCTTCTTACGTAGAATGACCCCCGAATTTGCGGGGCCAAATAGTGCCATCCAGCTCGTCCTCGCCCCACCTGCCATCCTCGTCCGAGGGAGACTGGACCACCCGCCATCCGTCCAAGATGGCCGGGGCGGTAAGGGGTCCACCTCACCCTCGGAGAGACGTCTCCATCTGATAGGCGAGTCTAAGGCCACAGGATCCTGTTGTTGTGCTTGAGCCTTGCCCTTTTGGGAACATGGTTCAGGGCCTTCACCCTTCCCACAGTACTTCGGCGCTCTTGCCTGATGACTCTTGGAAGAGTCTGACTCTGATTCGTCTGCCGTGACCGTGTTCCCCTAAGAGCCCCTAACTTGAGAGGTTTGCGGAAGGGCCCTAGCCAGGGCTGGGATATGCTTGCAAGGTGACATACAGGGACACAGGTAGAATAATAGGGGAATCACCCCAAATTTGTGGCCAAGGCAAGATAGACTGTGCCCGCAACATATGTGTACTTAAATGGGTAGCCAAACCGGGGTCATCCCTTGGCAATGCCACAGACAAAGCAGGCCAATCATGGGGCACAGACAAAACAGGCCATTGTGGAGCACAAACAAAACAGGCCATTGTGGGGCACAAACAAAACAGGCCCATCTAGGAGTGTAGTTGAGTGTAAGCCAAATTCATGTGATGTGCAGGAAGGATGTGTGGTCTTCTGAATATGGCAGAATATATTGTCAGCTTCAGTGTAGAGTAATCCTAAAATTTAACTGCCAAGTAAGCAAATAGGCTTACAACCGCTAGCAAGTGAATACAATGAAAATTAACAGCTATATGCAGTAGTACAATGTGGGCACAATGCCTGTAAAATAAAAAGAAGACAGACTGAATTTCATCTGCCCAGAACAATGAGTAAAACCAAACTGATAAGTTAACCCCACAGAGAACAAAGTGTTAACTGCACAATAGTATGGCGACAACCTAGCTTACAATTCCCAGCTCTATAATACCCATACATGAGTGTGCTCCAACTATGGAGCAGGACAAAGAGGGAACAGGACCACGGGTTGTGCACCTCCAGGTTCAATGCCTCCTGTGTGTAAACGCATGGAGGCAGGAGGGGGAATGGAGTAAAGCCGGGAGCCGTCGCTCCCACAGGGCCGTGAAGTGCCCACTCGCATGGGCAAAAAAACTCCCCAACACAAGTTAACCCAACCCCCCGACTGGAGAGGGTTCTTGTCCGGGGGAAGATACCTAAGGCAAACCGGGAGCTGCCGCTCCCACATGGCAGGCCACTTAACCGCACGCAGGCCGTGGTACAGGAAGTATTTACCAGCGGCCCGGTGACGGGGAAGGTAGGCAACGTGAATAGAGGCCAACTGCCACGGGACACAACACGTGGGGCCGCCAGAGACGTTCTCCGTGGACTCAGTGCACAGGCGATCGGAGGAGGCGGCTAAATGGCCGCCTCCCGCGATGTCCACGCCAAAGAAAAGCCAACATTTAAGGGAAACTGGCAGTAAATGGCAGTAAATGCCCCAACGAAATGTCCTAAGTCCTTAATAAAGTAATCGCCAAAGAGCAAACCTTGGACGTCCTTGCCAGCCTGTGTGAGGGCAAGATTGGCTAATTTGGGCTTAAATAAGATGGCTTTACACCGGTCTATAGAGAGGGAGTGTCAGGGTGGCGGTCCGGTGTCCGGGAACCAAACACTGTCCAAGCAGCGGTGCGAGGACCGGGACCCAGTATGCCTGATAAGTGGGAGTCTTCAGCGTGAGAGATAGATTAGCAGGGTCTGGTGCAGGGTAACCGCAGGCCCCCTGGTGTTGAGCACCAGGGTTTGTGCAGCCACATACCAGAACCCTGATTCAGCTTATGCGGATCCCAGGAACTAGGAGCAGGTAATTAAGCAGACCAGGAACTGAATAGGAGGCTCTGCAGCAGGGATGTATCCAGTATTGAAGCAAGGCAAGACTAGAGATAGGCACCATACATGAAAACAAGACAGAACTAGGGGAACCCAGAACATGTACACAAGACATGAGGAAAACAAGAAGATAACATGGGCATGACTGGACAGGACTGTACATGGACTGGGATTACAAGACTAAATAAAACAAAAGAAGAGATACAAGGCAAAACAAGGGGAGACATAACTAAGCACTATATATGGAAAGCATGGGGATTTAGTTACATTATATGATCATACATTGCATAAGCCTGCCAACAACGCCAATGTACCCCATATCTGGCAGGTCCTACACTGCCTAATGCATGCTAAAACAACCATACTAAACCACAATATAGCACTTACCTGCAAGAAAGGGCAGAGACTTGAAACACTGCTGCAGGTCCAGGCTGAAACAAAAGGAAAGTGGAAAACAAACGGGTGTGGCAACATAAAACAAACATTTAAGTGAATCCAAGAGACTGGGAAATCCAGGGATGGAATATAAGAATGAACCCAGAAACCCAGCAACAAAGAAAACCAGACATAGACCATAAAACCAGAAAAACCAAGCAAGGACAGCAAAAAGAGTACTGGATACCAAAAGCCATTGACAGAATGATCCGCAGCGAGGAACAGGATGTGACAGGGAGGTGTTAACGCTCCCAGCAATACAAATTGCTCTCTGGACCCAACCACAGAGGTCTTCAGGGTCAACCATGCGGTTCCCCACTATGGAGTCTTCCGTCAAGTCAACCAGTTTGGCCAGGGGCCCAAAAATATCTAGGTGTTTGTCCTGGCATGCCTTCAGGGCCGAGTCTAGCCCTTTACGGGGGTTCCAGCCCAGTTTAGTGAGGAACTGAGTCATTTTGGGGTCTACCTCAGGAGTGTCACACACTTTATTTGGCACCACAGGCCTGGGACACTCCGCCCTCAATTTGTTACGTGCCACTTTGCTAAGAGGGCGCCGTACCAAATTTTCTAGGTACTTAGCAACATGGTCAGCCAGGAGCCACTCTGCCGACATGGTGTAGGTCATCTGGGTCGAAGAGTGGGTTACCTAACAGATCCATGAGGGCGGACCCCGCAGCCACGGGGTGCCTAGTCCCTGAATCGCCTACGGACATCTCCGCCTGAGCAGAGGAAAGGAGGTCAAAGCCCAGATCTGCGGCATCTATCTCAGAGTCACTGTTCGACTCAATCATAGCCTCCCCACCAGACCCGATATCTGATTCGGAGTCGCTCTCTAGCTGTGCTCTGGCACATTTCCATAGCTGCGCCCGTTCTGCCTGCACACATGAGGTAGGAAAGGAGACAGGAAGTCAGAAAATGGCCACCGCAATCTCACAAGATTTGCAGCAAAATTCTATGAATTCGTCAAGTTAAAGAACCGAACGTTCGGTAAATGAAACAAATTTGTGTGAATAGATAGACAAATATAGGAAAAGGAAAAAAAACAGATAAACGAATAAACCTTTCATATAAAAATTAGTCGAACGCAGCAAACAGGCGAAAGATGCAAAGTGCCGGTAAAACTAACGAACGGCATGTATTCGTGAAGAATTTAGCCGAACGGGCTTGGTTAATTCATGAAAAAACAGCATTACAGAATGGAGAAAATGGGCGCAAAAGGGCGCCAAAAGGACAAGGAGAGGTAGAAGAAACGGAGATAAGAAACTGAAAGGAGATAAGAAAAAAACACAAGGGCAAAGTCAAGTGAGAGGAGTACAATCACTAAAAACCACAAGGGAGGTCTGGATCCCGGGCTCACATGTAACACACATATGTGTAGCATAAAACAAACATAGCAAAAACAATATAAACAAAGAAAAAATCTCTAATAGTAAATAACAAGTAATGAACAATAAATCAACAGATAAAACAATACAGTGTAAAACCAAATAATAAATAATAATAAATAATAATATCAATAGCAAAGTGTGACAGATCCCTCTGTCTTGGACTTACATGGAACTACTATTACTTTGTTTGCTTGATTCGTGTTATTTTATTTGATTCGTTTTTTTCCCCGATCGTATGGACTCCATACACTTCCTCTGAAACTACCGAACAAAACTCCCGAACGGCCGGCCACCCAGTAGAGAAGTGTGCTGTTGGTTAACCTCTTGGCCCCATTAAAACATTGAGGTTAACCGCAGACACCTCTTAATTAGTGCCTGTAACTGGGTGGCCACCATTTGTATCACGAACACAAGGTCGTGGCCATTTTAAATACACAAACGCTCAGTGGTGTTCGACGACAAACTCATGGAACTCAAAACGGACACTATTTGGCACAAACACCGCTGAAGCAAATGACCTCCCTTCTCCTTCGGTAGAAAACCCACGAACACTCTATGTTCGGTACTTTTATGCACAAAAAGCCATACCCTAGATAGCCATCCCGTGGAGACTATTCGTATGGAGAACAGACTTTGTGAACACTTTGACTCCATGGCAATTGGACTGTGTGCCTAGGATCTGAGCACTATTCGGTACTTTTGGGCACTCAGATCCCAGCTATCTGGAGACACGTTGAATACCTATGTTATATTGTAATATTGTCAAGTTATATATTTTTAACCATTTTTATCATCGTCACTTAAGATGGCGTTTGGTCTTTGTCCAGGGAGATAATTGAATTACTTCACAATTATCTCCCGGGCAGAGCAGAGGGTCTTGGGTAATTAAAGGGGCATGGCTACATGTGTAATACTCTGATTGGTCAATGTAATGTCCTTGTCACAGTTTCCCATTTGGTCCCCTAGGGGAGTGTCCACCAGGTGGGAGACCTGCATAAATACCGGGCAGGTAGCCCTCAATAAACCATATTCCTGCTGACCCTCAATACGGAGCTGTGTCTCGTCATTGGGGGGATTATTCATATGGATTACGCTTGTTCGGCTGTTTGGGACACTAACTGGTTCGTGTGATTGCTGTTCGACTGTTTGGAGGACTAACTGGTTCGTGTGATTGCTGTTCGGCAGTTTGGAGCGCTCAGTGGCTACCTCTGTATTCGGGAAGGGAACGTCCTATATGGCAGTAACCCCTCTCCTACCAGGGGAGCTGTAACACAAAGAATCAATGAGTAATCAGAGAAAAAATGTGACATGTACTTATCTTTGTATTGGAGCAGCAAAGAAAGAGGGAAATGGAAGGGACCTGAGCAGAGAGGGGCCTATGTTACTGTATGTTCATTATTTTTTCATTCTATTTTGTATGCTGCTATTGGTGGACAGTAAAGAAAGGGATATGCAATATGAGCCTCCGTGTCTTGTTATAAAATTGTAGTTATACTTGCATATCTATCAAATTAATAGCCTTGATAATTTCCACCATTATTGGACTGTAAATTATGAATATATGAATAAGTGCACAGATGACATTGGGAACCTTCAGTAGGTCACCCAACTATTGAAAAATTAGAGCAGTAGAAAGAAAGTTACTTTATGCTAGATCTAATTTGAGTCAGTGCTGCTTTAACACACCATATGTTGAGTTCATTATATAGCACAGGTGGTGGGTGTTTCCATGAGTGCTGGATAATAATGCAGGGGGAGCTAATTTAATTCTGCAAGTTTGGACATGATTTATGAATTTAGAATCAATATAGATATTATTGCATTGGTTAAGGTGGTGCAGTGGGCTGGTTAAATTGCAAAACAGGCGACTTGTTTCTACTAGATCTCCGATCAAAAGCTTGACAACCCTCTCTTGTCCAGGAGTCGCACATGCTTAAAAACATACAACTTTATGTATCTATCCTGTTATATAATTTAAAATAATGACAAAGCATAACACTTTAATCATTTACACACATATATTTACAAATATATTATGTTAAATATATGTTAAATAAATGTTGAGAACAATCTTCAAATATCTTCTCTTTCTCTCTTACAGATCAGCTATCTCTCACTACAAAACAGATAAATGATAGCTTTAAAATAATAAGAGTATCAACATATCAAGATATACTTATATACAAGATATCAAGATATACTTATGATAGGCTGCCTAAGACTGATCTGAGTCACACTCCTAGGCTGCATTAATGGCTTTCAGTAGGTGCTTTGCCACAGAAAACAGCCATCCCTCTTCCTTACCCGTATGCCAGGTAAGTATTAGAGAGGAGAAGCAGGTAGTTTGTATGAATAGTGTCTGTGTATAAAAAAGTTACCTGCCCATTATACCAAAGCCCTATGCACAATAAAATAACAGAAGATTTTAGTACCACTCCAGTGGCCATTAAAGTGCAAGCTTACCTGCCCAGTCACAGTGTAGGTGACTCCTACATTAAAAATTTACCTTACAGCTTTCTGCAAAATGGCACATTTTCTAATGAGTTAAATAGTATTATTGTTATGAACGCCTTCAAACGTATTAACCCTTAATAGGGAACACATGTGGTGGATGGAAGCACTGTAGCATGGCTGTGTAATACAAAAGCAAATACAAACACACACAATTAACTCATGGGTAACAGCAATGGCTACAGTGTCCATCATCCCAAATACACAGAAGAAATGCTTTTGTATTATGTATTTGAATAAAATACCTGTTGCCGCCACCCAAGAATACAGGGAGTGCAGAATTATTAGGCAAATGAGTATTTTGACCACATCATCCTCTTTATGCATGTTGTCTTACTCCAAGCTGTATAGGCTCGAAAGCCTACTACCAATTAAGCATATTAGGTGATGTGCATCTCTGTAATGAGAAGGGGTGTGGTCTAATGACATCAACACCCTATATCAGGTGTGCATAATTATTAGGCAACTTCCTTTCCTTTGGCAAAATGGGTCAAAAGAAGGACTTGACAGGCTCAGAAAAGTCAAAAATAGTGAGATATCTTGCAGAGGGATGCAGCACTCTTAAAATTGCAAAGCTTCTGAAGCGTGATCATCGAACAATCAAGCGTTTCATTCAAAATAGTCAACAGGGTCGCAAGAAGCGTGTGGAAAAACCAAGGCGCAAAATAACTGCCCATGAACTGAGAAAAGTCAAGCGTGCAGCTGCCACGATGCCACTTGCCACCAGTTTGGCCATATTTCAGAGCTGCAACATCACTGGAGTGCCCAAAAGCACAAGGTGTGCAATACTCAGAGACATGGCCAAGGTAAGAAAGGCTGAAAGACGACCACCACTGAACAAGACACACAAGCTGAAACATCAAGACTGGGCCAAGAAATATCTCAAGACTGATTTTTCTAAGGTTTTATGGACTGATGAAATGAGAGTGAGTCTTGATGGGCCAGATGGATGGGCCCGTGGCTGGATTGGTAAAGGGCAGAGAGCTCCAGTCCGACTCAGACGCCAGCAAGGTGGAGGTGGAGTACCGGTTTGGGCTGGTATCATCAAAGATGAGCTTGTGGGGCCTTTTCGGGTTGAGGATGGAGTCAAGCTCAACTCCCAGTCCTACTGCCAGTTCCTGGAAGACACCTTCTTCAAGCAGTGGTACAGGAAGAAGTCTGCATCCTTCAAGAAAAACATGATTTTCATGCAGGACAATGCTCCATCACACGCGTCCAAGTACTCCACAGCGTGGCTGGCAAGAAAGGGTATAAAAGAAGAAAATCTAATGACATGGCCTCCTTGTTCACCTGATCTGAACCCCATTGAGAACCTGTGGTCCATCATCAAATGTGAGATTTACAAGGAGGAAAACAGTACACCTCTCTGAACAGTGTCTGGGAGGCTGTGGTTGCTGCTGCACGCAATGTTGATGGTGAACAGATCAAAACACTGACAGAATCCATGGATGGCAGGCTTTTGAGTGTCCTTGCAAAGAAAGGTGGCTATATTGGTCACTGATTTGTTTTTGTTTTGTTTTTGAATGTCAGAAATGTATATTTGTAAATGTTGAGATGTTATATTGGTTTCACTGGTAATAATAAATAATTGAAATGGGTATATATTTGTTTTTTGTTAAGTTGCCTAATAATTATGCACAGTAATAGTCACCTGCACACACAGATATCCCCCTAACATAGCTATAACTAAAAACAAACTAAAAACTACTTCCAAAAATATTCAGCTTTGATATTAATGAGTTTTTTGGGTTCATTGAGAACATGGTTGTTGTTCAATAATAAAATTAATCCTCAAAAATACAATTTGCCTAATAATTCTGCACTCCCTGTAGTGTGAGTTTGAGCACATGGCTTAAATGTATGTATGTTAAATGTATGTATAAAGGCGTGTGCATCTATCTGTTTGTGTACTTGTCTTGTGATTTATTATATCCCCTTAGCCCATCATTCTCAAATAAAAAATAAAAAAATGTTGATATGCTTGGCCATACCAGATACAAATCTATCCTATAAGTAAGTGCAGTTCCCCTGCAGTTTGTAATGTTGACTGTGTTTACAGATGTTTGTGTATGTTTAATTGTTTGTGGCCATATGATAACAGTGAATGCAGTCCTATCTATAGATTATCGGGATCATTCATTAAAGCCTGAATGCCCCCATACCAAATGGGTCAAACCCTCTGACTGCTAAATCAGGAAATTTTTCATAAACTTCAACAATGTCCACATTTTGTAAATCAGGCCTCGAACTTAAATTTAGTTAGGATTTTAACCAGTCTGAACACCACCGGACAAATCTGGACTGATGCTGCAAATCCAAACCCAAAGGCATCAAAAAATGTACCCACGTGCCGCTGATGGCTTTTTGAACTATTTTCCCACTGGCTGCTAGTGGAAATAATAAAATTATCAATTTTCTTGCAAAAAGCATGAGTTTAATAATTTGCGAACGTACATCCTACAGGATGCATTCAGTTTATCTTCGGCTGCCACTCGGATGATGATGAATGTCCAATTTCTGTGCTTTATATTGATCCAGATGCAGATATTACTTATTTTCCAAATTCTTCGAATTGAATGTCGCAGAATTGCTTGGACTGACAGAATCCTAATCGTATTTGGCTTTGGTAAATCTGCAAATTTCCAGTGTGGTTGTAATTCAGGCATTCTCACTGTATTTTGTCCTATTGGAATAACCCTGTATGCGTATTTGCATGTGCATGTGTACATTTGTGTGTGTGAGATTCCATTTCTATTTTAATTTCTATAAGACATAAACAAATGGCACCTTCTAGAACAAAAACATAAAAATCTCATTTACACAATTAATTAGCTTATATTAACCAATTGTCTGGCTCTCCTGGTTTCTCATTAGAATTATTAAAGATTGACCTGTTTCACACGCAGAGCAGACTGGTCTTGGTTTTGTAGCCTAAAGACTCTTAATGCAAAAGGAAAGCAGTACTAACATAACAAACACTATGCTTTCCATAGGTCACATTGCCCAAATAAATAAGCATATTATAGTTTAACATAGGAGCCATTATGAGTGGTGCACCCATTAGCAGCTCTTGTTGTGTCTGCATAAATCAGTCCATCCCCATAACATGCCAAAAGCACCATAGAGAAATATCCAAGAAGAAGATAATATGCCAGGCCCATTATTTGCAATGCTCTGTATGAAACATTTGCCTGACAAGCAAGGTAACTACCTAGCTATCCTAAGGTATTCATTGACCCTGTGCAGAAATTTAAAATGACGCCCTCTAGTGTCAATCCATCATTATTCGCAACTGTCATTTAAAATTATAGTGGTTGCAAAGGGCAGAGTGTTTCACATTCTCACAGCTACTCTCATATAAGGCTATCAATGTGTTACTGTAATAGATTTATTAATAAAACATTTTGAGAGGTGAGAGGTGCATTCTGTATTGAGGAATTTAGATTGAATGAAGATTTGACTGTGTCCGTGAGGTTATTCCATAATTTTGTCACTCTGTAGGAAAATGAGGATCAAGCCACTTTATTTTTGTATTGTGGTATGCTAAATAAGGTGTTGTTATTGGATCAGAAGTTATATGAGGTGGGAACAGCTGGGGAGAGCATTCTACTCAGGTAGGGTGGGAGCTTTCCACAAAAGCTCTTATGCACAAGGCTGGAAAGATGAGGAGTGCATCAGGAGTCCAGCGATAACCAGTTTAGCTCTATTTTTTTTTTCATAATTCTTTATTTTGGTAGTGCTTAGGTTCACAAACATGCATTCAACGCCACAACAGCATAGAACACGCTCACATAAACATTTCAGAGCATCATGGCAATTGAAAGAGAGAGCACAATTTTTTGATAAAATAAACAAGTTCTATCAAGAACAGTATACTAAAATTGCGGGGACATTTCTATGAAAGCATATAGGGTCATAAACGTCATCAGGCATTACATGAAATGTCACACCTATTGCGCTTTGTATATAAGATATCAGAGAACCAAAACTACTGTACAACTGTGTAATTACATATAACAAGGTTTGAGCAGGCTAAACTTTCCTGTCCTCTTGGTATTCAGGTCAGAGATAGAGTAATCAAGAGGATAAAGCAAGGACATGAAGAGTTAGGCCTGTGATCACATGCAATACTCAAGCTGAAACAAGGTAAACTAAAAGCCACTGCATATAAATGATCTAGATATACTAAACGAAAGTAGGATGAAGAGGAACATGTGTCCTCTCAGCTAGGTGATGGCTGCATAGGTGTATGGGTTGGATGTGAAGGCTCACCAAGCTTTGTCACCCTGTGCCGCAGGTAGGCTAAAGGAGAGAGTCCGTTTCTGCAGTGAAGTGACCTGAGGAGAGTAAAGACGGGGGCTTATGCGGGCAAGTACAGAAAAGCTAGGTGATAACATTCGGTGTCCATTAGGTATTTCATTAATCATTAATCAGACCATTTACCAGGCAATAGGAGAAGAGCTGAAGGAGGCTTTGGCAGCTGTCTTCAACCAATACCCTGTGCATGCCACAATGGACAGTTCATCTTCAGGTTGGGAGTATTGGTCCCCCTTTTCGGTCGTCAGGTTGCACTGCATGTGCAGCAGGCGACCGGTCAAGTCCCTTTTTTTTTACTCTGGGCCATGAAGGGGGCCATTGCCCTTAATCTGTGGATCCCCCTATTCTGAGCAGTAGGATCGTGGGTCCCCGGGACTTCCTGATAGTGGTCTTCCCTGCAGTTAAATGGACTGCGGTTTGGAGGAATCTCCAGTTGGGCCCCCTGGACAGAAGAGGAACAGGTAACAGCTGCTGCTTTACAGCCTGTCTTCGTCTCGGGAGGAGTTAGTAAGGGTCTCCACTTGGCGAGACGGTCCCAGAAGGGCCTGGCAGATTGCCTCGAACCGAACATCAAATGACTCTCTCCAGCTCTGGCCTATCAGGCTTGTTTGTCTGTGCTGAGGTTTCAATGTGGCGGACATCTTGAATGAGCCGTGTGGCTTGCAGGTTTTCTGCTTTCAGGCTTTCAGACTTTTGTGGAGCAGGCTTAGTGGACCCAGTGGGGACCAAGATAAACCCAACCGGTTCAGAGGGGGGAGGGTAGCTTGGTAATTAGCAGACCGCACGTGTTGCTGCGTCGTGCAGAGCAGGTGATCGGCCACTTCACCCATCCATCAGTGATGTTAGACCACAGTGGGATCTCAGTGTGAAATTCAGGCTGGTAAGTCGCATAAAGCCTCAGGATCTTCCCCAGGGTCACCAGTTAATGGTGTGTAGCTGGGTAAGTCATCTGTGGCGAGTTGGCTGTCAGTCAGAGTTTGTGGATCAAGCTGAGCACTTTGTTCTGATACACAGAGATTTTTGTAGTTTATGTAATTTAGATAGTTCCAAAGATCATTGTGACAGTTCTGTCAGTGTTTAGGAAGAGTTTGTTATCCGCAATCTACTTTTCTACCTCTGCAAACTGGTCTTGGAGTACAACCTCAAGCTGCGGTAGATTGGGTTTACTAGCATAGATTACAGTGTCATCTGCATACATGTGTACAGTTGAGGCTTTGTAGTTGTTAGGCAGATCATTTATAAATAATCTGAATAGTGGGGAGCTGAGTATGTAGCCATGAAGAACATCACATGTACCCGAGAGAGAGGCACTTTAAGAAATGGTCACATATTGTAATCGTTCTAAAACATATGATGAAAACCAGGTTTGTGGAAGATCACCAAAACCTGAGTTTTGAGTTTTTGCAAAAGAATGCCATGGTCTACAGTGTCAAAAGCCTTGGCAAAATCAAGGAAAATAGCTCCAGTTAAGTCTCTTTGTTCCATGATAGTTTGGATGTCATTGCAAACTTTTAAGAGGGCAGTAGTAGTTGAATGATTTGGATGAAAGCCTGATTGATCATGGGTTAGGTAGTTTGATTGTTGATATTATTGAAATAGTTGCATGTGATCGCATATTTCCAAGTTATTGAACAATACAGGGAGCAATGATATCGAGCGATAGTTAGATACTAAAGTATTTTCACCACTTTTATGTATAGGTACTACTTTTGCAGTCTTCTAAAGTTTGGGTATATATCCTGCCACCAGAAATTAATTGCTTAGGGTATTGATGTCACATATTCATCTGCACATAAAAATGTGATTAATGGAATTTACTGTCCAAACAGGAAAAGTTGTGCCGAGCAGCAATCAATCCACAGGAGGGTTTGTGCTGAGCAGCAATCATGCAAATAGGAACCTGGTAACTGCCTTTGGGGTCAAAGGGTGGTTACAACCAATCAGATCCACAGGTGGGGTATTTAGGCCCAGTTCTCCTCTTGCTCTGTGCCCTGTCGTGGTTTCCCTTGTGGTTGTCCGAGGGTGTGTTTTTGATTCTGGTAATTCTGGTTATTTGACTTTGGCATTGATATTGACTTCCCTGTTTTCTGGCATCCCTAACCCCTGGCTTTTCCTTATCGTTGTGTCTCTTTCTGTATCCCTTGACCTCGGCTATTTCTGACTATTCTTTGGTACATTAGTCTGGCCATTCTAAGGTCCGGTATACGTTACCTATCAGTACTCTGTGTTACACAGTTCTACGTGCTGGATCATATTGTAATCCTCACAATTGACAGGCTTAGCAATTGTGGGTACACTGAACTTCAATTATTTAGGTGTTTATTAATGATACTAACAGGTCTAAAATTTAATTTCTCTATATGAGGATTTTGCTAATTTAGCTGGCTTGATCTGCATTTGTAGTCTGAAAATGAGTGTAATTTGTTATTTTAGCAACACATCCAACAAAATAATTTTTAAAGGCATTTGCTACATCAAGGGCTGTTGCATGGTTAGTCCATTTTGACAGTGGAGGGCTGGGAGTGGATTGTGGGTGTTTGTATGTTACTTATGATTTTCCAAAAGTTTCTTGGGTTTTGATATGTTATTGTTCAAATTTTCACTGGAATATTGGACCTTTGCCATTTTTGTTTGTTTTGTACATGCATTTCACCCTTGTCTGTAGACACAGAGATCTTCATGGAGCCAGTACGCTTGAACTTTGACCACAATGAATCTCTAAACTGATACATTTGAAAGAGGTCAGCTGTAACCCAATTCAAAATGTGCTAATTCCACCTGACACTAGTGAAATAGAATAATAATACAACTTAACTTACAGGACACAGCCTCCCAGGTGGTAACCACTCTCAACAAATGTGTATATATACAAAAGTTAGGGGTCTTGCTGATAGACCTATAGAAGAAATAATAATAATAACATAGTTCAATATTATCTAATACACAGATAACATTGGCAGGGGTCTGATGTCGGAGGGTTGAGTGTTCGATGAGTATAGGTTATCTCTGATGAGATTGGTGGAATGGGAGGGAGAGAGGGTAAAATGGGTAGGAGAGGTAAGGAGAATAAAGGTGCAGGGAGGTGAGTTGGTGGTAGGGAGAGCTATAGAGAGGGGGAAAGAAAGAAGTGAGAGAGAGAGAAAGAAAAAAATTAAAATAAATAAATGAATGGAGGGACCTCTTCCGATTCCAGTCTTGTATGATCTTATAGACTCCAAGGTGTACTCATCTGGTCATCAGCCAATGGATCCAATGTAACCAGATCTTCTGATACCTTTGGCTTCTTCCATTTGCCATTATGATAAGTTCTTCTATGTTCCTTATGTCCTCCACTCTTTTAATCCAGTTGTCTGGGGAGGGGGATATGGTCTGTTTCCAGTACGTCGGGATAAGGCTACGTGCTGCGTTGATCAGATACAGAGTAATGGTCTTCTTGTACATAGCCAGCAAAAGGGGTGTCAGATGGAGCAGGTAGTTTTCCGGGGAGAGCTCGACCGAGCCGTCTGTGATTGTTGACACTATTTGTTGTACCTACCTCCAGAAAGGTTGAATCTGGGGGCAGGTCCACTAGATGTGGAACAATGTGCTAAGGTTAGTACCACATCTTCAGCACTCCGGTGCACTCAAGTTGTACGTGGATGTGAGTTTCTCAGGTGTTTTGTACCAATGGTATATCATTTTGTAACAGGAACCTTGGTGCCTTGTACTAATGTAGGCTTTGTGCATCAGTATGAATGTATTGATCCATTGTTTTTGGGTCAATGAGTGGCCAAGGTCCCTGTAACGGCATCCCGAGTGCCGAACAGGAATCATACAAATTATCCCCCAAGCACGAGACAAGGATCTGTGTTGAGGGTCAAGCAGGATCTGTTCAATGGGGGCTACATTTCATCCTTTTATGCAGGTCTTGCAGCAAGGGACACTCCCATAGTAACCAATCATGTACAAGTACAGAATGCAAATACTCCCACACAAACAGTACAAATCCTCCTCTCTACCCTGGAGATAATTGGGTTAAGTGCTTGAAGTAACTCAATTACCTCCAGGGATAGAGAATATCCTCATTTTACAATAATAGTAAAAACACATTAAAATAAATATCTCCTAATATACCGAAAGGAACCCCCACACTCAACGTATCCCCAGATAGCTTAGATCTGAGCGCTCAATATAACCAAACAGTGCTCAGATCCCATACATATAGTTAAATCGCCATGGAGTTAAAGTTTATACATTGTGCATTCAACGAAACGAATGAGCTCCATGGGTTTACTATCTGGTATAGTTCCATTTGTGTATTGGCAATTTAGCGAACGGCACGGCGTTCGTATGAATTGGAACAAAGCGATGGATGGTTGGTAATATCAGTGGTGTTCGTGGGAAACAGTGTCCGAAATCAGTTCCATGTATTTGTCGACGAACACCGCTGGGCGTTCGACTGTCCAAGATGGCCGCCGCCACGTGTTCGATAATACGAACGACGACCAGCCAGCAGGCCGTTCGGGAGTTGGAAGTTGGAATGTTAATAAGGGCAGAAAGGTTAACAAGCAGCACACTTCCCCTGTGTGGCCTGCCATTCGGTAGTTCATTCATCTTTGACGAATGCAACCAGGAAACATACGAACAATCGGGAGCTGATGAACAAACAGACAAAATAGGTTTTAAATAATAATCCAGAGGCAGGGAGATCTGCCACAGTCCCTCTCCCAGAGCTTGACAAAATAGAGGAGTTTGTGATCACCCAGCGGTGTGTTCAGAAAGCTATATAGCAGTGAGATGGCGTGTGGTGGGGGTGCAGTTTGGGTGAATATTACCTCAAAATGTGAATGTGTATTTGATTGAGCAGGCATACCAGCTGGTGGTATCTGATGTTTGTCATTAAGTCTGGATGTTCAGATGTAGGCAGTTCTGATATTGAAATGATGGTACCGTTTGCCATCACATGTTGGAGTCTACAGGGTGATGGCAGTCCAAGGTAAGCCCTGATTTGGGTGGAGTTGATGATGCTGAACGACGGATCGCCTGTGATGAGGTACAGGGTGAAAGGTCCGGTATGGCTGATTTCCACCGCCAGACATTTAGGGTGGTAGTAAATGTGCCCTTCTCCTGTCTGAAGTGTGTGTAGTGGCAGCATCGAGAAGCTGGCTTCTATGGTGATCCAGAGTTTGTCCTTTGGTGCTAAGGACCACTCGGCAATGTGTTGTAGGTGGATAGCTTGGTGGTATTTGACCAGGTCAGGGAGCCCCAGACCGCCTTGTGTTTTGTGTTTTATTAGGATTTCGTATTTTATCCCAGATGACCGGTTCCGTCATACGTATTTCATGAAAGCCCTGCGTATCTGAGAGAAAAAGGTCTGTGGGACAAAGGCGGGGAGTGTCTGTAGTAAATAGAGAAAGTGGGGAAGTACGTTTATTTTAAGAATGTTCGCTCTGCCGAGCCAAGTGATGTGCGGCATGGACCACTCCTCCAGAAGTACGCATTCTAGAAGAGTGGGAAGTTGTGTATGAGAAACGTCTGCGGTGATCCAGACGCCTAGGTACTTGATCGCATCTTTACACCATTGGAATGGGAATTGCGTCTTCAGAAATGTGAGCAATGACTTATTGAGTCTCCATACCCATTGTTTCTAGAAGGGGGTAGGTGAACTGATTGTGATGGCCAGGACATTGGTGCCATAGTGGCTGAGAGTAAGTCATCCAGGTAGTGATGTTGAAGGAAAAAATAATCGATACGTGAGTAAAAATTGCGGGGTGGGGAATAGAATGTGTAGTCTTTCTCTGCATGGTGTAGGGTGCGCCAGCAGTCTAACAGCTGGAATTCGTGCAGGGATGATCTCATGCCTCTGAGTACATGGCCCAGCAGGGTCGAGTGGCCCGTTGAGGTGTCTAGTCTGGGCTCGAGTGGTGTGTTGAAATCGCCACCTATGTTGCCTTCACTGAAGGTTTCCAGTGCTGTGAGTGCTTTTGTGAGGAAGGTGTTGGGGATAAAATCAGCCCGGGCCCTTTGTGGATGATGGATATTTGCCAACTCATACAGAGCTCTGGAAATTGGAAATGAATAGCAGAGACATGTTCGATAACCAATTCAAATTGTATTCATACGTCAGTTATATTTATACCCCATTTTCATAGCAGGATGGGAGGGGGAAAAATGAGCATATGGGCGTGACAATGACATTGTTTTTCACAAGTTATAAACAGCTGTTTTTAGTTATAATTCAATGTTACATAATGTATGCATATTGGATAAAACCCAGATGATTACAAATACCAAAATCTTGGACAATTAACAAGGTCATTCCAGAATCCTTATCATGTCATGTCATGTCATGTAAATATCCTTTTCCAGGAACATAACAAAATCATGTTCCAATAAATAGATACGTTTTATTTCCGAGAATTGGAGATACAATTCCAAATTTATTCTTGGGTCAAATTAACCCTTATATGAACAGCTAGGATATTGAGCATAATGGATATTCGCATCTACAATTCCCCTCTTAGATCATATCATGATCTACCTTACGGAATATTCATGGGAGGCCTGCGGCAGAGAAACCAAAGGAGGTATATTCAGACGTGCTAATCACGTCTGCGGGACTTTCATTATTTCTTCACCTCGATTTCCCCCATTTGCTCTGTGCCGTAGGTTTTCCCTTTAAGAGGAGATCGAGCTGTCGATTTTCAGCTTTTGTAATCATCTGTTGTACACATCTTTTAAGTGTACAAGTTAAAAATTTCAAACAGCTGACTTCTTAACCAATTTTAAACATACTGCACATCATGTTATCTGTAACTTGAGCCTTGGATCAAAACAGGCAAAGTGTATTATTCCCAACAACGGGAATATTATTATTATAATTCACAACGTAAACACATATAATAAAAAATGGGAATAAAATCTATTTCCCCTCTTTGGACCAGGGTCTTGGATTACCAGTCCACCCAGTGAAATTGGGCCAGGTCAAAAAACTCAGTGGCAAAAACTCATAATTGAGGAAAAAAGCACATCTGGGTAAATTCTAAGTGAGGGCCATGACTGTGTAAACATGTCATCCCCTCACGTTGACAGCATTAGTGACTTATAAAACCTGCACTTGTAATTGGGTATCGGGACTGGGAAACACTTCTTGATGAGTTTGAAAAGGCCCACTTACATATTAAATCATAAGATACTTTCTAATCAGTTTGCAATTCTAGCAATAATCCCAATCATGACCTTGCATCCTATGCCTCCTAATCAAATCCCTATTTCGATGGTCCAGTCATATCCACACTTAATACATTGGAATCCATCCTTGGTACACTTAACATACATCAATGACACACATAGTACATCCATGCCTGAGTAAGCTAACACTTCCTCTCTCTCCGGCTAACTCTACAAAAATAAAAATAACAAAATAGTTCAATAGTCCAGCATAGTCCAGAAAAATATTATAAGTCTTTCAAGGAGTATAAAGAATCTTAGACACCATAAACTTTGATCCATAATCTTAGACACCATAACATAGCTAAGGGTAGCAATATGGCTGACAACAAGACAATGTCAGCTTCCACATAGTTCTTAATTCTTCTGTTTGCTGGATGTTCACCACAATACTCTGTGCAACACCCCAATTGTTGAAAGGGTAATACAGAAATAGCGGCATTAGACAGCACAGCATCTTCGGGACTTTCCAAGTTAGTTTATGTCCTCATAAGTAAGCATCTCAGTTTCTTCGGCCAGCATGGTTTTTGACCAAACAGATTTAATTGCAAAAAAGGTAGGTCAGCCAGAGAGATTGGTGTGTAGTCCCAAATATCAGGCGGCACAAATACTCCAGTACGGTCTCTATAATCATACAAACACAGGATCAGTACGACATCAATAAATTAATTATCTAGGCTAAACTCAAATTAGAGACTAAAGTTAAACTCTTAACTAGTGTAACATGTACGTCTCTCAGTTTTGTTTATGATTCATTGAATTTGTCCTTTATAAAATTTTAATACATAATTTCCCTTTAGAATGCCTTTGTATGGATGAGAGAAGTACTCATTCTATATAAATGCTTGTTGAGTACTAAAACACTAACATATACATATTGGTATAATTCCCAATAAAATGCTGTTCTTAAATTTAAACCTTGATTTGATAATCCCAATTAATTACTTTAATAAAATTGGAATGAGGAAGTCTGTCAGAAATTTTGTGGACCCTGATAACATCTTTGGAATCGATCCTATTTCCAAAAAGCCACCAGTTCTGTAGGCGTGTGATCATGTTTTAATACATGTTGGAACCTCCATACAGTTATCCCACTTAAACAATATTTTTTCAGAACAACTAGAGAAACAAAATGAATTACTATTGTTCTAAAGTGTTTTGTTTAATACAGGTTTCGGAAGAGTTGTCGTCTTGCTGTGTTGCAAGTGGCCTCTGATAAGGAAGGGACAGCAAACTGTAGACATATGTTATTAAGTTGCCCTCACTTGTCAGGTCTTGGAAACCCACTTATTTTATTGCAGATGCCTCTAGGATACCACGTTACAAATTGACTAAGCATACTTATTATCCTATTTTATTTTAGTTATTTCACAGTGCGCAGCCTATGCAAACAATGTCTAGGTCCCAACTTCAGTTTGTACATCCTCTAAGAGCCAGCATTAATACTGTTTTATCTATCAAAACTATATATAAAGTATTAAAAACATGAACCATCTGTGTATTAGGCTGAGGTTGTTGGGTGTGGGTATAGCTTGAAAGTTGTGGTTGGTATTGAGGAACCTGCCAGAGTGGGAGTCCTTGAACACCAGCTGGGCCAGGTTCTCCCTTAGCACTGGGTTCTCCTTTGTCTCCTTGAGCACCAGGTTCACCATTGTTACCCTTAGGTCCAGGGGAACCCTTGGGGCCCTGAGGTCCAGGAGCACCACAGGCACCAGGGAAGCCAGGGACACCAGCAATACCAGTGGGGCCAGCTTGACAGGGAGAACCGGGTTCACCACATGCACCTTGGGGTGAATCCCTGCTATCCACAATTAAAACAGTGCTGAAGTTACCATCTCTACAAAAGTTAGATCCTTTGATCAAATTATCTACCTCTGCCTCTAAAACTTTTCTGATTCAATCTCCTATCACCTCCAAAATTTCTTTGTCTCACCTGCTTAAGATCACAATCCTTTTGTCACCGATACAACATACTTTTCCCTCTTTCTTTATATCAAAACAACCTACTGTATCTTTCTCATGAATCTTCCCAAGAAATCAATTTGGGGTCAAAGAGGGCCAGTAACAGACCAACAGTTTGACCAAAAGTGAACAAGGGGGAAGCATATTCCATATGAAGGTCGAGATTACCTAACTCACACCCCCTCTTTGTGTACACCTCTTTGTGTACCACACAGATATAATATTAATAAGCTTTATTGTGCATGTATAGCACGGTTGTCTAGGGGTGTATACATAAACAGTGAAAGCAGAGTCTTAATGTAGGGTTTGCAATACTGACAGTCTGGGTCATAGGTGTAATGCAGACATGCGGTTAGGAACTTTTCCATTGTCAGAATACATTGAAAACACTAATATATTGCAAATATTAAAATCATATTGCAGCTGTTTCCTATACCTGCAAGGATATGGTTGTAATACTTCAATTGAGTTCAAATTGAGTATCAAAAATTCTTACCACAAAAACTAAATTGTATATGCTTATTAAAATGAGTTTAACCCCTTAGCAATTTAATAGGGTGACCTCTTCCCATAGTATGGTTCCTTTTATAATTATTATATTATTTATTCTCTTCTGGGTCTGCAAAATGCTTTCAATATACCAATACAAATATAATACAGTAGTTTAGAATTGCCTCAAAATAAATTATCTGATCTCTATTAAAAATACCATTTCATCATTTTGCTATAATCAATGAGGCATACTAGATGAATCTTAATCTTGGAAAAAACCTACCCTATACATCCATAATTTTTTCTTGTTATATAACCATATAACATAACACTTGTTTATATTAAAGATAACAAATTTTTCTTTTCTTAAATAATGCAATGCACTTTAAAAGTAGCGTTAACTCTAAATACTCCCCTAATAATACTGAAACGTGGATCCACGATTTTGAAAAGCAAATGATATATTTTTTTCTTTTTCTTTCCCAGGGGCCCCTTTGTTGTTGGCTGATCAGCGTTTTTTAATCTGTTGTAAAAAGACACTAAAGGCTTGCGTTAATGACATTCTTTAAATATTCTTCATACTCATTGTAATATCACACATGTCTTATAACACAGAACACAACAAAATTAGCAGATATCCAGCAGACATGCCAATACAAAAAGCATATTCATGGACAGGCAATTAACTCAATCCAAAATAAATTAATAAATGTCACACTATGTGACAAACATAATTTGGTTCTCATGTTTGTGCAATATGCATGTCTGCAAACTATGCAAGCAGTACTACTTTAAGATTAGATCAGAGCACCTGGCAACTGGACAGGAAAGTCAAATTTTTGCAGGAAGTCCATTATTGCAACAGAATTTTGGAATTCAGCTAAAATTTACAAAAACAGACTCCCTCTTTTTTTTTCTTTCTTAAGACTACAACTCATATTGCTCTTGGACTAGTATTCAATAATAAATCAGTTATTTAATAGATTATTACGCTGCCATTTTCATCTGTATCAATACTAAGACAAACTTATTCAAATATAATTTAAAATAACACAGCAAAATACCCATTAACATACATGACAATTAAACTGCGCACTTCAAAATGAGTAACCAAAACAAACATTTATGACAATCATCATTCACACAGAATAAACTTCTAACAGCTGTATTCAGAATATATTATTGTATGGTATACCAATTTTAGTTTGTATCAGATTTAAGATTTCTGGTACCAAAGGGTTTATTTATTTATTTATTTTTTTAAAGAAGGGACCCCGTACGGCCATATAACGCGTTTGACTTAAACATTTGTATAACACTTGCATTAACCAGTTGCAACATATGAAACCTGTCAATGGAATTTCTCTCTTATACGCTTATAGAACATTTGGACCAGATTACACAGACATGGTATCACCTGCATTTGTCAGAACTCTCAAAGACTCAAAATATTTATACTACTCCATGTTAAAGGCATGGCAAAATTTTGACCGGTCAATTTGAGTTTCCAAAAGTCATATCAACACAGGTTAAAACCTTTGTCCATGGTTTTCTGATCCTGCATTCCATGACCAAAATTTCAAACCCACTTCTTCACAGTTTGGGTCACCATCAATAAAATCTCAGCATTTCCATTCAACAATTTATAGAATACATACAATTTAAAGCACATACAACATGTGACGTACTGGAATACTACAAGTTAGCTTACAGCACAAAATGAAGCATGTGTTGGAACGCTGAAAATATACATTTTGCTCTCTTCTAAATTTACAACATAAATTCTCTGCAACAAACACACAGGGCAGAAAGAATGTGGTGTTTGACGTTTTGAATTAAGTGACTTTTTGTCCCAATATGAAAATAAAGGGCTCATCATATAAACAATCATACATCCCACTCTCATGAAAAAGTGTAGTGGGCTTTTGTCCAAGTATAAAAATAAGGGGCTCATTATGCAAACAAACATACATGCAGAGAAATCATGTTAGTTCTAGAATTTGTAGCCCCCCTTAAATAACCTCTAATTTTTTCTTATTCATCATCACCTTTACATGTACTTTTTACATTCCCTCAATTAAGACTTTATGCTTAGAATCAGCGTTGCACACCATAAAATAGCACATAAATTAGCAAGCCGGAGTAATGCCAAACATCCATCATACCTTTTAACCCCCCCCCTTTTTTTTTTTTTTTAAACCATTTTAGTCTGCAAAATGTACATCTATGTTAAATAAATACCACAGTCCACCAAAGACTGGAAATCTGTTTTACAACCTACCAAAGGCAACCTCTACCAAAGAGGGATCTAGGGACGTCTCCCATATGTTAATGTACATCACAGGTACATCACAGCCTACCAAAGGCTTGAAATTCTTTTTAACACCTGGCCAAAGGTGAACCTCTTACCAAAGAGGAAATGTGCACATAACTACTACTGCCTACCAAAGGCAATCCACCAACCCGTGGAGTAATAGAAGTCTACCTAAGACTTAAAATACCATGTCTACCAAAGACATTAACCTGTGAAAATCCCCTTTAAAACTAAATAGTGAAAAACCCCAGTAAAACAAGAAATGCAATGTGTGGGAGGATGGCAGAAGCAGGCAAAGGTCCCCAACCCCTTAAGGACACACGACAGAAATACTCTGTCATGATCCCCTTTAATTCCAGAAGATGTGTCCCCAAGGGGCTAAAGATCCCCCTACCTGCAACTCCGTTCCCAATTGCACCCAAACTTCTGACACCAGTTTGTTGGGGATAAAATCAGCCCGGGCCCTTTGTGGATGATGGATATTTGCCAACTCATACAGAGCTCTGGAAATTGGAAATGAATAGCAGAGACATGTTCGATAACCAATTCAAATTGTATTCATACGTCAGTTATATTTATACCCCATTTTCATAGCAGGATGGGAGGGGGGAAAATGAGCATATGGGCGTGACAATGACATTGTTTTTCACAAGTTATAAACAGCTGTTTTTAGTTATAATTCAATGTTACATAATGTATGCATATTGGATAAAACCCAGATGATTACAAATACCGAAATCTTGGACAATTAACAAGGTCATTCCAGAATCCTTATCATGTCATGTCATGTCATGTCATGTAAATATCCTTTTCCAGGAACATAACAAAATCATGTTCCAATAAATAGATAAGTTTTATTTCCGAGAATTGGAGATACAATTCCAAATTTATTCTTGGGTCAAATTAACCCTTATATAAACAGCTAGGATATTGAGCATAATGGATATTCACATCTACAGAAGGGTTTTTGTCCCTTGTTGGGGAAGTAGAGTTTGGCAAATGTAAAGCGTGAATTGTGGATCGTGCCCTTAAGAAAGATGCATCTGCCCGCTGGATCCATAATTTCTGTTTCTTTCTAGAATGGAACTTTTGCCGAGAAGAGGATTGCTGTCCCCTTGGTTTTCAAGTTCAGGTTGGTAGCATGAAAGCCCAGTGGAAAGTGTTTGTTTGAGAATCTGGGTTGCTTATGCGTCATGAAGTGTATTTCCTGGAAATGGCCTTCAATTCTCCCAGCACCCTTGCCCACTTCTGTGGGGAGTTGAGTCCTTTTGCGTTGACCATGTAGAGTGTGAGGACAGGCCGAGGTCATCTCCCGGCGTGGGCGGGGAGGCAGAGAGAGGGGGCCAACATGGGGATAGGAAAGGGGCTGTTTTGTGTGTGGTAGGGAGAGAGGATAAGGTGAGAGAAGAGGTAGAGAGAAAAAAGAAGAGTGCAACAAAGATAGAAAAGAAAGAAGAGGAAAAAAAAGGTGAGGAGGAGGACGGGGTGAGGGGGGAGGTGCGAGAGTGAGGTTTAGAGAAAGGCACCCCGCGCGGGCCTCCAGCTGGGGGCACACGAGGGAGCGGAGGTTAGAAGGGTGGAAAAACGGAGTAGCTAAAGTGCCTGTGGGGTCTTGGGATTGTTTTAGGTTCTATGGGGCACAGGTGGAGAAAGGCCCTGAATGTGTAAGGCACGTCGTGGGGGAGACGGTACAATAAAAAAGTGGTTGTCTGCCTCTGGAGTGAAGGGATGCCAGGGGAGAACGTTCCCAGCAACCTTATCCAGTGGTGTTGCAATAAATCCGTGGGGGCGTGGTTGCTGTGTCTCAGATCAAGAGCACAAGTAGGGTGTTTTGACTGTTACAACAAGGGGAGGGGTTGTCCGAACCCTAGTGCCAATGAGCAAGGATTTAATAAAAACAACGAAAACAGATCATCAAGTCAACTTTAATAAAAAATGTTAACAGTTTTCAATGACCTGTTAGAGTATCCTAATGTGTACCTACAATTGAACCCATTGAAATGCTTCAGAGACTCGTTCTTGTCTTGTTAGTACTAATTACTACCTGTGGCCTGAGTAAGACTGAGTATTACTCCTCTAGGAGGTGATGTGGGTAGCGTAGAGGAGATAAAAAAAATTGAGTTAATGGAAATAAACATTTTGGTGAGGTCAGAGGAGTATGAGCTGTTTTGTAGGTTTAAGCTGTGTATATAGTGACTCTATATCCGCGTGGGCTGTCCAGCACCCCCGCAGTCGTGGTTGATAGTGTGGGGTGTCTGGGCTTTCTCCGGACGGTAATTCTAAACATATTCATATATGTACGCACCCATGCATGAGTGGCATCTGTGGTGTCTGAGGCTGTGTGGGTGGATC
Organism: Pelobates cultripes; assembly: GCA_933207985.1. Taxonomy (NCBI): domain Eukaryota; kingdom Metazoa; phylum Chordata; class Amphibia; order Anura; family Pelobatidae; genus Pelobates; species Pelobates cultripes. Next base: position 19,205,220 of record OW240913.1, on the reverse strand, counting down.
AGGGTAGACCGTGTGTCATAGTGTGTGAGCTGGATTGTGCAACTTTCCGAGACTACCAGTGGTGCCAGCATCGCTTTTGTTGTCATCTGTCAGAGCTAGGGAGTCAGTGTGCTCTATGCGCGAGTGTGCTATCCGAGTCGAGTTTATATCTGTTGCATATCCGAGTCAGGCTTGTTTCTGGTTTCCCTTCCTCCTCCTCCCCCCCGCTTCTCCATTCCTCCCCTCGTCCCTCCCTCATGCAATTTTAGACTTAGGTCTATCCCCCATTAGTTTTGCATAGGTGAGACAATATTTATATACACTTAAGAGTACTTGCATACCAAATGTTCAGGGGTTAAATACCCCTTATAAAAGAATTATGTTGAAGGAACTGCTAAAAAAAAAAGGAATAGATATAGCGATGTTGCAAGAGACACACTGGAATAAAGTTGATAAGATAAGGTGGAAAGACGAGGGGTATGAAATAATCTCACAAGCGTCTTTAAATAGGAAAAAAAAAAAGAGGGGTGGCTATAAACTTCTCGAAAAGAATAAATAAAGAAGTTATATATGAAGAAGTAGATATAGAGGGCCGGTATCAGATATTAGTATGTAAGATGGAGGAGAAAGTCTATACTTTGGTAAATATATACCTTCCAAATGTACTACCAACTAAATATTTTAAAATGATCATAGAAAAAGTAGATAAGGTTAAAATAGGGCTACTAGTTATTTCGGGTGATTTTAACTGTGTGCTAGATACAGATCTAGATAAAAAAACTAAAAATAATAAACCAATAACTAAACATCTGATAAATCAAGCTAGGATATTGAGAAATATACTTCAAGAAAACAACCTATTAGACATATGGAGAGTATATAACTCAAAAGTACATTCTTCTCTTTCTAGAATATATTTTGTATTGGGCGAAGCAAACCTAGTAGACCAAATAAAAGATATATATATAGAAGAGAATATATGGTCAGACCATAGCTACATTATTTTTAATACAAAAGCTGATAAAAAATATAGACCCAATACGACTTGGCGTCTAGATGATAATATTCTGAATAATAAGGCAGACCAAATACGAATTGGGGAATTGATACAATGGTATTTCAAAGAGAATAACACGGAAGAACTTTCGGCAGCAACAATATGGTGTGCATTTAAAGCGGTCGTGAGGGGGTATTTGATTAAACTTAAAAAAAGATTCAGAGAGAAAGAGGTCAGACCAGAGAAAAATTATATATAGAATACTACTTGTTGGCTAGAAGAAATAAAAGGTTGCTAACTAGCGATTCATTCAAACAACTTTTAGAGATTAAAACGAAAATAGAGAAAATAGAAAGAGAACGAATAGAAAAAAATTTGGAGAGGATGAAAGTAAACTTTTATTATGACAATAATAAGATCAATAAATGGCTAACTAAAAAACTTAAGAAAACAAACGATAAGAATAGGATTAGTAGTATAAGAAAGGATTCAATATTATATAAAAAAAACAGAAAGTATAGCCAAAGCTTTTCAAATATATTATGAAGATCTGTACAATTTACCTAATCAACCAAAAGAGGAGATAATAAAATAGTATTTGAGGGAAATACATTTTCCAAAGGTTTCAGAGGAACAAAAAAAAATATTAAATGCCCCCCTGCAAAAGATGGAATTTATAGCTGCCATTAAGAAACTTGTGAGATATAAAACTCCTGGCCCAGATGGTCTGACCAATAGATTCTATAAATTATATGGAGATATCTTGGTAGAACACTTAACTAAAATATATAAGGAAATTTCATTGAAAGGTATAGGCTCAAAAGATCTATTACACGTAAATATAATCCCAATCCATAAAAAAGAACTAAAGAACTAAAAAGCTACCGTCCAATCTCGCTTATCAATGTGGACTCAAAATTATTTTCATCCATACTGGCTGATAGGTTAAAAAAAATAGTTATGGACTTAGTGGATACCAATATAAGAAGACTGATTAACGTTCTGGATTGGGGAGATAGAATGCAGATTCCCCTCCTGACCCTGTCACTGGATGCAGAAAAGGCCTTTGACAGGGTCGGGTGGGGATTTATGATGGGGGTTCTGAAGGCAATGGGTATAGATGGCCGGATGTTAACAGCTATAGGCTCTATCTATCAAAATCCGATGGCGAGGGTGGTGGGTATAGACTTATGCTCAGATTGGTTTCCATTAAAAAATGGCAAGCGACAAGGGTGCCCGTTGTCACCAATATCATATATTCTATCTATGGAAGGTCTTGCCATCAGAATAAGAGATAATCCTGATATTAAGGGGGTACCAACACCTGATAGAGACCTAAAAATTGGTATGTATGCAGATGACACAATTCTGACTCTTATAGATCCTACTCAATCGGTCAATAACTTGATGAAGAAAATAGAAGCATACAGCAATATTTCAAATTATAAGATAAACACAGAAAAAACAATAGTGATGTTTAAAAATTGTAAGAATGAGTGGAAGAATGAATTTATAAAGACATATGGTTTTATGGATGCTAACGGTAGCTTTGAATATTTGGGTGTACTAATATCGGATAAGTTAGAAAAAATGATAGAGATTAATTTTACAAGGCTATTGAAATCCACCGGGATATCGTTAAAAAAGTGGAATCATTTGTTTTTTAGTTGGATGGGAAGGATAAACATAATAAATGCGTACATAGTTCCACGATGGACCTACTTTTTAAGAATGGTCCCCTTAAAAATCCCCTTACCATGGCTGGAGATAATACAAAGGATTTTTAAGAATTTTATTTGGAAAGGGAAAAAGCCTCGGATTAGTTTATACCAAATAACGAATACTATAGGGCAAGGAGGGGTAAACTTCCCAAATATTGTAAGACACCATTATATACCATACCCAGTTATTGGGCAAAAAAGATTCTGAAAAAACTGGTTGGTTTGGACTAGAGACTCAATTATTGAATAAGAAGGATTTAAATAAGTATCTTTGGCAACCCAAGAATACTGGGAAGGAAGTTAAAAATATAATTCTAAATCATTTATTTAATAATTGGTTTATGAAAAGGAAAAAAAAAATTGGGGTAATATTTTTAGATCTATGGAGATAGAATTATTGGAGGTTCTAATACCCGATTTAAAAATAGATGCCTGGAAAGATCGGGATATTCAAACATTGGACGATATAATAATAGGCCTTTCGTTATCTAAAAAAAAAGTCCTTTGTAGGGAGATCCCTTGATAAGGGAAATACAACAAGCAGTGGTCTCATAAAGCAAATTTTTGGAAGTGAAAGTCCTAGGAAAAATATGGCTAATTGCTATGCATTGATAAGATCGGATCCTAAAGACATAATGTCTAAACAAATAAAAAGATGGGAAAAGGAATGTAACTTAAGGATTGATTTCACGAGCTGGGGTAATATGATGGTAAAGCTAAAAAAAAATATTCATAATACGATTCTGTTTGAGACGCATTATAAAATATGCTACCGTTGGTATTTAGTGCCAAGCAGACTAAATAGAATTGACCATAATGAGTCTGATATTTGTTGGAGATGTGGGAGTGAAATTGGAAGCTTTATCCATATCTGCTGGAGTTGCAAATTAATTAAGAAACTATGGGATGAGGTTTTCAGAAGATTATATGTCTGGGATAAAATTTTGATAGATCAATCTCCAACTTCGGCGCTTCTACATCTCCACTGGCCTGATATATCATTATACCAACAATTTTTAACTATTCATTCATGGCAGTGAAGATTCTGATAGCAAGAAGCTGGAAAAATGCTATGGTAATTGATTGTAAACATTGGGAGAAACAGCTGTTGTTCCAGATCAAGAATGAGATAGGTATATATAGGGGGAAAGACAATGTACAGAAATATGAGATGGGAATAAAGTGTTTACAAATTATAGAAGATTATAGAAATATAGGAGTAGTTCACTAACTCACTTCAGTTTATTGAGCTGTTAAAGAATAAGAGACATATAATGTTTCCTACGTATGCTGTGTCCTTATCCCACTCTTTTTGTGTATGAATGGTGTATGTTTAGAAGTAAATGTTTAGATTGAATGTTAGATATTTATTGTCGTTTTTTTTTTTTTTGGTATGAGATATTTGTAACTTATTCTTGTTTAAAAATAAAGATTTATACAAAAAAAAAAAAGATTACTTGCATACCACATCTGTTAGCAGCAGGTGGCTCGTAGCATATAGCTGATGTTGATGAGAGATTTTTCGACAATCTGTGCGGCCTTTGCCTGTGCAAGTCTCTGTACATGCTTTAGAAAAAAAGAGAAAAAATGTTTTTTTAATAAAAATACAAAAAAAAACAAAGTAAAAAATTATATATATAGTTTTTGTAGCCATTTCGTGAGAGTCACGTTATCCGTCTTGCAGATATATGTGTTCCAGGCCTCCTTCATGCCTGGTGGAGTGTGGGTATTACAGCAGGCAGTTGCAAAGCAAGTCTCTTGGGTCTCTAAGGTCCCTTATTCTCCGGAGTTAGCTTGGTGTGGTGGGACCGCTCCCCTGTCCAGTCCTTCCGCACCGATGTGTTTGCAGGGTGAGGTGAGATAATTGTATAATTCTACAGTCTGGTCTCCAAACATCCAGGACATCTTCATTCTTGCCCCTCTCATTATGCTATCTTTTAGTTGGGAGTCTTGTATGTTACAGATAACATCACGCAGTGGGGCTTCGGGTGGTGGTTTCGGGCAGAGGGCATTGTGTGCTCTGTCTATATACAGGCATGCTTCTGTTCAGGATAAGGTTGAACAGTGGGATCAGTGCGTCCCACAGGTTTTCTGGGCCTTGTGATTCGTGCAGCCCTCTCACACTGATGTTGTGCCTGCGGTTCCTGCTATCTAGGTCTTCAACATGGAGCCGCAGGTCAGTGAGTTGTCTGGCATGTGTGTGCACAGTCTGGAGTGCGGAACACGTGGTTTCAGGCCCTGCTGCCTCTAGGGCCTTTACCCTCCCTTCAAGATTTGTCAGTGAGGTGCAGAGCGAGTAGATTTTACCTCCTGCACTATCGTTTGGAGAGCGACGCAAAAAGTGCATATCAGTCTGGGGAAGCTCTGTCCCGTGCGCCGACATCTGTTTGCTGACTGTCTTCCGAGACGAAGGAGCCTGGGGAAGATGGTGCCATATGTGAGGCCTTGTGTTGTGATGCGAGGATCCCTGGTGTTTGTTTGTGTCCTGGGTGCTGAGGGGGTCATGTGTAAGCGCTGTGTGTGACCCATGAGGGTGTATTAGTTGCAGGATGAAGCTGATTTAAGCAGCAGAGCTTAGAGCTTTGAAATCAAGCCGCCATTCTTGTTTGACACCAAGCCACGCCCCCCCAAATATTTTATTTTTATACCATAAAAATACCTTTTATAGAAGAATTATCTGGTTAATCGTTTGTGGTGACTAAAATGACCAGTCCAGAGAGGAGTACGAGGGAGGATTTTAAGCCTCTATTACAACTGAGGGTGACACCTTTAAGGCATTTAAAACAGCTTTACCTGTGAGTGTATTAGACAATATTGCACAATGTTATCATAATTTTTTCTATAGGTCTATCTGCAAGAACCCTAAATTTTGTATATATACACAGCTGTAACCCACGGCAGATGTGTCCCTTTTATTTGCACTTTACGCAGCGGGGCATGATAAATGAAAATATTCAATTGCAGAGTCAAGATCTGGGATTAGACTTAATCTGTGCCATGGTAGGTTCTTGAGTTTATTTAGACAGGATTGAAGATTACATCACAGGTCTGGGGCTATATAACTTTTTAATTCAGACTAGGAGAGAGAGCAATATTAGAGCAGATGGGCCTGCAATAAAGCTAAGGAATAGGGAGGTGTATCTATGGACATTTGAGGTTAGGGTTATTCAAGAAAAACAAAGGGAACGATCAAAAATCACAGAGAAAAGACAGAGGTATCCATGTAGGGAAGGCTTCATATTCATTGGCAACAGAGAATAAAAAATTGCTAGTAGCCTGTTCTAAGGGCTTTGTTCATGAGCAGTGAACTAAATAAAAAATTTAATAAAAATAGATATGTCAAACTGCATTACGTTATTGTACTCTATTAGCTATGTCAGATTGCATTACGTTATTGTACTCTATTAGTTAATTCAATATCTGTATCCATTTTAAGATTAAGAAAATACAACTGGGTGATAATGTGGGTGGTTTCAGTTAGAAAATGACAACTAATTTACCCCTGTTTCAAAAACTACTCGTCTTTCCTTCCTGGGGCAAAGTTGAAAAATAAGCAAAAAAACTACAAAAAAAATTCCTAGTTGTATAATTTATTATCATTTGTATTTACTGCATGGATAACACTTCAAAATGTACATATGGATATTTGTCTTGCATTTATAAGCATTTTATTTATAAAGATTTCATGATGGTCTCAATATCTTCTCTCTCCATTTTCTATATCAGTTGCCCGTCACACTGCAAAACAGAGAAGGTTAGAGCTGCCATGAGACATTAGAAAGAACATGATCTAAAGCAGTGGTAGATATGCTTCAGCACTTTAGATGTTGTGGCCCATGATCTAGAGGCACTTAGCACCAGAATTCGTCAGAATTCCCAAATTCCTAGTTACAGACTAACCGAAATGCGCAATGCCGAACATGTTTTGGGGGGTGGTCAATAGTCTGAATTCGCTTGTAGCTCCAAAAAAAATTGATGATTTATTGGAAAATATTTGATTGGTCTCATTAATGTTGATTTTATTTACAGATCAAATAAGAAGTGAGTAATAGATGGAAAATAGGAAGTGCGGGAGAAAAACAGAACTATGTTTAATTACTTATATATTTTATATTGAATAGATATACAATATTTGAAAAAATATATAAATATAGATTTATTTTTACTGCTTCTCTTGTTTTTCCCTCTACATGTTGATTTTTCTCAGATATGTGAACTGAATTGTGGGAAAATGTTGTAGGACAATAATTGGTCCATTTTCACACGTTTTTGGTTTATTTTTCTGATTCGGTTCCCAAATCAACATTTGGCCGAAATGACATCAACTGAATTTTGGGTGTAAATTGAAAATTCTCACCATGCTCAAGTCTACTTAATAGCAAAAGTATTTTTTTTTTTTCTGACTTCAACCAGTTAACTATTGCAAACCACTGACAACAGTCTATGTTTTATAGTAAATGACAATACATTTGCCCATCTTAATAGAGAGGGGAGAAACACATCTGTGCAAACATAAATAATATAAAATATATAGCTGCCTATCCAAAACTAGGATAATAATGAAAAAAAATTGAAAAATATTTAGAAATTTCTATTTAAGAGATTAATATACTGCAAGGAATAATTCAAAGGCTCATTATGAAGACCTCACTCACTGCTGTGCTGCATTTTTGTAACCGATATTTAAATTCTGGCACTTACCAAAGTTATATGAAATATAGAAACCACCCTCAAATGTCTGGCTATCATCACTGTGAAACTTCAATATCATCACATTTCCAGAAGATGTCAAAGAGTTAGGTACGTTAATATAGCAGTATTTGCCGAGGATTGGAGAAGTGGTGCTGGCTCCATCAATTATAGTCAGAGAGTCACAGGAACAATCAGAGCAATCTGGCAGCCGGAAATCAAAGAATTGAAGATGTACCTAGAAGAAATGACCCATCCTAAGTTAATGAGATCATTCTTAAGTGCCTTCATTGACATAATAGAATATTATACTATTAGTACTATTTTCCACTTTTTGAATATTTGTTTTTATAAAACTATGTATGACAAAATAAATAAGACTTGCTTTATAAGTATTCTATATTTTTGATTTCTACAGAACATATTTTACCTCATTCTAATTTGTACTGATACAATATTTTACTGTGTTTGATCTTACTTTAGACTGTGGTGGAGCTATGATGGACCATTCAGCATCTACATTGTTAGGATATCCCATGCGATATTCTGGAGACATGACTCTTCCACTGCTCTTGACTGAAGTTCCTCCATAAGAAACTGTAGGATAAAAAAGACAATTTAATAAAGCACAATATTCCATTTGGCAGTTTCAAAGTGGGTGTAGTGTCTGTCCTGGTATGCATATGCAGCATTATTTTCTCTGGAAGATGGAATTAAAGAGAAACTAAAGTGTTAGGAAAACAAAGTTGTTTTCCTAGCACTATAGCTCTCATTAGTGCCCCAATTCCCCATGCACCCCCCCCCCTGGTGCTGAAGGGGTTTCAAAATCCCTTTATCACTTACCTGATGCCAGCTCAGATGTTGCTTGGTACTGGTTCTGGCTTTGCCTCCGATACTCCTTCACCGACATTACCCGGCGGAGGGAGGTGGAGGGGAGGGGGGCTAATGAGCATGTACGGAAAGTGCCCCGATCGGATTAGGAATTCCCCCACCAAGAATCATACACCATTACAACACACCCATACGATATCACATACACAGATTTAAAGAAACAGTTATACACACAGTCACCCACAATCATATACAGTCATAGACACACATTCACCAAGTCTCCCTCTCCTGCTCCTTACATGTATAGGCACCTGGAAGGGTGGGGGAGGGTTGGAAGTACAATCTATGGTATCTAGTGCTGGGACTCCTTTCTGCTTCCCCTCTGTGAGTAGCTTTTATCAGGCAGTGGATGCCTAACTCCACTCCACTGCCTGTAAGAGAGTACCATCCCTGCTAGAAATCCTCTAACTGGGTCCCATACGGCCATGCTACAAATAATGGCAGGCAAGACGAGGGTGTTCTATGCACTCCCTTCTACCTGTCACACCGCCACCAACCACTGCTTGCACACTACTGATAATGGTATCTCTTACAGATGTCACCATGATAGAAGATCACCTTTTATTCTTGGTCAAATTCAACATTTAACTGAAACCTTCATTCATAAAATAATGTAAGATCTATACATGTGATTAATTATAATGTTTACTAAATTAGATATATAGTAGTATCTAAAAAGTGATTTTTACCGGTTTACACAAGTTAATAATGTTAAAGATATCATACATTATCATAAATGGGTTCCATTCTAGCTTTTGTTGTGCTATATTTGTGTTAATAAAGATGGAACTTACCTGTCTTATAGACAGCTCTAAATTTGCTAAGAGCTGGTGCCTGATTGCTCACAAATTCTATTAGCATGCTATTCCCAATAGAAATAAGTGGTGGGATTATTATATCTCCACAAGTCTTGTCCAGGAGAACACTAGAAGATTTACTGTTCCCATTATAGACCTTTATATAGCTGTCAGAGCATCCAGCTGAAGTAGGGATTTTAACGTCACTGAGCTGAAGATGAACCTGGGTACAGAAAAAAGCAATTTGAGAGGTGTGAATAGGTCAAGATTACAATCTACAATGGGTTTGTAAAGTTCAATAATACAATAAACCAGACTATTATATATAATCAGGATTCACAATGTGCTATGTAGCTATGTTAGGAGGATTTTTATTTCATGGCGACTTCTGTTATGAGCATTTTAAATATATATATATATATATATATATATATATTAAATTATCTTGACAGCAACTTTATTCTGAAAAGAGTGTAAATGCCCATCATAATACAGAACTATGTAATGGTAATCCAATAACAATACTTGTAAAGAAGACATTGTGTTTGATACCATTAGTTTTATACCAACCAGTTTAAAACCCGTAGTCTGAATGAACCAGATGCAACTCCCATCTTGTCCAAATGAGACATCATCACTTGAGAAAGACCCTGATAGATTTGTTAGTTTTGTCCGGCAGACATCTAAGGTGGCAGAAAGGTTGTTTTTTAAATTTGAATACAGAATTTTGGACAATTATAAGATAAGGTATTACATGAACAATGGTTTTGAAATTAAAACAGCTCATTTGGGGTAAATGCTTACTGCAGTTATAGAGTTTGTTAAGTTTGATCACATCCAGGGGGCTCATTCCAGTACTCTGTCCAAACTGTAAAGAAGGGTTGCCTTTTGCAACTATAGTAGCTTGACCAGGGGTGTTAGTGAAAGCCGTACTGTAGAGAGAGGGACAATTTTCATTAGCCAAGAAAAAAGACAATAACATTATAATAATAGCCAAAGTTGATCATGTTCATAGAGTGTACTCACTTTTGGTAATGCATGACTGATGCATAATCATAAGGAAGACTCATGTTGTTTGCATTCTCAATAATAAAGTTGCCCTGTTTACCTGAAAAAAAAAAAAAAATTATAACAGTTATTATTCATCTTACAAGGATAGTATTGACCGATGTAGTTTATAGACTATTAAATAGATTTGTCAGCCAACATCCCTTCACTAGTCATCTAATTTATAAAAAATCTATGGTTTGATTGGTCCTGGTCTTTGATTTTGCATATACTCGTGAAATACTCACCTTCTGTGATATACTGCCACCTGATTTCAACATAGTTATCTCTGTCAGTCCTGCTCTGCTCATGGTAAAATCCCAGTGAGTGCATCAGTTCATGTTGGATTGATCCAGTAGCCATGCAGCTTGACATTGACAGGCTGATTGTCTGTTTGCCACCTTGCCTTGCTACACCTGAAGAGCACCTAAGAAATTGTGTAAATAAATTAGTTATGGGTTTAAAATAGAGACTCCACTGCCCAAATACACAAAGTAATCACTGCTTAGTAGGTATACCCCAATGAAAACATACATGCAGTTTATGCATGTTTTCATTGGGCTTATATCTAAAAATTAAGCTTGCAAAAGCTGCTTTTAGATTTTCAGCTTTGCGAGCACTCCCGTCCTAACTCCACCCAGACTTTCTGTGGCTGCCCAATTACAGACTTCCCAATGCAGTTCAATGAGAAGTTTTTTTCAAGACGGGTGCTCTGAGCAATTGCCTGCATCGTGAGTTTAGTTCAACTGAGCTAAACAACTAGGAAGTAACAGGACTGGTTGTCTAAATGAGAGCCAAAGAGGTGTAAGCTCTTATATGTCCATTTCTATTGAATAAGGTCAATTTCTATTGAAATCTGCACTTTTTGTAAAATGAAAAAAGAACACACTCTTCACACATAGATCTCCCATGATGTTGACCAGGACATACTTGATGAATTGATTAACATCATGGAATTTGTAGTCCAGGCCACCAAGTGTGCCAACCAAACCTGACCCTGTTCAGTGTTTCCAGGCTGTAATTTCAATTAATGAGTTCTGGCCAGTCTGCCATTTACTTTAACTCACCCACTTCCAGACTCTATACTGATATAGTCCCATTCTGTTGATCTCTGAACAAACTTCACACAGCTCATGAGTTCCATCTGTTTCATGGACTCAGTAATAATATATTTGTAAATGTCAGCTGAGGAGATAAGAAACAAGTGAGATGTTGTTACCAAACTTAAAATATTTTTAGTAAACCTACAAACATTGTGAACAACTTACTGTATGCTGAGGATATAACATAAGGAACAAGGACCATTCCATTCTGTGATACAGGCCAGAAGCAATCAACGCAATTCTTCACACTCCGGCCAGTATTAATAACAATGTCTCCATGCACTAGAGGCTTGCTGATACCTGAAATTAAAATGGCATAATTTCATAAAATAGACTTTGTGAATGATGCAATATGGAATATGGATTAGTACATGTTATGCAAATAGCAAGTAAAAAAAAAGATAAAATATTAGCATAACATTTATTTAAGGCACAAGATGCATACCTAGCATATAAACATATAACACAGTGTATATATTATATAATATATATGTATGTACAGGATATTTATTGTGTGTCAGTATATGAATGTCTAGGTGTATTGGTCAGTGAATGTGTGTAAGTTTGTGCATCTGTGTGAGTGAGTGTGTGAATGGGTCAGTGTCTGTATGTTAGTGTATGTGTGTGCATTTGTTAGTGTATATTTATCAGTTTGTGTCAGTATGTGTAGGTGTGTGTAGGGGTCAATGTTTGTACTGTGTGTGTGTGTGAGTGTGTGTATAGGTCAGTGTCTGTACTGTGTGTGAACTGTTTATGGATGTGTGTGTATGGAAAAGTATCTGTGTTTGCATATGTCAGTGTCAGTGATTGTGTATGTCAGTGTGTATGGGTCAATATCTGTGTATTTAGGTCAGTGTCTGTACTGTAAGTGTGTGCATATGTGTCAGTATATGTGTTTGTAGGTCAGCGTCTGTACTGTGAGCACTGGCGGAACTATTGAGGTTGCAGGGGTTGCAACTGTGACCAGGCCCTTCACTCCATGAGGCCTGGCCACCCTGGGACCATACTGATACGTTGTGTGATAGTCCTGCAGCCAGAGGGCACTGACAGCAGGGAAAGTCAGACTAGGAAGACTTGCAGTGCAGGCAGAGGGACAGGGCTGGCAATAACTGATCACTCCACATCTAAGTGACTTAATTCACGTAAGTCTCCCCCCACTCTGGGCAGATCGTCATGGTATGAGGACAAGGCATATATCAGAATGTGGGAACCTTAAAAGTACCCTTCTATGGAGTTATTTCAGTGTTTTACTGTGAACATACCTGGTGTCCCTATAGATTAATTAGAAAACCTCTGTCTAATGGACAGTGAGGCAGGGGTCTGGGGTCAGACAGCCTGATCTTACTCTTTACTCTTCTTATTTGGGTAGAATGCCATGCAAGTTAGAGAGCCAGAAGTGTTTTGTAGCCTGCATATGGGCTGCATTAAGTGCATACAGCAATGATTCACTGCAATCCTGAGCTACCTCTTATGCCTGTACTGTGTTCATTACAATGGCTACGTTTGGACAGGGTGGCCACAAAGTGGTCCCCCTTCTCCCCAGCTGTTGCAAAGCTGCAACTTTCTGATGCTCACATCAGGATGTCAAAGCTTCAAGAGAGTTGCAGTTCTACAAAAGCTTGTGGGTCTAATCTTTACCCACCTTGTTTCATTGCTTGCCCATTACATAGTGAGAGACATGTTTTATTCTAATCTGTGTAAATTGGTGAGCTAAGGGGCAGGGTACAGGTATTTCTGGGTCTGCTGACTAATATTTTATTGTAAACACAAGCATTTAAAGAGAATTACATTGGATTTCTCAAGTGCCTGTAAAGGACCATGATGTGTAGGTAATCTATTTGAAGGCCAGCCCACTGTAATGGCAAAAGTTGATCATACTCTCGTTAGTGTTGAGAGAATTCATTAAAAGCATTTGATTTGAACTTTTAATCAAATATCAGCTGTCAAGCGTTTTGTGACCATCTAATTAGGTTCAAATTAGATTTTGTTCAGACTTCTATTTAGTAGGAGCCAGTGGCCGGACTACCTAGGTCACCGTGAGTGTGAGTGTGTCTGTTTCAAATTAGAGTGTGTGTCTGTCAATAAGTAAATGAATGAGTGTCTGTCTGTCTGTCAGTTAGTGTGTGTGTTTGTCAGTGTGTGTCAAATCAGTGAGAATATGTGTCTGTCAGTGAGTGTGTTTCTCAGTGAGAGTTTGTGTCTGTCAGTTACTGTGTGTCTGTCAGTGTGAGTATGTGTGGTTCAGTGACTGTATTTTTCAATAGAGTGTGTGTCTTTCAGTTAAAGTGTGTCTGTCAGTGTTGTCAGATCAATGAGTGTGTTTGTTAGTGAGTGTTTGTTTCTGTCAATGAGTGTCAAATAAGTGAGAGTTTGTGTGTGTCTATCAGTAAGTGAGTGTGGTGTGTCTGTCAATGAGTGTGTTTGTCTGTCAGTAGGTGAGTGTGCTGTCAGTAAGTGAGTGTGTTTCTGTGACTAAAAATGTGTATTGGTTAAACACTGGTAACAATTACTGTGTGTGTCAATGAGTGTATGTCAATGTATGTGTGTCAGTGAGAGCCCTTCTGTGATTCTTGCACTGGGGACCTGTGATTCCTAGTTACACCTCTGACTGTGAGTGTGTGCCTTTGTGTGTGAATCTGTATATGTGTATGTGGCAGTTTTTGTGTGCCAATGAGTGTGTGTCAATGAATGTGTTTGTATGAGTCAGTGTTTATGAAAAGTGACATTGACAGACATTGGAACCAGGAGTGTGTGGCATGATTGAATTGAGTTCATTGTAAGATTAATTTTCCTTTTTTATAAATCGCTGGTAAGATCACACCTTGAATGTGCTGTGCAATTTTGGGCACCTGTTCTAAAGAAGGTTCTATCATGGCACTAGAAAAAGTGCAGAGACAAGCTACAAAATTGATAAAAGGAATGGAGCATTTTAGTTATGAAGAAAGGTTAAACAATTTAAATCTCTCAGAGAGGATATAATAACATTATACAAATATATTCGGGACCAGTACAAACCATTATCTGGATATCTATTCATAAACAGGGCTATACATAGGACTCAAGGTCAGGCATTTAGGCTGGAGGAAAGGAGATTTAATCTTAGGGAAAGAAAATGTTTTTTTTTACAGTAAAAACTATAAGGATGTGGAATTCCCTGCCTGAAGATGTGGTTTATCAGAGTCCATACAGATGTTTCAACAGCAATTGGAAAAATACTTGCAAAAACATAACATACAGGGATATATTTGTTTTAATTAGTGGGGTAATAGCTGTTTGATCCAATGAGATATCTGACTGCCATTTTGGGGTCATGAATTAATATTTTCCTAGTTAGTTGCAAAATTGGGAGCACTTCAGACTGGGATTTTTGCCTTCTTTTGGATCAACAGCAAAAACATCTGTGAGTAAGGCTGAACTTGATGGAAACAAGTCTCTTTTCAGCTATGTTAATATGTAACTAATTAACTATGTAAATAAAGGGGGATCCCAAACTGGTAACCTGCATAGGGCCCCATTGGATCTTAATCTGGACCTGTAGTGAGCACATTGATAAGCTAAATGATTCTAGTTCTTGTTTCTATTTAGTATTTTGTTTCTTAATAGTGTCAACCATTAGCAGGAATTCTGCACTATTTTTAAAATATTAAGATGCAAGTTTAAAGCTAACATTCCCATCAATTAGAGTTCTGCCAATTCCTACATTTAAAATGGATCAGTTTCATAAAACAGTCCTTCACTACCAATACATTTTTGATAAAAAAAACATATTAGCATAACATTTATTTGAGGTACGAGATGCATAGCTTGCATATAAGCATATAATAACACTTTTGTACAGATAAACTTAAATGGGCCCTATAGTATACTTCATCTCAATGAAATGGTCTGGGTGCAGTGTACCTGTTCTCTTAACTTGACATTGTAAAACACTGCAATTTTTTTTTTTTAAGAAACTGCAATGTTTATGTTGCAAAGTTAAGTCCAGCTCTAGTGTCTGTCAGAATGACAACCACTAGAAATGCTTCTGCCACACAGACAGTGATGGGGAAACCAAATAGAAAAGGATTGATTTAACGCTCATGTGTATTAGGTCCCCAATGCTCCTCTATGAGTAACATTGGATTGGACCTCACCAATGGAGGCCATGCTTCCTCAATAATGACGTGGGAAGAGGAGAGGAGAGCAGCTCCTAAGAAGCCTCTGTGCTGCAAAAAGGAGAATAAGACATACATTTTTATGCCAAACAAGCCAGGGGGCTATTTAGAGCTAGGGAGAGGGACACTATAGCATTAAGAATAGAGGTTTGTTTTCCTAACACAATAGTGTTCCTTTAAAAAAATAAGTAAATTATAAAAAAAAAAGGGGGGAAATTAAAAGCTTTGGACAGGATGCAGTGTCCTTTATCTTGCAATATTTCAAAAAAGGTCTTAAAAGTTAGCATAAAACCAAAAATGTAAACTTCACACATACAGTAGACATGACAAAATAGATAAATAAAAATAGTAAAATACCTTGCGAATGTTTTTTTAAGGACCCTGAAGGCATTGCTAGCAGTATAGATTAGTAAAAATGGCAATAGAATGTAAAAAGAACAGGTGTATTTTGGCATAAGGTATATATAGTTAAATAATGTATTTCTTATAGCAGTCATTAGCAGTTGGGAGAGTCTATTAACTCCACCCCCACCCCCACCCCCACCCTAACTGTAGAAATAATATGACACATTAAAATTGCATTCACTTTTTGAAAGCATCCAATTAATTTATATTTTCTGAAAATTTACAGGCATTACATCAATGACTAGTGGCTGCTGGCAGATAAATCAATTTCTATATAGGCTGGTAATCAGGTCTAAACTATAAATGAGGATGAGTTGTGCTTTATGGACTTGATTTCATTTTGCAAAATACATGAAAATAATATGTTTATAACTTATTTGGGTATTGGAGGGGTTAAGCGTTAAAGGAGAACTGTTACTTCTCTGGAATTAACATCTTTGAATAAAATCACCTATAATCCTGGCCAGACAAGGCAAAGCCAGAGAAAACAGTGTAAGTAAAGAGGAGAGAAGGAAACATTGTTTGTATCTCTATATGTTCCTGGCTTCCATGATGTAGATGCTAATGGTGATTGATTTTAATATACTATACAGCTGGAAATTTTATGTAGTGTGAATTTTCTATGAATACTTTATAGCAAAACATATGTGTTTTGTTTTTTTCCTAAAAGGGAATTTCTAACAGATTATATGTGAACCTAAAGTTGATGCCTAACTAACTAAACATTATTTGATATCCAAATTCCCAAATTGATACATTATAAAGAAGTCATATTGCTTTCCATGATACAAAATATAGAGAATATGTTTATAGTGTAATTACATAACGTACATATTTTCTAGTTTCAATGATGAAAAAAATAATAATGAGATCAATCACACCCAAATTTCACTAGCTATTGAATCCATGCATCTCATCTATTTTGTCATATTATTTATTAGATACAATTGTCTTTAACACACTCCTATGATAAGCAGTATAAATTTCACTTAAAAACATACGTTTGTCAGAAAGCTTGGAGTATTTTTTTTAAATCTCACCTTTGTTTGCAGCTTCTATCATTTCAAAAGCTGTTTTATTCTCTTTACGTAGATCATTGATAGTTTTCCGGAGAAAAGAGAAAAAAAAAAAAAGCTTAGATCCCGAAACTTACCCTTTTCTAACATTGTGATCTGAAATCTCTGACTGAATAAACAGTAGAAAATGGTAATTCTTATGACTGATACCTTAAAAGAATCATGAAAGATCCCAACATCACTAACTAAAATGCACCATATTAATAATTAACTATACAGGTCTAGGTATTAATTTTATACTTACCACTATTTGCATTGTTGTTGACCTGTGGGGAAACAAATAAACATTAATGTTTTCTGTATTGATAGCAGTGATAGCTGCATGATAGCAGTATGGGATATGTAAATCACCCAAATCTATTCTGCTCCCACATACATAAACATACCTGCACAGGTAAAGCCAGGCAAATGGTCCATTCAGCTACAATCAGCATCAGTGTCTTGGTCAGCTGCATGGTAGCTAGATGAAAGGATTCTCTTTCTGATCCTTAGTGTTTGAAACATTACACATGGACAGGTATTTATATAGATATCAGAGGTCAAGAGGCTGACACCATCACAACCCTAAGGGAACCACTCCTACCTTAATAAACATGCACAACAAATATTTACTAGTAACCCTTTAAATTGTGAAGTTGTGCATGCTTATAGAATGACTGAGATATGAAGATGTTAAATAGATAATGAATTCAACCACTAGAACAACAAAAATTATAAATTAAAATTTCTTTGCATTTTTCTCCAAAATAAATTTCTATTCACTTTCTGTACCTTTTTTGCCCATCTGCCATGTTCTAGATCATATTGTTTAACAATCAGATATGCTGACAGAAAGGAAATGATAACATGCTTGTAACTAATAAAAAATATATTTCCTTTGACTGTATTAATACATTGGGTTATTCACTTGACTAAAAGTCATCTGCAGATATAATATTTGTTTACTTATTTTGAATGTAGTAATATAATGTTATACAAAACTCAATGTGGCATTAGGCAAAACACAGTGTAGTGTAATACCAAACATAATGTTGTACAATGCAAAGCAAAGTAAAACATGTGAATGACATGACATTATCATTTATAAAAAAATATTTTTACAGTGGACAAAACAAATAAAGAAGATCTAGACTACATTAAAAATAAAATGAGAGTAGAGAGCAGAAAATAGAAAATGATAAGAGATATTCCTTTGTTTTCCTACTAACTTAATTAAGGTAACTTTTTGTTTGCATTGAACCATAAGGCTATAGTATCTTCAAACTTAAACAGGATATCTTTTCAAATATTGTTTGAATTTGCCATAGAGTTATATATAGCGGAGAAATTATTCTGAGATTTCCTTATTATAGATCAAGCTATAATTACAATATGTATTGCTAGTAATTCCACATATCATTGAATATTTCAAGAGTAAGTGTAAAGTAAATTAATTTCATTATTGCATTAAAAAACGCTTTTTAATATAATAATCTGTTTATCAAGGTTTGAAACGAAATATATAATTTTTTAAATGAAGTAAATGTAAAGGAATGCAAAAAACACCTTAAGTATATGAGAGGATTCTATAGCCATATACATTGTTCGGACAATGAAAACCATCAGTTAGTCTCTATGGTCTTCCCTGCTTCACAGAAGCAGGGAAGACCATAGAGACTAACTGTTGTTTTTTGTATACACTGTCCTACCAAAGGTTCAGGTATATTGATGAGGAATCATGTCATATAATAAAGGTAGAGATGAGTTTCTCATTTTTTTACATATACTCCATTTAAAGAAAAACCTATTTCCTTTCAAAATGTGTTGAAAGTATTATAATATAAAAAAAAAATGAATTTAAGGTGATAGTTGTGCTTTAAGGAAATACACTTTCCCGAACAGAAGCTATGGTTGAACAAAGCTACCTTATCCAGTCAGGTTAATTCGTGTAAAAACTGTAACTAAAGCATCATGTCCAAATTTAGCAATAGGGAGTCATCTGTCGTCTTCTGCAACAGATTACCAAAAGTGGCACAGGTGTCTGGCGGACCCAGGTAAGTTGTCAAAAAATTCTAAAATGGTGGGCACTAGGGCATTCTTTTCATCATACCTACTACAAAGGAATGTTGTGGTTATAATGCCTGGGGTATTCCTTGAAGGTAAGTGCATCAAATGAAAAAGATGAGTATTAACATTCATAGTGGGCCCCTCTGATGTCATATATTAAGAATATGAAATGGATTAAAACTTGCATTTCAGACAACTGTTGATCCGGAGCTGTGTAGTGTCATAATAGATTCCTGACTTTCAAATACCCGTTTGATTTAAGCAGAAAACAAGGGTAGTTAACATTTACATTGTTGGATGCATGTCAAATATGCATGGTTTTCCCTGTGTTGTCCAAAACTTGTGTTTCAATGATAAAACCAGTTTAGTCTGATAGGTTCAGCATTAAATATTTCAGTCTGGAGGCTAGGATTGAGGCATACAAGTTAATGACTGTATTTAGTTACACACTATGGTTATTTGGGAATGAGAAAGATCAGCTAGCAACCGTATGACCCATATGGAAAAATGAGTTTAACAGGTTTAGGAGGAATGGTTCCTAAATTTTGGCAGTTGTCTTTGACATCAATTAGAAAAGCCCTAAGGGCCTGAAAATTGGTTATGTTGCAATAGTTTTATGGCATTATATTGCCTACTACATCATTGCCCATAAATAGCTATTTTAGTCCTTCTATATGCTTATATAGTCTGTACATAGGGTGTGATTTATAAATATTAATGATTAAGCAGAGGTAATAACAGAAACTATGATTTCTAATTGAATATTCCAATAGAAAATCAACAGAGAACCTGCTTGAGCAGATAATCACACAGCTGTACACAGAGTTCAAAGCAGGTATTGTAATTCTACATATGTCTGACATTTGTTTGATATTTTACAAACATATACAAGACAATAAGAAGATAATATATAATAGGAATTATGAAGAAAATACATAAACTATTTTAAAGTTAATTAACAATCACAACATTTACCGTAGAAACACACTTTCCAAATACTCTGTCATCTTTCGGAGAGTTTTACGAGGTCGGTTGTGCCATGATTCATTTGTGAACGAATAAGTGAACAAATTGTTATTGCAGGAACCAAAAAAAAAATATTTATATATGTATGCATGTGTGAAAAATATATGTAAGGTGATAAAATTCTGTTTGCTCAAACGTTTTCTCCCGAAAAAAAAAACAAATTTCGGCCATATGCCGGTACATCTCTACAGAATCTCAATACCGAAAACTGATTTTGGAAATGAACCAGACAAACCTAAAGTGCAGAAATTCTGTAAATATTACGTGTATCTTTTTCAGTACACTGATAGCAGCATTTGCCCAGCCTTTAGTTCACAGAGTTAGTAAGAAAAAGTATCCAGTAGAGGTAAACATAGAAACATAGAAACATAGAATGTGACGGCAGATAAGAACCATTCGGCCCATCTAGTCTGCCCAATTTTCTAAACAAGAGGAGCAGTACTGATAAATAAATAAATATAGATATTGTATTACTGCTCCTTTATTTTGTACCTCTCCTGGTCACTTCTCACTTGAACTGTGACTAAAATCAACATTTAGTGACTGTAAATATTTTTTCTCTCTCTCAGGGTGAATTCAGAATCAGAAATCAAAATTAATTTGCTCCTCAATTGCGCATGTCTGTTGGTTTATGATTCAGCTACATTTCAGCTTGCAGTTTGGGAATTTGACGGATATCCCAATCTGCCCAAATTCGAGCAAATTGCAGTACAGATCAAAATGAGTCTTCAAGTCCAGTATAAAGTTAGTATTTTTTTCATGCTACGGTTTACTGATAAAATAAGCTACAGGAAGACTTAGAAGCAGATAATGAATCGATACACAGAAGAAAGATAACTGGGAGGTATTAAATAAAAAATATATATTTTCTATATTTTCTTTTGGCACTTTTATCAATCATTTGGATCATGTTTACGGTGCAAACTCATAGGCTTTACTGACATAATATCTTGGGTAATTCACAAACACAGGATAACAGAACCACAAACAGTGAATTATATATTTTTTTTAAAATAAAGTGTATTTAGTTTTCATTGTCAGAAAACACTAGACTTGTGCACAGAGAAATATTTTGTAAGAGCAAATCACTTCATCCTAAAAAAAAAAAAAAAAAAGTTTGAATAGTCAGATAATTATGAATGTAATGATATGGCTTGTTCAAATATCGTCTAGATTAAATATTCAGTAAAACTATGTGGATGAACCAATATTGCATGAAAATGAGCCAATCAGTATAAAATAATAAATATTATGTATATATATAATCCAGTACACTAATAGGGGCTTTTTTGTGTCATTGGTTGGCAGATCTAGTGAAAAAAGTAAGTAATAGAGGGGAAAAGAGAATAAGCAGTAAAAAAACAATTATATTTATATTGTTATATATTGTATATTTATTATCTATATAATATATAACTATATAAATATAGATTTATTTATTTTTACTGTTCATCCTTTTTTCCTCTGTTGGTCACTACTCAACATTTAATGGCTGTTCCCTAAACATAAATCTACTTTTTTTCCCTATCATTCATCTCTCTCTCCTTTTGATGCCAGGGATGAAACTCTATCACAAAGCAAACAAACATATTTGTCTGTTGTCTGGTTCATTTGTTCGTGATATTTCTCGATTAAACCAAATGCACAAGTGTAAGAAACACTCTAAGCCATTCTCTAAGTGAAGAAATGGAAAGTGGTAAGTACAGATCCTCCTTCCTACTGATATGCTTTAAATCAGTACTTAACTTTCCACTGCCTTTAACGTTGTCAGTATTAGGACTACAGAAACCCAGCTATTGAATCTGGGTAGAAATCTCAGCCACACAATTGATGCAAACTAGGAGGCAGGACAGAATCTGTACCACATATTCCTATAGAGTCACTTGCAAGAGCTACGTAAAGAGTCACTTTCACTATTTATCAAATGGGACAGGAGTTCATCAGATCAATCCATCAGACAGCTATGTATGGGATCAACAACTGCAGGCACATCAACATCCACAGTGTCTGCATCTGTGACACCTGCTTCTACCTTTTTGAGAGAACACACTCTTCAAAGGGTGGCAACCCCATCAAAAAGACTGGGATGATTTTCCCATCCTGTCCCTTATAATAAGAAGGCATAACTTGCCTGCTTTACCGCTATTTTTGTTAAAATCCTATTGTACTATATTTCTGTGTCTGTTATGTCTCTAATGGTACCAGCATGTTTTTAGTTAAAGTGAATCTTTCACTTTGAGGGCTTTATCCTCCCTGACTTGGAAGAGGTATCACCAATCCGAAGCCTTTTCCGATAAACCACCGTTGAGCAGATTTTATAGGATATGTGTTTTATCCCCCGGCTACAGTTTCACTTACTACATATAATATATAAAACTGCTCTTTCGGCAGATGGTAGACATTCTACAGCTGTTATCAGTCTATTTACAGTCCAGTTTACAGTTTCATGAACCAGATTGTGTCACTAAAGTGTCACTAGATGAAGCATTTATGGAACAGCATCTTGTAATGTAAAGTTGTTAAGCTATGCCAACAAAGTTTAAAAAATAAATATAATATAATGGAAAATATAATAAATTTGATGGTATTGTGGGAAAAAAATTAACAATGCGTTTGGCCAGTGTATAAATGCACTGTAAGTAAGATAATCAGTCCTCATCTGCCTCTAGTTATTTAAATCCATACAAAACAATAAGCAATACATTATCTTTAATTTTGCATCTCAACAGTGGCTTGAAACAAGAAATCCTTTACAAAATATGTAAATGAATAAATTGCTTAAAATGGCAAATCCTTTATTGAGGTCTATTTATGCCCTCAATTAAGTATTTTCATTTTAATACTTTGGTGTGGTGCTATCACCATTTTTGTATTTGTTACAATTGAAGAAATTATCCTATTTGCTTTTTCTCAATTGAAACTGGAGCTGTCTTTGCCCTGGGTTTTGAAAATTAACATGGTTAATCACAGTCAGAATTCAAGGTGACTTCAAAGTTAATTTCAAAATATAAGGTTAAAATTGCCAAAATGGAAAATTATCTGTAGCCTTAAATTTGAAATTCACTTTGAATTCCCAACTTAGTAAATGGCCCTGTATGTGTCCCACTCACTATATCAAATATATAGAGTATCTCACAAAAGTGAGTACACCCCTCATTTTTGTAAATATTTTATTATATCTTTTCATGTGACAACACTGAAGAAATTACACTCTGCAACAATAAAAAGTAGTAAGTCTACATCCTGTATAACAGTGTAAATTTGCTGTACCCTCAAAATAACTCAACACACAGTCATTGTCTAAATCGTTGGCAGCAAAAGTGATTAAACCCCTAAGTGGAAATGTCCAAATTGGGCCCAATTAGCCATTTTCCCTCATGTTGTGAGTGGGGAGCAGGTGTGTTAAATTTGGTGTTATCGCTTTCACACTCTCTCATACTGGTCACTGCAAGTTCAACATGGCACCTCATGACAAATAACTCTCTGAGGATCTGAAAAAAAGAATTGTTGCTCTACATAAAGATGGCCTAGACTATAAGAAGACTAGACTATAAGCCAAGACCCTGAAACTGAGCTGCAGCACAGTGGGCAAGACCATACAGCGGTTTCACAGGACAGGTTCCACTCAGAACATGCCTCGTCATGGTCGCCCAAAGAAGTTAAGTGCACATGCTCAGCATCATATCCAGAGGTTGTCTTTGGGAAATAGACATATGAGTGCTGCCAGCATTGCTGCAGAGGTTGAAGAGGTGGGGGGTCAGCCTGTCAGCGCTCAGACCATACGCCGCACACTGTATCAAATTGGTCTGCATGACTGATGTCCCAGAAGGAAGCCTCTTCTACAGATGATGCACCAGAAAGCCTGCAAACAGTTTGCTGAAGACAAGCAGACTAAGGACATGAATTACTGGCACCATGCCCTGTGGTCCAATGAGACCAATATAAACGTATTTGGTTCAGATGGTGTCAAGCGTGTGTGGCAGCAACCAGGTGATGAGTACAAAGAAAAGTGTGTTTTGCCTACAGTCAAGCATGGTGGTGGGAGTGTCATTGTCTGGGCCTGCATGAGTGCTGCCGGCACCGGGGAGCTACAGTTCATTGAGGGCACCATGAACGCCAACATGTACTGTGACATACTAAAGCAGAGCATGATGTTCTTCCTTCAGAGACTGGGCCACAGAGCAGTATTCCAACATGATAATGACCCCAAACACACCTCCAAGACGACCACTGCTTTTCTGAAGCTGAAGGTAAAGGTGATGGACTGGCCAAGCAGGTCTCCAGATCTAAACTCTATTGAGCATATGTGGGGCATCCTCAAATGGAAGGTGGGGGAGTGCAAGGTCTCTAACATCCACCAGCTTTGTGATGTTGTCATGGAGGAGTGGAAGAGGACTCAAGTGGCAACCTGTGAAGCTCTGGTGAACTCCATACCCATGAGGATTCCAAGTATAAAAATTGTAAAACATACAATCAACCCTGAGCTGTAACCCTCTGCATTAAGCTTTCAATAATCAAACTAGACTGGAGTACTCCCATCAGGGTGCTCTAAATAGTGAGGGCTAGGTTCCCACAGCATTCCAATAGTTGTAGATATAAATATCTGGGCACACCTGATGGTTTCTTTCAAAAGGCAGTGTGTATTAAGAATACAGAAGTGGAGACAACATTTTGGCTTCTACATGAGCCTTTGTCAAGTTTGATTTAACAAGTATAACAAATTCATATAAATACCATCCAAATAATTTCAAATCCAATTAAAAGGTAATAATTAAAAAAATAAACTCACATGTTCCATATAGTGATGAGAAATTACAAAACTGGTGTAATTACAAGTGTTAGTAATAACCCCATGTCCCCCATCCCCAGGCGTGCAATCATGCCCGCCACCCCAATGCAGTGGCGGACCTAAAGTAGAGAGGTGCATGAATTGTTTTGGGCCTCCCTATCGCACGGGTGATTAAAAGGTAGATCCCCATCTATCGTGCAACTCCAGAAATGCATTGACAGCTGGGGCTCTACAATTTACTCATGTTTGCAGGTTTGTATTTAGCACTATGCTGTTTTTGTGTGTTTGAATGTAAACAGGTTTTTATATGGAATATGTTTGGATGTGGTGTTGGTGTGACTGCAAGCATGTATTTATGTGTAGTGTTGGTTTAATTAGTATAATTTTGGTGTGTAACACAGATGTTTGAATGCATGGGTGTATTTGTGTGTAGTGTTAGTGTGTGAATGCTGAGATGTATGCACATATACACACACACAGATATATACACTCTGAAACACATGCAGACACATAGATATACACACTGGCACACATGTAGATATACAGACACATATACACACTGACACACAGATACACAACCTGACACACATGCAAATACACACACACACACATAGATACACTGAAACACATAAAGACAACATACAGATACACACAGACTTCAAACAGATACACACACATACATGCTCACATTATTTGAAAGCAGCCTCTATTAAGTAGACTCTTTCAAGTAGGAGTTAGAAAACCAGGAGTTACTTGGAGTGGTTTGTATACTGTGGAGAGTGGTTTGTATACTGTGGAGAGTGGTTTGTTTTTTATTTTTGTTTTTTTTAATTTATTTATTTATTTATTTATTTTTTTTGTCTGTGTTCTGGTTTCCCCCCCCTTTTTTGTGTGCTGCTGCTTGATTGATTGGGGGAGTGTTTATTAATTACACCTGTGTGGGATTTGTATCCCCATAAAGGCACACCCCTAACTCACTGAGCTTGCTCACATTATTTGAAAGCAGCCTCTATTAAGTAGACTCTTTCAAGTAGGAGTTAGAAAACCAGGAGTTACTTGGAGTGGTTTGTATACTGTGGAGAGTGGTTTGTTTTTTATTTTATTTTTTTTTGTTCTGGTTTCCCCCCCTTTTTTGTGTGCTGCTGCTTGATTGATTGGGGGAGTGTTTATTAATTACACCTGTGTGGGATTTGTATCCCCATAAAGGCACACCCCTAACTCACTGACCTTGCTCACATTATTTGAAAGCAGCCTCTATTAAGTAGACTCTTTCAAGTAGGAGTTAGAAAACCAGGAGTTACTTGGAGTGGTTTGTATACTGTGGAGAGTGGTTTGTTTTTTTATTTTTGTTTTTTTAAATTTACTTTTTTTTTTAATTTACTTTTTTTTATTTTTTTTTTATTATTTTTTTTGTGTTCTGGTTTTCCCCCCCTTTTTTGTGTGCTGCTGCTTGATTGATTGGGGGAGTGTTTATTAATTACACCTGTGTGGGATTTGTATCCCCATAAAGGCACACCCCTAACTCACTGAGCTTGCTCACATTATTTGAAAGCAGCCTCTATTAATTAGACTCTTTCAAGTAGGAGTTAGAAAACCAGGAGTTGAAACAAACAAGGGGTTTAAACTATCAAGGTAACTGTTTTTATTTACTGTTTAAAGGGGAAATGAGTGTTAGCAAGATTGCTGGTTTAACTCAATGCACATCTTGTTGCATGTATGGATGCCTGGATGTACCCATCCAGGGTCCATACCTCTGTGATGGTTGTGTGCGAGTGGCTTCTCTGGAAGCTCAGATTGGAGATCTTGAGAAGCAAATCGCAACATTGAGGGAGATTGATAATCTTGAGAGGAGTCTACTCAGGAGAGTTTAGTGGGGACAGGTAGTGGAGAGGGAGGAGATAAGACAGATGGGGAACAGGCATGTAGCTGGGTGACAGTGGGGCGAGGAAGCAGGGGGGGAGGGAAGAGGAAAGGGCTAGCTAGTCCTGATTTGGTGCAACCTAGCAGATTTGCCCGTTTGAGGGAAGATGTTGGGAGCATCAGCTCAGGAGTAGCTGTATTAGAGGAAGCTGTTACTTCTAACAGCCGAGCTAACAGCCCCCCTAGCACGGGTGGGGATCAAAATGTAAGGAAGGCAAGACAGGTTGTGGTGGTAGGGGACTCTATCATTAGGAGAGCAGATAGGGCAATCTGCCACTCTGATCGGCTCAACCGGACAGTTTGCTGTCTCCCGGGTGCTCGGGTCCGGCATGTTGCTGACAGAGTGGATGGATTATTGGGAGGGGCTGGGGATGACCCAGCGGTCATGGTCCATGTTGGTACCAATGACAAAGTAAGAGGAAGATGGAAGGTCCAAAAGAATGATTTCAGGGAATTAGGTAGCAAACTTAAGAAAAGGACCTCCAAGGTGGTATTCTCTGAGATATTACCTGTGCCACGTGCTACAGTGGAAAGGCAGCGGGAGATTAGAGAGGTCAATGCGTGGTTTAAGTCTTGGTGCAGGAAGGAGGGTTTTGGGTTTTTAGAGCACTGGGCCGACTTTGCGATTGGGTACAACCTTTATAGTGGTGATGGATTGCACCTAAACGGGAGAGGGTCTGCAGTGCTGGGGATAGGATGGCTAGAAGGTTGGAGGAGATTTTAAACTAGTAGTAGGGGGGGAGGGTCATAGCAATCTACAAAATGGAGATAGGACAGAAAGGAGATGGGCTTTAGTACAGTATAAGGGGGGTGGAAACGGGGGGAGCAGCAAGCTCAGAACAGAGAAGCTGTGTAATGTTGAAAATTCACAAAATATACAAGTGATGCATAATATTAAATGTATGCTTACTAATGCAAGAAGCCTAAATAACAAAATGGGGGAACTAGAGGCATTAGCATACACTAAACAATATGATATAATAGGCATAACTGAAACATGGTGGGATGAGACACATGACTGGGCAGCTAACTTAAATGGGTACATGTTATTTAGGAAGGATAGGAAAAACAAGAAGGGTGGTGGGGTATGTTTGTATGTCAAACATGATTTAAAGCCAAATGTTAAGCAAATGGAATGCGAGGAGGATAATGTGGAAGCTTTATGGGTAAATATCTGCTTGGGGGAAAAGAAGGGAAACCAACTATTGGTTGGGATATGTTATAAACCACCTAATGTTAATATTGACGAGGAACAACAGCTGTTTGAGCAAATTGAGAAAGCTGCAAATCTGGGTAACACCTTAATTATTGGAGATTTTAATTACCCGGATATAAATTGGGACAGAGGGACTAGTGCCTCAGCAAAGGGAATTAGGTTTTTAAACTTGTTAAATGACACCTTCATGTCACAACTTGTACAAGCACCAACTAGAATGGATGCTTGTCTGGACCTGGTTTTAACAAACAACGTTGATCTTTTGACCAACATTCAAGTAGGTGAGCACTTGGGAAATAGTGATCACAATATAGTGTCCTTTGAAATAAACTCAAAAAAACAAAAGCACATGGGGAATACTAAAACATATAATTTTAAAAAGGCCAATTTCAATAAGTTAAGGGAAGCTTTACAATATATTGACTGGCATAAACTC
The DNA here is from genome assembly GCA_933207985.1 of Pelobates cultripes. Lineage (NCBI taxonomy): Eukaryota > Metazoa > Chordata > Amphibia > Anura > Pelobatidae > Pelobates > Pelobates cultripes. Next base: position 19,176,928 of record OW240913.1, on the reverse strand, counting down.
TTTAGTGAAAAGAACACTGAGGATAAATGGATCATCTTCCAACAAATATTACAAAGGTACATTTCTCAGTATGTACCATTGGGAAATAAATATAAAAGAAACAAATTAAAACCAACATGGCTTAGTAGAGAAGTAAAACAAGAGATTACAACTAAGAGAAGGGCATTTAAAGCATTTAAATCGGACAAATCAGATGCATCTTATAAAAGATATAAGGATGCAAATAATGCGTGCAAAAAGGCAATTAGACTTGCTAAACTTCAAAATGAAATAATGATAGCTGAAGAGAGCAAAACCAACCCCAAAGCATTTTTAAGTACATAAATTCTAAAAAAAACAAAATGAAAGTGTAGGTACACTAAAAACTGAAACGGGGTGTTAGTTAATGAAGACCAGGAAAAGGCAGGAATTTTAAATAACTATTTCTCCTCCGTATATATTAAGGAAGAACCCATGGCAATAGATGTGCAAATGATTGCTACTAAAAACTTGCAGAATAATTGTAATTGGTTAACTCAAGACAAGGTGCTGCAGCAACTAAAGAAAGGTAATATAAACAAAGCTCCAGGGTCTGACGGTATCCATCCACTTGTACTTAAGGAACTAAGTGCAGAAATAAGTGAACCTCTGTTTTTAATCTTTCAAAATTCTTTTCTTTCAGGAAGTGTTCGGGAGGATTGGAGGAAGGCAGATGTGGTTCCTATATTCAAAAAGGGTTCAAAATCCTTGCCTGGAAATTATAGACCTGTGAGCTTAACTTCTGTGGCTGGTAAAATATTTGAAAGGTTATTAAGGGATAATATTTAAGAATTCCTTGAGAAGAACATGGTTATCAGCAAAAATCAGCACGGTTTTATGAAGCACAGGTCATGTCAAACTAACTTGATTGCGTTCTACGAAGAAGTAAGTAGAAGTATAGATCAGGGTGTTGTCGTGGATGTGATCTTTTTGGATTTTGCCAAGGCATTTGATACAGTTCCACACAATAGATTAGTGTTCAAACTCAAGGAAATCGGTCTAGATGAAAATGCTTGTTCTTAGGTAGAACATTGGCTTAAAAACAGAGTACAAAGAGTTGTCATTAATGGTAAATTTTCAAGCTGGACAGAGGTGGCAAGTGGTGTCCCTCAGGGGTCTGTTCTGGGACCCCTTCTATTTAACATGTTTATAAATGATCTTAAAGACCGCATTGAAAGTCATGTTTCAGTGTTTGCAGATGACACAAAACTTTGTAAAACAATACAATGTGAGCAAGATATTACTTTGCTGCAGAGGGATTTAGATAGACTGGGAAACTGGGCACTCAAATGGCAGATGAAATTTAATGTTGAAAAATGCAAAGTTATGCACTTCGGCGTAAAGAATACACAAGCAACGTATACCCTTAATGGAGGCGAATTAGGGATAACAACACATGAAAAGGACTTGGGAATTGTTATAGACAACAAACTATGCAACAATGTGCAATGTCAATCAGCAGTGGCCAAGGCCAGTAAGGTATTGTCATGCATGAAAAAGAGCATTCATTCTCGGGACAAGAATATAATTTTGCCTCTTTATAAATCACTGGTAAGACCCATATTGAATATGCTGTGCAATTTTGGGCACCTGTTCTAAAGAAGGATATTATGGCACTAGAAAAAGTGCAGAGGCGGGCTACAAAATTAATAAAAGGAATGGAACATATCGGCTATGAAGAAAGGTTAACAAATTTAAACCTATTTAGTTTAGAAAAACGTCGCCTGAGAGGGGATATGATAACATTATACAAATATATTAGGGGCCAATACAAACCATTGTGTGGAAATCTATTCACAAACCGGACTTTACATAGGACACGAGGCCATGCGTTTAGACTGGAAGAAAGAAGATTTCGCCTAAGGCAAAGGAAAGGTTTTTTACTGTAAGAACAATCAGGATGTGGAATTCTCTGCCTGAGGAAGTGGTTTTATCAGAGTCCATACAGATGTTCAAACGGCTACTAGATGCATACTTGCAAAAACAGAATATTCAAGGATATAATCTTTCAATGTAGGGTAATAACTGCTTGATCCAAGGATAGATCTGACTGCCATTCTGGGGTCAAGACGGAATTTTTTCCTAGCTTGTTGTAAAATTGTGCTTCAAACTGGTTTTTTTTTGCCTTCTTTTGGATCAACAGCAAAAAACAAATGTGAGGAAGGCTGAACTTGATGGACGCAAGTCTCTTTTCAGCTATGTAACTATGTAACTATGAATGCAGTGTGTGTGTTAGTGTAGTGAATGCAGAGTGTTAGTTAGTGTAATGAATGCAGTGTGTGTGTAAGTGTAATGAATGCAGTGTGTGTGTAAGTGTAGTGAATGCAGAGTGTGTGTTAGTGTAATGAATGCAGAGTGTGTGTGTGTTTACTAGTGTATGCATGTAATGTAACATTGTAAATGTAATCTGTTATTCCCCCCTCCCTGTTTCTTACCTGGTCCAGGTAGGTGGAGAGTTTCCATCTCTGGTGGTCCGGTGGCATGGTGGGGCCCCCTAGCTCCCTATACTTGCAGAGGGGGCCCAGCGGAATGCAGGAGCACTTTACAGCATTTCCCTCTCTCTAACTCCAGCGAGAAGTGGTGTGCACGCCGCACACCACATAACCCATTGCAACGCTCTAATGGCCGCACTTCTCGCGGGAGTTAGAGAGAGGGAAGAGCTGTAATGTGCTCCTGCAGTCCGCTGGGCCCCCTCTGCAAGTATAGGGAGCCGGGGGCCCGCGGCTGCACCTATATATAGCGACCATCGCTATATATAGGTGCAGAGAGTAATTGTGGGGCCCTGGACTGCCAAAGCAGTCCGGGCCCCAAGGACCGCCGGGCCCGTGATAACCGTTATGGTTGTCACCCACTGATGGCGGCCCTGAATTTTAATCCTTTTGGGTCTTTTTCATGTTTAATGGCAAAGTGTTTTGAAAGGTTATGTACATTAAGGCCTTTTCTAATGTTTTAATGTGTTCACTGACTCTAACTTTAAAAGCTCTCTTTGTACGTCCTACATATATTTTATTGCAGGGACAGCTTAAAAGATAAATCACCCCACTGGTGTTACAATTTAAATGATTTTTAATTGGAAATTATTCTTTAGTTTGAGGGTGCACAAATTCCTTGCTATGGATGGGTTGGTCAGGATTATTTTTACATGCTATGCATGTTTTGCCTTTCCAGAAGCCTTTCAGGTGTGTAGAAACTGTGGGATTTTGTTTTGTAGGTTCCTCTTGTTTTGTTGTGGGGGCTAATAGGATACCTAAATTGGGTGCTTTTGAATGAATAATCTGTGGTTGGTTACCTAATATTTTATCCAATTGTGGATCTCCTTTGAGAATGTTCCAGTTGTTTTGTAAGATTTTCTTTATCTGACCTGAATGGTGATTGAATCTGGTGATAAAGGTAGGAGAGTATTTGATTGATTGAAAGGAATTCTGGGCTTTGCTTCTAAAATTTTTGACCGTGGTATTTCAATGGTTTTGATGATAGCCTTGTCTAATGTATCTTCAGAATAACCTTTTTCTTGGAATTGGGATCTCATCTCTTGTATTTGTTGAATACAGATTTTGGGTTCTGAACAGTTTCTTCTGATTCATCGGAATTGACTGAATGGTATATTTTTTAACCAAATATGTGTATGAAAACTGTTGTATGGTATAAAGCTATTACATGCTACTGACTTCCTAAATGTTTTAGTTTCTATTTTGTTGTTCTTAATGTATATCTCCAAGTCTAAAAATTCCAGTTTTTCTTTTGATTGATTAAAAGTGAACTTTAAATTGTATGGATTAAAATTGAGAAACTGTTTAAAAGAATCCAATAAAACTGAGTCACCTCTCCAAATAAAAATACAATCGTCGATATAGCGCCGCCACAGGACCAGATTTGCGCCGTATGGGTTATGGGTCCAGATAAATTCATCCTCCCATTTTCCCATAAAAAGATTTGCATAGCTTGATGCAAATCTGGTCCCCATGGCATTCCCCTCTACCTGCAAGTAGTGTTGGTTGTTGGCCCAAAAGAAATTATGACTTAGAATAAATGCCACACATTTGACTATATAGTCTATTTGATCATTTTTAAGTTCTGAGAAAGTGGCAAGTGCGTACTGGATCGCTTCGCAACCTTGTAGGTGCTCTATTACCGTATATAGCGATTTAACGTCCGCTGAAACCAGCATGTATTCTTTTTGCCATTCTACTTCTGATAAAATTTGTATAATGTGCATAGTATCCCTTAAATGAGATTTGAGTTGGGTAACTATGGTTTGCAAAAATGTATCCACATATTCTGACAAATTCGAAGTTAAGGAACCAATCCCTGAAATGATTGGACGCCCAGGGGGGTTATTGAGAGACTTGTGTATCTTTGGCACATGATAAAATACTGCCATCTTAGGGAATTGGCAGTATAAATAATCATATTTATTTTTTGTAAGTATGCCTCTTAGTTTTCCTTCCTCCAATAGGTTTTGTAATTCTTGTTGAATTTTTTAGTGGGATTACTATTTAGTACCTGGTATGTTTTTTTGCCACTTAGTAATCTTTGATTTTCTTGCTGATAATCTTCTAGGTTGAGTAATACCAATCCTCCTCCTTTATCTGCTGCCGTTGTAACAATTGTATCATCTTCCATTAGGGATTTTAAAGCTGTTCTTTCTTTTTTTTTGTGAGATTATCTTTGGATGTATTTTTAACGTTTAAACTTCTTAATTCTTTCTCTACATTCTTTTCAAAGACTCTTATATGGTCTGTTTTAATGTGATAGGGATAAAAAGTGGATTGAGGATGTAGATTGGTATGTTCGTAATGTGTGTCACCTTCAATGCTATTACTTTCTTGTTCTAGAAATAATTTTTTTATAGATAATTTTCTAATAAATTTATGAAGGTCTATGAATATATGAAAACTTGAATTGGAAGAGTTAGGGGCAAATTTGAGGCCTTTGTGGAGTAAAGATAATTCCTCTTTTGTCAGAGTACGTTCCGACAAATTGAATATGGATTAAACGTGGACTTCGAATTAAATGCTTTTTTATAGATTGTTTTTTATAAATTGTTTTTTAGAGGTATCTTTTAAAGGTTGTTCTTTTTCAGTATAATCAGTTTTTAGCATTTAAATATTTTTCTCATTTTAAGATAGTCCCATTTTTTAATATATAAATATTTTTTTTTTTATTACACTTTTTGATAATTCTTATATTTTTATATATCCATTTGGCCAGTTTACATACTGGTTCCCATCTAAATTTAAGTTATTCTTTCATATGGCTATCTCTCTACTAGCACAGTTTCTATTTTTTCCATATTCGTCATTACATATCCATTGATTACTAGTATGCTTAAGATCCAACTATTAGAAACATAGAAACACAGAAACATAGAATGTGACAGCAGATATGAACCATTCGGCCCATCTAGTCTGCCCAATTTTCTAAATACTTTCACTAGTCCCTAGCCTTATCTTATAGTTAGGATAGCCTTATGCCTATCCCACGCATGCTTAAACTCCTTTACTGTGTTAACCTCCACCACTTCAGCTGGAAGGCTATTCCATGCATCCACTACCCTCTGAGTAAAGTAATACTTCCCGATATTATTTTTAAACCTTTGTCCATTTAATTTAAGACTATGTCCTCTTATTTGTGGTAGTTTTTATTTTAGCTTTTAAGTATGGTAGTCTCCTCCTTTGCTGTCGACACGGTTCCTTTATATGTTTGGAAAATGTTTCTATCAGCATCGATTCTGCGTCTTTCTTTCAAGCTATACGTGTTGGATCCTTTAACCTTTCCTGGTAAGTTTTATCCGATCATGAACCAGTTTTAGTGGGTTTTCTCTGAACCCTCTCTGGGTATCAAATATCCTTCTGGAGATACGGTCTCCAGTACTGTGTACAATACTCCAAGTGAGGTCTCACCAGTGTTCTGTACAATGGCATGAGCACTTCCCTCTTTCTATACAACCAAGCATTCTGCTAGCATTTCCTGTTGCTCTATTACATTGTCTGCCTACCTTTAAGTCATCAGAAGTAATCACCCCTAAATCCCTTTCTTCAGATGTTGAGGTTAGGACTCTATCAAATATTCTGTACTCTGACCTTGGGTTTTTATGTCCAAGATGCATTATCTTGCACTTATCCACTACATTAGTATCAGTTTCCACGAACTTCTGACCATTTTCTAGTTTACCTAAATCATTTGTCATTTGAGCATCCCTCCTGGAACATCAACCCTGTTAAATATCTTAGTATCATCAACAAAAAGCCATACCTTACCATCAAGACCTTCTGCAATATAACTAATAAAAATATTAAAGAGAATGGGTCCAAGTACAGATCCCTGAGGTACCCCACTGGTGACAAGTCCAAGCTTCGAATATATTCCATTAACTACAACCCTCTGTTGCCTGTCACTCAGCCACTGCCTTACCCATTCAACGATATTGGAATCCAAACTTAAAGATTGCAGTTTATTGATAAGCCTTCTATGTGCAACAGTGTCAAAAGCCTTACTGAAATCTAGGTAAGCAATGCCTACTGCACCACCCTGATCTATTTTTTTAGTTACCCAATCAAAAAAATCAATAAGATTAGTTTGGCATGATCTCCCTGAAGTAAACCCATGTTGTCTCTGATCTTGAAATCCATGTGTTTTTAGATGTTCATCAATCCTATCCTTTAACATGGTTTCCATCAATTTCCCCACTACTGAAGTAAGGCTTACTGGCCTATAGTTGCCCGACTCCTCCCTATTACCTATCTTGTAAATGGGCACAACATTCACTAACTTCCAATCTTCTGGGACTACTCCTGTTAACAATGATTGGTTAAATAAATCTGTTAATGGTTTTGCTAGTACACCACTAAGCTCTTTTAACAGCTTTGGGTGTATTCCATCAGGTCCCATTGACTTATTTGTCTTTACTTTTGACAGTTGAAATAGAACCTCTTCCTCTGTAAACTCATTTATCCTTTTTCTCAACTGAGGTCCCTTTCCTTCATTTTCATCTGTAAATACAGAACAAAAATATTATTTGAGGCAGTCAGGTAGACCTTTACCCTCTTCTACATACCTTCCTTCTTTTGTTTTTAATCTAACTAATCCCTTTTTTACTTTTCTTTTCTCATTTATGTATCTAAAAAAATGTTTTATCCCCCTTTTTTACTGACTGTGCTATTTTCTCTTCTGTGTGTGATTTGGAAGTTCTTATAACTTGCTTAGCCTCTTTCTGCCTAATCTTATAGATCATTTTGTCTCCCTCACTCTGGGTTTTTTTATAATTCCTAAATGCTAACTTTTTGTTTTTAACTATTTTGGCCACATCTGTGGAGTACCACAGTAGTTTCTTGAATTTTTTGCTTTTACTGACAAGCCTAATGTAATTTTCTGTTGCCTTCAATAGTGCAACTTTTAAATAATCCTATTTCTCTTGGACTCCATTTAAATTGCTCCAGTCTGACAATGACTCCTCTACCCATATTCTAATTTTAGAAAAGTCTGATTTTCTAAAGTCTAAAACTTTTGTTTTTGTGTGGTGTGACTCAGTCACTGTTCTTATATTAAACCACACTGACTGATGATCACTGGATCCTAAACTTTCACCTACAGTAATATCTGATATCAAATCTCAATTTGTTAACACTAAATCTAGTAGGGCCTCTTTACGAGTTGGCTCCTCAACAACTTGCCGCGATCAATCTGAAATCATAGAGCCTTCCTTCAGGTATAAAAGAAGAACAGAAGCACAGGAACACACACCGATTGATGAAGCCTACAGGCGAAACGCGTCTCGGACATCCAGGAGGATTTGACTTTTTAATTTCAACCTTTGTTTTTATATTTTTATATTGTAAAATAAATTAAATTTTTATACTTTCCATCTGGACGTAAGTTGTGTTCCTGACCTTATCCATAGGGTTTGGTACCCCCCTAGTGGTACCTATACTATCATACTCAGAGCCAGAGATACAGGCTCTGAATCAGGTGAGCAGTAGTGATGTCCCGAACGGTTCGCTGGCGAATAGTTCCTGGCGAACATAGCGTTCGCGTTCGCCACCGATGGCGAACATATGCGATGTTCGGTCCACCCCCTATTAATTTACTAATACTAAGTAAAAATTACTTAGTATTAGTAAATTGTGCCCCTACTCGCAATACCGCGAGTAGGGGCATGTCTATTAAACAGTGAGCAGCCATCATAAAAAAAACAGACGAAAAAGAAAAAACCCGAGCGCAAAAAAATAATCCATCTTCACCCATGGAGGGCTCCGCGCAGACTGAGCTCTGCAGGGCGGGGGAAGGCTTATAAAGCCTTGCCACGCCCTGCAATTAGGCTAAGAACACTCTGATTGGTGGGTTTAAGCCAATCAGAGTGCTCTTTGTCATTTTACACAGCGTGGGAAAATTCCAAAGAACTTTCCCAGCTGTGTAAAATGACACAGAGCACTGTGATTGGATGGATTTCAAGCCATCCAATCACAGTGCTCTGTGTCATTTTACACAGCATGGGAAAATTGAACTTTCCCACGCTTGAAAGCCATCCAATCACAGTGCTCTGTGTCATTTTACACAGCGTGGGAAAATTGAACTTTCCCATGCTGTGTAAAATGACACAGAGCACTGTGATTGGATGGCTTGAAATCCATCCAATCACAGTGCTCTGTGTCATTTTACACAACGTGGGAAAATTCCAAAGAACTTTCCCACGCTGTGTAAAATGACACAGAGCACTGTGATTGGATGGCTTTCAAGCGTGGGAAAGTTCAATTTTCCCATGCTGTGTAAAATGACACAGAGCACTGTGATTGGATGGCTTGAAATCCATCCAATCACAGTGCTCTGTGTCATTTTACACAACGTGGGAAAATTCCAAAGAACTTTCCCACGCTGTGTAAAATGACACAGAGCACTGTGATTGGATGGCTTGAAATCCATCACAAACACTGGCCAAAGTTAGCGTTAGTATTTGTTAGCGTTAGTATTTGTTTGTGTGGTAGTGAAAAATGCAAAAAATGCCAATTTTGGCCAGTGTTTGTGACTAAGTGGCTACTAAAAAAGACTGGACATACCCTGTTTTCAATACCTTGGGTTGTCTACTATTGCAAATGGTATGCCATCATAGGGGTAATTTTCATTCTTGGGCTACTATAGGGTCTCAAAGGCAACGTAACCAATCTGGCGAATTTTAATGTGAAAAAAATGAAAACACAAGCCTTATATTTGACGCTGTAACTTTTGAAAACACCATAAAACCTGTACATGAGGGGGTACTGTTGTACTCAGGAGACTTCGCTGAACACAAATATTTGTGTTTCAAAACAGTAAAAAGTATCACAGCAATAATATTGTCCGTGTAAGTGCTGTTTGTGCGTGAAAAATGCAAAAAACTTCACTTTTACTGGCGATATCATCGTTGTAATACATTTTACTGTTTTGAAACACTAATATTTGTGTTCAGCGAAGTCTCCCGAGTAGAACAGTACCCCCATGTACAGGTTTTATGGTGTCTTGGAAAGTTATAGGGTTAAATATAGTGCTAGCAAATTAAATTCCCTTTACTTTCGGCATGGGTTGTCAGGCAGGTCCCGCTAATTGTAATTAATTAAGATACCTAATTATGTAAAAATATTACATAAATATGTAGTATATATATATATATACGTATGTACATATATCTATATAATTTTTTAAAATATTTTATTTATATATAGGTATATATATATAGTGATATATACGTATATATTTATGTATATAGATATATTATTTTGTTCTACGTGTATTTTGATATATATATATATATATATATTAATTTCACAAAACAGTTAGAACGAAATAACACACATCTATATATTTTTTAATTATTTATTTTTAATTATTTTTTAATTTTATTTTTTAACGTATTTACATTTTTATTTTTTTTATATTATATATAAATATATATATAACAATAATTATATATATATTTAATCAGTATCAGTCTACGTGTAATTTGATATTAATATATATATATAATTATATATATATTAATAGTAAAATACACCTAGACGTGTACGTGTGTGTATGTATATGTGTATATATATACTTAGATCATATATATATAATATATATATATGATCTAAGTATATATAATATTTTTTTTTACACCATTAACTTATTTTACTTTTATTTTCAGCCAGCAGGGGGACCACCTGTCATTACAGGCAGCCCCCCTGCCGGCAATACAGAAGCCAGCTATACCCGGCCATGTGATTGTGGGGTCCTCGCTAGGACCCCACTCTCACATGGCCGGGGGGCTTCAACGAGGACGGATGTGCCGCGGGGGGCTCCCTGGGAGTCCCCCCAACCGCGATCGCCGGCGTGGGACCGCCGGCGACCGGGTAAGTTAACAAAAACCGGAGGGCGTACAATTACGCCCGGCGGCGTTTAGAGCCGCCTATTAGAGGGCGTAATTGTACGTCCTCTGGTTTTAAGGGGTTAATGTAACTGTGCTATATAAATAAATAATAACAGTTACTCCGCCCACTCCAGTTGTAGACTACTGGTGGAGGCAAGAACACTTCACACAATTTCCCAAGAAATTGTAGCTTTTCTAGTTATATATTGTACTACTTTTATTATTTTTTAAAATTAAAGTACTTTTTTGATTGGACCTAACTTTGCTGCTGTTGGATTGTTTGGAGCTATATCCCTGGTGGGGTTCATACCACCCAAGCGGTTTGGATTGAGCAAACCGGAACTTTGTGATTGTGAAAACCAAAACAGATATGCGCGATACGGCTGGATAAAGCTAAAGAAGAACATAAAAATATATAGTGTAATACAGTAAGCACATATAACAATGCGCTGATAATGAATGCACTCACAAGATTACGTGGAAAAAAGTGCTCACAAGGTGCCTCCCCCGTTGTGTGAGACCGAAGCAGCAAGAGCATTTACACAGCAGGCAAAGTCAGCTTTTTGTTAACTATATTATTGTGAGCCAGTCCACACTAGTTCTGTTCCACGTCATCCTTTCCAAGCTTCAGCTCCATTAGCCCCAACGTAATTCCGTTCCTGCACCTGACCCACTGAGGTTGAGTGCTGAACAGTCTTAAGGATACAGTAACACAGAAATGAATACATTTCTACTATGCAGGGCAATGGTGAAGAAAATGTCACAAATGTGTTTATTTATTGGTAAACCATTTCTGATTAAATAAACTGTGGGGAT
>OW240913.1:19142982-19165616 GCA_933207985.1 Pelobates cultripes | reverse complement strand
ATGTTGCTGACAGAGTGGATGGATTATTGGGAGGGGCTGGGGATGACCCAGCGGTCATGGTCCATGTTGGTACCAATGACAAAGTAAGAGGAAGATGGAAGGTCCTAAAGAATGATTTCAGGGAATTAGGTAGCAAACTTAAGAAAAGGACCTCCAAGGTGGTATTCTCTGAGATATTACCTGTGCCACGTGCTACAGTGGAAAGGCAGCGGGAGATTAGAGAGGTCAATGCGTGGCTTAAGTCTTGGTGCAGGAAGGAGGGTTTTGGGTTTTTAGAGCACTGGGCCGACTTTGCGATTGGGTACAACCTTTATAGTGGTGATGGATTGCACCTAAACGGGAGAGGGTCTGCAGTGCTGGGGGATAGGATGGCTAGAAGGTTGGAGGAGATTTTAAACTAGTAGTAGGAGGGGAGGGTCATAGCAATCTACAAAATGGAGATAGGACAGAAAGGAGATGGGCTTTAGCACAGTATAAGGGGGGTGGAAACGGGGGGAGGGGCAAGCTCAGAACAGAGAAGCTGTGTAATGTTGAAAATTCACAAAATATACAAGTGATGCATAATATTAAATGTATGCTTACTAATGCAAGAAGCCTAAATAACAAAATGGGGGAACTAGAGGCATTAGCATACACTAAACAATATGATATAATAGGCATAACTGAAACATGGTGGGATGAGACACATGACTGGGCAGCTAACTTAAATGGGTACATGTTATTTAGGAAGGATAGGAAAAACAAGAAGGGTGGTGGGGTATGTTTGTATGTCAACCATGATTTAAAGCCAAATGTTAAGCAAATGGAATGCGAGGAGGATAATGTGGAAGCTTTATGGGTAAATATCTGCTTGGGGAAAAGAAGGGAAACCAACTATTGGTTGGGATATGTTATAAACCACCTAATGTTAATATTGACGAGGAACAACAGCTGTTTGAGCAAATTGAGAAAGCTGCAAATCTAGGTAACACTTTAATTATTGGAGATTTTAATTACCCGGATATAAATTGGGACAGAGGGACTAGTGCCTCAGCAAAGGGAATTAGGTTTTTAAACTTGTTAAATGACACCTTCATGTCACAACTTGTACAAGCACCAACTAGAATGGATGCTTGTCTGGACCTAGTTTTAACAAACAACGTTGATCTTTTGACCAACATTCAAGTAGGTGAGCACTTGGGAAATAGTGATCACAATATAGTGTCCTTTAAAATAAACTCAAAAAAACAAAAGCACATGGGGAATACTAAAACATATAATTTTAAAAAGGCCAATTTCAATAAGTTAAGGGAAGCTTTACAATATATTGACTGGCATAAACTCTTTAGTGAAAAGAACACTGAGGATAAATGGATCATCTCCCAACAAATATTACAAAGGTACATTTCTCAGTATGTACCATTGGGAAATAAATATAAAAGAAACAAATTAAAACCAACATGGCTTAGTAGAGAAGTAAAACAAGAGATTACAACTAAGAGAAGGGCATTTAAAGCATTTAAATCGGACAAATCAGATGCATCTTATAAAAGATATAAGGATGCAAATAATGCGTGCAAAAAGGCAATTAGACTTGCTAAACTTCAAAATGAAATAATGATAGCTGAAGAGAGCAAAACCAACCCCAAAGCATTTTTTAAGTACATAAATTCTAAAAAAAACCAAAATGAAAGTGTAGGTACACTAAAAACTGAAACGGGGGTGTTAATTAATGAAGACCAGGAAAAGGCAGGAATTTTAAATAACTTTTTCTCCTCCGTATATATTAAGGAAGAACCCATGGCAATAGATGTGCAAATGATTGCTACTAAAAACTTGCAGAATAATTGTAATTGGTTAACTCAAGACAAGGTGCTGCAGCAACTAAAGAAAGTTAATATAAACAAAGCTCCAGGGCCTGACGGTATCCATCCACGTGTACTTAAGGAACTAAGTGCAGAAATAAGTGAACCTCTGTTTTTAATCTTTCAAGATTCTTTTCTTTCAGGAAGTGTTCCGGAGGATTGGAGGAAGGCAGATGTGGTTCCTATATTCAAAAAGGGTTCAAAATCCTTGCCTGGAAATTATAGACCTGTGAGCTTAACTTCTGTGGCTGGTAAAATATTTGAAAGGTTATTAAGGGATAATATTCAAGAATTCCTTGAGAAGAACATGGTTATCAGCAAAAATCAGCATGGTTTTATGAAGCACAGGTCATGTCAAACTAACTTGATTGCGTTCTACGAAGAAGTAAGTAGAAGTATAGATCAGGGTGTTGCCGTGGATGTGATCTATTTGGATTTTGCCAAGGCATTTGATACAGTTCCACACAATAGATTAGTGTTCAAACTCAAGGAAATCGGTCTAGATGAAAATGCTTGTTCTTAGGTAGAACATTGGCTTAAAAACAGAGTACAAAGAGTTGTCATTAATGGTAAATTTTCAAGCTGGACAGAGGTGGCAAGTGGTGTCCCTCAGGGGTCTGTTCTGGGACCCCTTCTATTTAACATGTTTATAAATGATCTTGAAGACCGCATTGAAAGTCATGTTTCAGTGTTTGCAGATGACACAAAACTTTGTAAAATAATACAATGTGAGCAAGATATTACTTTGCTGCAGAGGGATTTAGATAGACTGGGGGACTGGGCACTCAAATGGCAGATGAAATTTAATGTTGAAAAATGCAAAGTTATGCACTTCGGCGTAAAGAATACACAAGCAACGTATACCCTTAATGGAAGCGAATTAGGGATAACAACACATGAAAAGGACTTGGGAATTGTTATAGACAACAAACTATGCAACAATGTGCAATGTCAATCAGCAGTGGCCAAGGCCAGTAAGGTATTGTCATGCATGAAAAAGGGCATTCATTCTCGGGACGAGAATATCATTTTGCCTCTTTATAAATCACTGGTAAGACCCCATATTGAATATGCTGTGCAATTTTGGGCACCTGTTCTAAAGAAGGATATTATGGCACTAGAAAAAGTGCAGAGGCGGGCTACAAAATTAATAAAAGGAATGGAACATATCGGCTATGAAGAAAGGTTAACAAATTTAAACCTATTTAGTTTAGAAAAACGTCGCCTGAGAGGGGATATGATAACATTATACAAATATATTCGGGGCCAATACAAACCATTGTGTGGAAATCTATTCACAAACCGGACTTTACATAGGACACGAGGCCATGCGTTTAGACTGGAAGAAAGAAGATTTCGTCTAAGGCAAAGGAAAGGTTTTTTTACTGTAAGAACAATAGGATGTGGAATTCTCTGCCTGAAGAAGTGGTTTTATCAGAGTCCATACAGATGTTCAAACAGCTACTAGATGCATACTTGCAAAAACAGAATATTCAAGGATATAATCTTTCAATGTAGGGTAATAACTGCTTGATCCAAGGATAAATCTGACTGCCATTCTGGGGTCAAGAAGGAATTTTTTTCCTAGCTTGTTGCAAAATTGTGCTTCAAACTGGGTTTTTTGCCTTCTTTTGGATCAACAGCAAAAAACAAATGTGAGGAAGGCTGAACTTGATGGACGCAAGTCTCTTTTCAGCTATGTAACTATGTAACTATGCACACTAACAGACACACACAGATATACTGGCACATATAGAGACAGACAAACTGACACACACACAGACATAGTGACACACACATACACATACACACTGACAGACATACTGAAATACATAAACAGACATACTGACACACAGATATACTGACACACACACACACACACACACACACACTGACAGACATACTGACACACACACAGACAGACATACTGACCCACACAAACAGACATACTGACACACAGACATACTTACCCACACACACAGACATACTGATACACAGATATACTGACACACAGATGTACTGACACACAGATATACTGACACACACACAGACATACTGACACACACACACAGACATATTGACACACACACAGATATACTGACACACACACAGAGATATACTGACACACACATACAGACATACTGATACACAGATATACTGACACACAGATATACTGACACACACACATATATACTGACACACACACAGACATACTGACACACAGATATACTGACACACACACAGATATACTGACACACACACACAGATATACTGACACACAGATATACTGACACACACAGACATACTGACACACAGACATACTGACACACACACAGATATAATGACACACACACAGACATACTGACATACAGATATACAACACACATATATACTGACACACACAGACATACTGGCACACACAGAGACATACTGACACACTCACAGATATACTGACACACACAGGCATACTGACACACAGATATACTGACACACAGATATTCTGACATACACACACAGATATACTGACACACAAATATACTGACACACACACACACAGACATACTGACACACATATATACTGACATACACACACAGACATACTGACACCCACAGACATACTGACACACAGATATACTGACACATACACACAGACATACACACAAAATGTACACTTTTAAACCCACTCTCCAGTTTCCTACCTTGTAGGTTGGCTTTCCTGCTGGTGGCTGAAGGTGTTGGGAGTTGGGGTCCGGCTCTCTCGGCTAGCACCCCTCCACTCTGCCTACTCTTCTTTCCCGCATGCTCCTCTCTTTGTGGGAGGAAGTGACGTGCAGCCATCACTTCCTCCCAGTGCTGCCGAAAATCAAGGGCCCGGTCACGCTGTTAAAGTGCCTCAGTGCACGACCAGGCCCCTGCTGACAGAAGCCCACCGAGTGGCCCTTTGTGCATGGGACACCCGGTGGGCCTTCTTCGTGTGAGGGTTACCGGCCAGGGGTGAGAAATAGTTGAGGCCAGCTGCCCCGTTTGCCCCACGTTAAAGACGGCCCTGCCCCTGTCTTGAGATCTAGTCAGTGTTTGATGTCATTTGCATTTGCGTGATGACATCATGTTCCACAACCTTGGAATGACTAGAAAAGAAAATCTTAATAATCTGAGCAATTGAGAAAATTATCCTTCGTCAGTGGTGGTTCAATGTCTATTATAACATCAGGATGCTGCTGTTCAGGACAGCATCTGGACGAGATCGCGTCCAGTGAGTGGAGTGAATTGTGGATTCGGCCATAGCAGGGAGTAGTACCATCCCCAATGTCATCATACCCAGTGAGTGGAGCTCCTCGATTCAAGATGGAAGCTGAGACTCTGTCCATTATCTAGTGTTCATATGTTTTTGTTTTTGACAAATGATACAGGGGAGTAGCCTTCTGTAGTCATTTTGTTATTTTTCTGATACATACTTTCTGCTGTAGTCATGTTTATAGTTATTTGCTTGTGCGAAACACATAGTTACATAGTTACATAGGCTGAAAAGAATTTGTGTCCATCAAGTTCAGCCTTCGTCACACATCTTTAAAAAAAACTACCATGGACACTCATACTCTTTTGTTATATCAATGTGTGAACTGGTCTTGTGTACTCTTTATTATAGAAACTTCCCAACATTTACTTTATAACAATTATTCCAACACTGCATTATGAAACATGAGAAGAAAAAGAAGAAAAACATGAGAAGAAAAACTGGAACATTGGGATCTAGAAGAAATCATATTATAGGAATATTTAAATCATTTTAGGAAATTCCAAAGAAGGAAAATAAAGTTAGAGAGTAAGTTTTTAAACTGTATTTCATTTTAACTGTATTTTGATATTAATATATATATATATATATATATATATATATAAATAAACAAAAATAATACAAAATATACATATGTCCATATACATTATTACATAAATAATTTTATAAATATAACGTAGAATTCAAATATATAAATATAGAATGTGAAGGCAGATAAGAACCATTCTGCCCATCTAGTCTGCCCAATATGTATATACATTTAAATTTTACATGCATATTTATGTATTATTTTTACTTAAGTAATTTTAGTGATTGCAATTTGGGGAACCTGCCTGACAACCCAGGCCAAAAGTCCAGAGAATTTAATTTGCTAGCACTATATTTAACCCTGTAACTTTCCAAGAGACCGTAAAACCCGTACATGGGGGGTACTGTTTCACTTGGGAGACTTGCTGAACCCAAAACAGTAAAACATATCACAGCAATGGTATTGTCAGTGAAAGTGAAGTTTTTTTTTTGCATTTTTCACACACAAAACGGCACTTTCACTGATGATATCATAGTTGTGATATGTTTTACTGTTTTGAAACACTACTATTTGTATTCAGAAGTCTCCCAAGTATAACAGTACCCCCCATATACAGGTTTATAGTGTTTTTGAAAGGTATAGGGTCAAATAAAAGGCTTGATTTTAATAATATTTTCCCAATTAAAATATGCCATATTGGTTATGTTGTCTTTGCTAGCGTATGGTAGCCCAGGAATGAGAATTACCCCTATGATGGCATACCATTTGCCCAAGGTATTGCAAATTGGGTATGTTCAGTCTTTTTTAGTAGCCACTTAGTCACAAACCCTGGCCAAAGTTAGCGCTCATAATAGTTGTTTGCCTTTTTAACACACAAACAAATATAAATACTAACTTTGGCCAGTGTTTGTGACTAAGTGGCTACTGAAAAAAATTGGACATACCCCATATTGAATACCCTGGGTTGTCTACTTTAAAAAAAATATGTGAGGTGTGATTCAGAAATTTATGATAGATAACAGTGTTACAATGTCACTATTGATAAATTTTAAAAATATATATTTTGAATCAGCAATGTCCTACTTGTACTTAAAGCCCTATAACTTGCATAAAAAAAGCTATGAACATGTTAACATTGGGTATTTCTAAACTCAAGATAAAATTTACAAACTATTTAGCATGGGTGTTTTTTGGCGGTTGTAGACGCATAACAGATTTTGCAGATCAAAGTTAGAAAAGGTGTTTTTTTTTTTTTTTTAATTCATCATATTTTATAATTATTTTCATAGTAAATTCATAGTATGATAATGATGAAAATAATGGTATCTTATAAAGTAGCTGTTCTGGTGAGTGTAATCATTCCCTGCATGCCACTTTATATATTCTCAATTATCTGCCATTTAGGAGTTAAATCACTTTTGATTCTGTCTATGGAGCCATAACCACATGTCCCCTGGCTGTGACTGACTCAGCATGCCTGAAAAAAAGTTTTCATTTCAAATAAGACTTTAACTTGCTTTAGAAGTTTTTATCTCCTGCTTTGTAAATGTAACATTAATAACACAAATTAGGCTCCTGCAGGTCTAGGTGGCTTTTAACAGAACAGTAGATAAGAAATTCTAGATTAAACAGACTGTTCAACACAGGAACCTAAAATATCTTCATTTTCAAGAAGTGTTTAGGAAGGCTGTGCACGTCACCATGCAGGGAGGTGTGAATAGGGTTGGAGAAACAGAGTGGTTTAACTCCTAAGTGGCAAAGAATTGAGCAGTTAGACTGCAATGGCATAATCTATACATCAAAACTTTTTCATTAACCCCTTAGTGACCAGACCATTTTTCAATTTTAGTATTGTTAAGGACCAGGGCTGTTTTTACATTGCTGCTATGTTTGTGTTTAGTTGTAATTTTCCTCTTACTCATTTACTGTACCCACACATATTATATACAGTTTTTCTCATCTTTAAAAGGTCTTTCTAAAGATACCATTATTTCCATCATATAACTTACTATAAAAAAATTATAAAATATGATGAAAAAATTAAAAAACACACTTATTCTAACTTTAAACCCCAAAATCTGTTACGCATCTACACCTGCCAAAAAATACCCATGCTAAATAGTTTGTAAATTCCTGAGTTTAGAAATACCCAATGTTAAACATGTTCTTAGCTTTTTTTTTGCAAGTTATAGGGCTATAAGTACAAGTAGGACATTGGTGTTTTAAAATACATATTTTAAAATTTATCAATAGTGACATAGTAACACTTTTATCTGTCATAAATCTCTGAATCACACCTCACATGTACATATTTTTTTAAAGTAGACAACCCAGGGTATTCAATATGGGGTATGTCCAGTCTTTTTAGAAGCCACTTAGTCACAAACACTGGCCAAAGCATTTATATTTGTTTGTGTGTTAAAAATGCAAAAAACAATTATGAATGCTAACGTTGGCCAATGTTTGTGGCTACATACCCCATTTGCAATATCTTGGGTTGTCTTCTTTTGCAAATGGTATGTCATCATGGGGTTAATTCTCAATCCTGGACTACCATACACTCTCAAAGAACACATAACCAATCTGTCAAATTTGAATGTGAAAAAAACAGAATATCAAACCTTATATTTGACCTTGCAACTTTCAAAAACACTATAAAACCTGTACATGGCCGGTACTGTAATACATGGAGGACTTCGCTGAACACAAATGTTAGTGTTTCAAAACAGTAAAATGTATCACAACAATGATATCAGTGAAAGTGCGTTTGTGTGTAAAAAATGCAAAAACCTTCACTTTCACTGACTATCATCACTCGCTCTGATATGTTTTACTGTTTTGAAACACTAATATTTGTGTTCAGCGAAGTCTCCCGAGTAAAACAGTACCCCCAATGTACAGATTTTAGGGTGTCACAGAAAGTTACAGGGTTAAATACAGTGCTAGCAAATTAAATTCTCTGGACTTTTGGCCTGGGTTGCCAGGCAGGTCCCTCAAATTGCAATCAATAAAATTACTTAATTATGTAAAAATATTACATAAATATGCATGTCAAAATTAAATATATATATATATATATATATATATATATATATATATATATACATATATATATTGGCAGTCTACATGTATATTTATGAAATTATTTATGTTATTATGTATATGGATATATAAGTATATATATATATTTGTATGATTTTTATTTATTTTTATATACATATATATATATATATATATATATATATATATATATATATATATATATATATTCATTCTAAGTGTATTTTTATATATATATATATATATTAATATCAAAGTACAGTTAGAATAAATATACATATATATAGATATACTTTTTTCATTTTACATTTTTTATTTATTTTTAATTAATTATTATGTATTTTTAATAATATATTAACCACCGACTTCAGGTAGAAGGGGTTTTCAATCATAACCGATTTGGATTTTGCTTCCCAAGCACTAACAAGCCTCAATAAGCAAACCAGTAACCAACTTCATGCTGACGAGTTGCATTAACAATGAAACAGCTGTCCATGAGTGGTTCACTGGTTTTGCATCTTTTCCTATATTGTGTTTCAAGCTGTTGTATACAGCAAATACAGATTAAAAGGAATCCATGTTTAAAATGGAATGAGGCAAAAATGTGATTCTTTGTTAAACTAATTTGCATATGCCCACCCAAAATCCTTTGCGGTTGTAACATCGCTGCAATTATGGGATTTCTGTGGGAAAAGCAAGTCTTATGGCTTGACTGGTGTGTAGATTTTTGTGTAATATTGTATTAATTATATATATATATATATATATATATATATATATATATATATATATATATATATATATATATATATATATATATACACACACACACACATACAGACACAGTTAATTTATATATAATATATATATATATATATATATACACATACAGACACAGTTATTATATATATAATATATATATGTGTGTGTGTAATTTTACTCTAAGTGTATTTTTATATTAATTTATGTATATATTAATAAAAAATATACTTTGTGTGATGTTATATATAAGAAATATATATATCTTTTATGTATATACATGCATATATAATATTTTTTTCCTTTACTAAACATTTTTATTTTATTTTTTCAATAGCAGGGGGACTGTCTGTCAGTTCAGGCAGTCCCCCTGCAAGCAGCACTATGTATGTCTATATTGGCAACGTGACGCACTTTCATAGTGATCACATGGCCTGTGGGGTCCTAATTTGCTGAGGGGGGACTGTTTGGGCTGTCAGACAGTCCCCCCAAAATGGAGAGGAACACTGATCACTGGCAGGGGAGCGGCGGTGATCGAGTAAGTACTAAGAATACCACGAACGTACTAGGTATGTCCGAGGTCCTTAAGGATCATTTTGTTGGATGTAGCTAGTACTTCCGAGGTCTGGAAGGGGTTAAACTAAAGTTGTTTTGGTGTGTTTCTCCTTTAAAGCAGTTGTTCCCCTCCCTCTCCCCCGCCACCACCCAGTCCTCAAGTACTCGCTAACAGTTAAGGATTGAGGGATAACCCTGTTTTGTCTAAGGTTCTTTAGAAAGAAAGAAAAAAAAAACTTTAGACACAACAGAGTAATCCCTAAATCTTGGACTGGTAGGGGTTACTTGAGGACTGGGTTGGGAACCACTGACTTAAAGAAATGAATGTGCATGCATGAAACAGTCTCCTGGCAGATGGGGTAAACATGTTGTCATGTGAGGAGATAAAGAATGAAGCTTGGGGATTTGATAAGGGAATGCCAAGGTTCACTGTCATGAGGTAAACTGGCCTAAACTGGAAAACATAGTTACCATAGAAATAGTTGTTTTCAAATTTTACAGTTAATCAGAATTTAATCAGTTCTGGTAAAATGACCTAAATGACCTTGATGATGTCAGACACAGGTGTTTTTCAAGGAAGAAGTGGACGCCAAGATCTCCTTTTAGGTTACATTCATGAAAAACTGGTTGTTTCTAAGCAAACCTAGTTGTACAGAAATAAAAGGAGGTTGAAAAAAACACAACAGGATAAAAAAACCTTATCATTTTTTTACAAATAGGAAACGTGGTTGCTTTAATTCTAGAAGTATAGATTTTTCCTACGTATGGTCATAGCAATTGACAATAAAAGGGCTTGGTTGGGGTAATACTGGGTTATGTGGACCCCACATCATTTTAATACAGCTTCCACATGCTGTGGAACTGACAGGGTTAATTAGAACACTGGTAAACATGCCCAGGCAGACTATGCTAGATAGCTTTATCTAGTGGGACCTTTCACGTGGTCGCAATAGGCTTAGGATTTTCTCAAAAAATTCTTTTTCCACCTGGTTTATTTGTTAACATGTGGAGAGGTTTCAATCTGTTTAAAAGTTATATTTCTGGCTTAATAGCAGAGATTTGCCAGCTAGTAGGTAGCATTTTGGCATATATTTGCCAGAAAAAAAAAAATGTTGACGGACATGATCAAGTAAACATGAGTTTCTCAGGATCTATCTACACTGATAAAATGTCCTTTGCACCAAAGTGTGACAGGTGCTTCTGATTGATGTGGATTGTAATATAAACTGGTTATTAGAACGCTAATGAAATCCAAATTGTTGCTTTGTTTACAGAGTAATTAATAGGGATGGGGAAAAAAACTTGTGTTTCCACATAGCAGAAATTTTTTATGTGATACAATGACGATACAATGACGGAGTTTCTGCTCCAATGACGTCTTCTAAGTTAAGGAAAATATATTTCATTTGATTGCAAAAAGTAAAAGCTTTCCAATAGTGCAATCCAGCAGAAGATGTAACTTTTGCTTAGTTTAATGAACTTATTTATTTATATTGATAAAAGACAAGAGTAAAATGCTACCCTTCATTTGTGAGAGAGACCTACATTTATTTATTAATAAAATATTCTACCAGGATGGATACATTGAGATTTCTCTTGTTTTCAAGTATGTCCTGGGTCCACAAAACATTGCATTGTTACAATAGGATACAATATTACAAAAAAATACAAATACACACACACACACACACACACACACACACACATATATACATTTAACACATAACAGGTGATAAATATATTCAACCATGACAGGTGCATTCTGTGCTGAGGTATGTTGCCATAGATCTCGTAAAAGATTTTAGATTGAATGAAGATCTGACTGTGTCCCTGAGGTTATTCCATAATTGCGGTGCTCTGTAGGAAAATGAGGATCGAGACACTTTACTTTTGTATTGCCTCCGATCGTGCTAGTACTGGATTGAAAGTTATAGGAGGTGGGAATAGTTGGGGAGAGCATTCTGCTCAGGTAGGGTGGGAGCCTCCCAGAAAAGCTAGGGCCTGATCTTTATTTGTGTTTTGAAAATGAGTGTAATTCGTTATCTTAGCTACCAGGGTGGTAGCACATCCATCAAAGTAATTATTAAAGGCATTTGCTACATCTAGGGGGTATTGAAGTGTTTGGTTGTCCATTTTGACAGTGGAGGGTTAGGAGTGGATTGTGGGGGTTTGTATGCTATTTATGATTTTCCAAAGGTTTCTTGGGTTTGATATGTTATTGTGATCATTTATGAAGCCAGTACACTTGAACTTTGACCACTGTGAATCTCAGTAGAATCTAGATCTTGCAGATTCTTGATCTGGGATTAGACTTAATCTTTGCCATGGTATGTTCTTGAGATCATTTTAAAAGGATTCAAGATTACATTTCTTAAATGACCTGGTGATTATAATCTTGGGATGGGATTTAGTGGCCTTTATTTTGCGTATGCAATATACTAGACTGTGGTCACTGAAACAGTTAGGGAGAAAGCCCACCTATTGGATTCTGTCAGGACAATGGAGAGAATCCAATCTAGCAAGGTATGCTTCTGGCTTTTAATATTAATGTAGCCCCATGTAGCCAAGCGCAGCTAAGCGAAAAAAGGCCTTGACAGGGGTTAGGAGGCGGGCCTAGGAGGAAGTAAGCAAGGGAGTGGAGTTATGGGTAAGTGGGTTTGGTTATTTAAATGGGCAGCCTTTTTAGGTAATTCATTCTAACTTCCTACCTGGTTAAGTTTGTCCCTCCCACCCTCCCTGTTTTGTTATGTGTGGTTTTGTCCCGTTTTTTCACAGCGGCGGGACGGGGAGCTGAAGGAGAGGAAATAGGCTCCCCAGGATGAACGTAATGGAAAACAAACAAGTGGTGGTCATTGGTGGTTGATAGGTTTCGAGTCCTGTCGGTGGCTCAGAACCTGGTGGGGTAGGGGTATCCGGGTATACCCCTGCCGTGGTTAATGGATGGTTGGCACTTTACATCGATTGGAATAATGTTGATGTATGTTATATATATATGTTTATTTATATGGGGGTCATTGCCCTTTATATGTTAATGGAAGGAATAGGATGCGAGGGCGGAGTATGGGGGGCAATGACCCATGTTTACTTGTTAAGTTATTATTATTATTATTATTATTGTTATTATTATTGTTTGCTAAATAAAGCTGTGGACATATTTCCCCATATCCCCTAGTGTACGTGCGTTATTGGGTTGGGTTATGGGGTTGTTGTCCTGGATTCCGACTGCCCAAAATGGCGACTATACACCTGTCATGCGAGTTGGGGAGGAAATTAATTGTGTTAGCTGCAAAGTCTTAAACAGTGAACATGATTTATTATTTTTAGGATTCAGCCAATCAATATTAAAATCTCCAAAAACCAACACTTCACTTTTTTGAGCTATTCCTATACATTAGTAAATTATATATATATTAGCAAGTTTACATTGATCAATATGCACAAGAAATTGATTTATTACATTTCCCTCCAAATTTTGCTCTTTGAAACTGTAAGATAGTTTGTCCTAATTTCTTTAGAGTAACATAAGGACCTTCCCAACCTGCTTTCCAGAGACCTGGTGTTTTAAAATATTTTACCATCACCTTGTTCCCTGGTTTAAACTTATCTGCATTGTTCCCCTGTGTTACATATTTAACACATAGTTTACTATAAGGGACCATATTTGAAGCAGCAAACTTCAAATCTGATTACAGTTGTTCCTATAATACTTTCAATATTTTGGCATGTTTTGCTGCAACTTTGAAAATACTTGGAACAAAAGGTTCATTAGGGAAAGTGATTGCATGGTTCTACCTGTCATTAGCTTATGAGGTGACACTTGAGTTTAAAGTTGTACTCCCTTTAACTTCAAGCATTTTTATTTTCATTTTAATTTTTTTTAATGTCATTTAATTTATATAGAGTCCCATTGTCTTTTTTTTTTTTTTTTACCAAAGGTACTCTCTGCAATTTTGGTTTCTAGTGTTTAGGTCTTGTATTAAATGAAACACTCCTGCACCATATTTGTACACCTTTGTTTTAGCTTGGGATGATAAAATTTATTTTGCAGGACCTTAAACTGTTTTCCTGTACCCAAATGCCCTGTGTACAATACTTGAATACAATCAGTTCTTGTAACAAGCCACTAAGCACAAATTGTACAAATGGTGCAAATAAAACAAAATATAAGTGGAGCTTTGGTTTACCTTTACAGATAATGGTGTTGCATAAATAGACAAGGTGCTATTACAATAATCTGCAAACAATAAACAAGCAAATCTTAGTGCAGATGGTTTTTATGCAAAAATGAATGCAAGTAGATAAAAAATGGGTAACTCACAAACATAGAGCCAATAACACATTTGGCTCTAATGGTAAGCGCCTCAGGATCTTCTAAGGGAGATCCAATGCCCTCTTTCTGTCTCCTCCTGGTCTCCTCCACCTTAAGCCAATTTGGTAGGAATAGAAAGGAAAATCTCCAAGGAAGGTATGAACAAAATTTATTAAAAGTACTCAATATAAAATAATAAATAAACATCAATTGGAAATTAAGTATAAAATCAATCCAAAACGCGTTTCGCCAGTAGCTGGCTTCCTCAGTTGGTATAATGATCACTGTATCCTCGTGTTCTTTTATATGCTCCTTAATTATGAAATTGCCGGCATCTGCCGGACCGGAAGTTCATTATGTGGAACGCATGTGGAGCTTGTTGGAACGCACAAACGTATACGCATGCGTGCGTAAGTCACGTGACTCAGCTGTTTGCCGGACCGGAAGTTCATTATGTGGAACGCATGTGAAGCTTGTTGGAACGCACGAACGGATACGCGTACGTGCGTAAGTCATGTGACTCGGCTGTTCGCCTCCCTTGTTATTCGTAACATATGCGTTTCACTGCCGTCAATTATAGTGGACAGCTAGATCATTTCCTTACTCTTCATGGAACGCAATGTATGCGTTTCACTGCTGAATTGTATGTTGTTCAACCAAAAGTCCTTAAATAAATTGTCCATAAGGTCTCAATGAACCCAAATACAGAAAAAGGAGGAAATACAATAAACTCATTAATAAATATATTATTTCCAATGTGATGTTCATTAAATATACATAATGATAACAAACTCCTACAGTCATATGAAAAAGTTAAGACAAAAGTGGGTAAAAATCCAGAGGGGTAGAAAGGAGATATTACAATATACTAAAAAATATTATTAAAACACTGATTGGAATAAAAATTTAAAAGGGAAAAAGGGGGACTTCTATAAAGATAGGGGATATTTATGACAGGAAATGACACAATTCGAAATCCAAATTTAGTCCATGGGGGACCATGGTATTAAAATTAAAAATAAAAGTCATTCTATCCTTGTTTTTTTCTTCTTATAAGTTAATAAATCTTTTCGTTCTAATCTTTTTGTTTCTTCTATACTCTTTTGAAGATCTTCCTCTTTGTACCCTTTTTCTAAAAATTGTTTCTTAATTATCTGGGTTTGTTCTAAAAAATCATAATCTTTTGTATAATTTCTTCTCAACCTCATAAACTGGCTCTTAGGTGCATTTGTGAGCCACGGAGCATAATGGCAACTGGTTAAATCAATATATCCATTACAGTCTACTTCTTTAAAATAGTTTTTTGTAAAAAGATTTCCTTCTTCTATAAAAACAGTGATGTCTAGAAAATTAATTTCTTTTTTGCTTTGGGTAGAGGTGAGGCTGATCCCCCAGTCATTACAATTTAAAAAGCTTAAGAAATTGGCTAAACTCAAATCGTCTCCCTTCCAAATAAAAAATATATCGTCAATGTAACGGCGATAGGTGACCAAGTTCGCAAAAAATTCGCTATATAAAATAAACATTTCTTCCCAGTATGCCATGAAAAGATTTGCGTAACTGGGTGCGAACTTGGTCCCCATCGCCGTTCCATTAATTTGTAAATAATAA
Source organism: Pelobates cultripes (assembly GCA_933207985.1). Taxonomy (NCBI): domain Eukaryota; kingdom Metazoa; phylum Chordata; class Amphibia; order Anura; family Pelobatidae; genus Pelobates; species Pelobates cultripes. Next base: position 19,149,654 of record OW240913.1, on the reverse strand, counting down.
CTGTCTTTAAACAATTGGCATAGAAGAAATGACTTTTATTTTTAATTTTAATACCATGGTCCCCCATGGACTAAATTTGGATTTCGAATTGTGTCATTTCCTGTCATAAATATCCCCTATCTTTATAGAAGTCCCCCTTTTTCCCTTTTAAATTTTTATTCCAATCAGTGTTTTAATAATATTTTTTAGTATATTGTAATATCTCCTTTCTACCCCTCTGGATTTTTACCCACTTTTGTCTTAACTTTTTCATATGACTGTAGGAGTTTGTTATCATTATGTATATTTAATGAACATCACATTGGAAATAATATATTTATTAATGAGTTTATTGTATTTCCTCCTTTTTCTGTATTTGGGTTCATTGAGACCTTATGGACAATTTATTTAAGGACTTTTGGTTGAACAACATACAATTCAGCAGTGAAACGCATACATTGCGTTCCACGAAGAGTAAGGAAATGATCTAGCTGTCCACTATAATTGACGGCAGTGAAACGCATATGTTACGAATAACAAGGGAGGCGAACAGCCGAGTCACATGACTTACGCACGTACGCGTATCCGTTCGTGCGTTCCAACAAGCTTCACATGCGTTCCACATAATGAACTTCCGGTCCGGCAAACAGCTGAGTCACGTGACTTACGCACGCACGCGTATACGTTCGTGCGTTCCAACAAGCTCCACATGCGTTCCACATAATGAACTTCCGGTCCGGCAGATGCCGGCAATTTCATAATTAAGGAGCATATAAAAGAACACGAGGATACAGTGATCATTATACCAACTGAGGAAGCCAGCTACTGGCGAAACGCGTTTTGGATTGATTTTATACTTAATTTCCAATTGATTTTTATTTATTATTTTATATTGAGTACTTTTAATAAATTTTGTTCATACCTTCCTTGGAGATTTTCCTTTCTATTCCTACCAAATTGGCTTAAGGTGGAGGAGACCAGGAGGAGACAGAAAGAGGGCATTGGATCTCCCTTAGAAGATCACAAACATAGAGCCAATAACACATGTGGCTCTAATGGTAAGCGCCTCAGCGCTTACCATTAGAGCCAAATGTGTTATTGGCTCTATGTTTGTGAGTTACCCATTTTTTATCTACTTGCATTCATTTTTGCATAAAAACCATCTGCACTAAGATTTGCTTGTTTATTGTTTGCAGATTATTGTAATAGCACCTTGTCTATTTATGCAACACCATTATCTGTAAAGGTAAACCAAAGCTCCACTTATATTTTGTTTTATTTGCATGTTCTGTGTCGTGAAGGTTAAGGGATTCCTTCACTTAAGTGTAAGAGCTTGCTTTCACCTTACTGTTATTGTGTGCACCTTCTTTTTCATATACATACAAATTGTACAAATGTTTGTGTTTCCTCGTGTTTAACCCATACAAGCCAGTTTCCTTATCTAGGTCCATTGTTTTTATACTGAAAGTTATATCCTCATCTCAATTTTGCCTGAACTTTAACAACACAAGTTAAACCTTTTTTTTCTGCATAATTAAACAGTTCTGCCAGTGTACCTGCATGTTTTAAAGCTTTATCCTGAGAACTTCCACTTGGGAGGTGAAGTGCTAATGCTTTAACTACATAGCTGCTTTCCATGATTATATTCACTGGGTCATATGCTGTTATTTCTAGATCTTTCTTTAGAGACAATAATTCAGCTATCTGAGCAGACATATGGTCTGGCATCTGTATCTTTGTATTTATTCTGTTTGATCATCATATATGGCATAACCTGTGTGATATAATCCATCAATATAAAATCTTGTTACTCCACATACAAACAAGAAATCCATTGTATTGCTTGTTTCTCAAAAGGAGATCTAGATTCTATTTCCAGTTCCTTTTGACAATCATACGGTGCTCCTTGTGTTTCCATCAAATCAGGAATAACATATTTTACTGGTTTCTTCCCTGAGTGGTTTATTTTGTAACTTCAATATCCAACGAGCTACCCTCTGGCTATGTACTCCTAAACCCGAACAATTTTTAACAGTTTGGGATATTTGGGGGGGTTTATAAAATGATCTGTCCAAATCCTACAATGTGTTGTGTTGCTTCTAAAGCCCAATTTACAGCCACACAGGATAACATTTCCCTTTCCACTGGAGATATAATTTTAGAAAAATATCCCAGTATTTGTAAAGAGTCATGCTACCTTTGCATTAAAACAGCTATTAATGAAGAGACACCTGCGTAACATTGAACAATATATGGTACTGTGTCAATGGGAGCAGCAAGCATTTGTGTGAGAACATCTTTTAACTGATTTCACCTCTATTCAACTTTCTCTGTCCAGAGCAGCTTATCTTTTATCTCATTTTGCATAAGGGTTTTGCTATCCCTGCCATCTCATATATGAATTCTTTATTGAGATCTGATATTATTTTACTGCAGGGGGGTCTAGATCTACAATTACAACTTGTAAATTCATTCTCCCACAATCATGTTGAGTCTTAGACCACACTGTGGGGTATTTTTCTTATATGTTACAAACTCATCATCTTGTTGTATAGCATGTGACACTTCACTCTGTTTTACAGCCATGATATGACTATACCATCCTAAATCATTAGGTTCAATCACTCCACCTATTTTGCTCTCAACTGGAGCTTGCCATAAAACCAAATTTAATAAATCCACGTACAACCTTTTTCCATTGATCACATCCATTCCCATAATAATACAGTGTGAGGAGGGCTGCACCCATAAATCACAATAGATTTTTCCTCCTTCAAACTCAATGTCATTATCAGTGGATAAAGTTGCATGTGCATGTGTTCCATTAAAACTTAAAATGGATTTTGATATTATGCTTCAATTTTTAAAAGCAAGCATGTGTTATAAAGAGACATTGCTGCTCCTTTGTCTAATACAACTCTGTTATATTTCCCTCTGGTCTTCCATAAATATATGGTTGTACATCTTCACTCAGAGTTATAACAGCAAAATAGATAATAACTAATAACTAGGGGTTAAACATCCCTATTTATTTATGGGGTATGCAAATTTCACTTGTGAAAATGTGATTGCTTCCACCTTTCTTTCAATGGCATTTAACAAACATATACACACTTTGTATGGTTTTGATATGTGAGGGCAGCTGATTTTTACAACTTCCACTTTCTGTAGATTCCTATGATCTGGAAAAATTTAATTTTCTCTTCCTTTTACTGGGTATGGTTTTTCTTCATATTTAGGACAATATTGCCTAACATAACCTTCTTGTTTGCAATTATAACATTCAATAGGATGACTTTAATTAACGCTGCAATATCTATCTTGGGGTGGGGCCGAATAGCTTTTAGTTACTGGTAATTGTTAATTTTATGGTCTATCCATAGACCTCCATCTAAAATTACCTTTTCAATTAATAACCTCATATCTCCCTCTACCTTCTTCACTAGACACATAGTTAATAGGGACCAGTCCTGCTGCAGTAGCCCTAGAGAAAAGTGTGTCTGTGCAACATTTTAGTTGTTACTGTGTTTTTCCTTTTCAACAATTGTGAGGATTTCCGAATTGCTATAGCAGCAAAATCTACTCTTGGTGCATCAAAATCTCTTAAAGGGAAACTCCAGTGCCAGGAAAACAATCCGTTTTCCTGGCACTGCAGGTCCCCTCTCCCTCCCACCACCCATCCCCCGGTAGCTGAATGGGTGAAAACCCCGTCAGTAGCTTACCAGAGGCAGCAACGATGTCCCACGTCACTGCTTCGTCCTCTGCCGACGCTCCTCCCTGTGATTGCGTCGGCCTGTGGGCGAGACTGATCCCGCCCACCGGCCGGGGAGACGCAATGCGCATTAGAGTTCCCCATAGGAAAGCATTGAAAATGCTTTTCAATGCTTTCCTATGGGGAAACGAGCGACGCTGGAGGTCCTCACATAGCGTGATAACGTCCAGCGACACTCTAGCACAGGTTTCCTGTGCTATGATCCAGGAAGTGCCCTCTAGTGGACAGCCACTAGAGGTGGAGTTAACCCTGCAAGGTAATTATTGCAGTTTATTAAAAAACTGCAATAAATTCACTTGCATGGTTAAGAGTAGTGGAAGTTGGCACCCAGACCACTCTAATGGGCAGAAGTGGTCTGGGTGCCTGGAGTGTCCCTTTAATTTATCTCATTTGGTAATCCTGATATTCTAGAGACAAATTCACTAACACTCTGCTTATGTTATTCTTTAGACATAGCAGCTGGTTCTGTGCCTGTAATCATATTCCATGCCGTATTCTTTAGATTAGCACAAACACGTACATCATAATTTTCTCCAGTTTAAATAAAGAGTTGATCATTGAAAACTCTCCACACCAGTTGCACACTGGACCACCATTAGCAATCTTTGTGTATTATTTGGAAACAATTCCTCCAACACATCAATGAGTTTATTTTTTAAGCCACTTACTTAATGAGATTGGCAGTAAGATCAAAAGAACTCTGGTGGCTACCATATCATCAAATTGTCTTTTATTCATTTCACCTTCAAAAACACTCATATTGTAAAAAGGTCCTTTCTGCTCATCATATTTAGTCAACTCTTTAATCAGTTTGGCTAATTTGAGAGTATCCATCTGACCTCTTCTTTGCACAATTTCCAAATTTCTTTTCTGTGTCTTTTCTTCTCTCCTGCCCTTTTGACAACTTAACCTCTGCATCATTTCATTATAAACTTCCGCTTTTAAAGTAAAATCCAAATCTTTCTAATTTTTCCACAAAATATCTGTAGCATTCACTGTAAAAAAACTCAAAAGCAGCAGCAGCTAAAAAGGAAGCCGAAATAGTACTGAGCTGTAACCCTGTTGTAATTCACTTTCTATAAATAAGAATAAAGAAAAAACCCTCACTTCCTTCTATATACTCAGAAATAGGTAGCAAGACTATTAGTAATGTCAAGAAATCGAAAGGATAGTAAGATGGGTAGTATAGAAAAATGATATAGAAAGTGGGAGATAAACAGGGTATAAACCCTCCACTGTATAGTCTCCAGAACATAAATACAAATGCCCCAATAATATCAATAGTGATGTCCCAAACGGTTCACCGGCGAATAGTTCCTGGCGAACATAGCGTGTTCGCATTCGCCATGGATGGCGAACATATGCGATGTTCGGTCCGCCCCCTATTAATTTACTAATACTAAGTAAAAATTACTTAGTATTAGTAAATTGTGCCCCTACTCGCAATACCGCGAGTAGGGGCACGTCTTTTAAAAAACAAAAAAAGGGTCCCACCGGGGGGCCCTAAATACTAATGGGGGGGGACCTATTATCCTCCCCCCAGCCCCCACCCCTGAGAGGTGGGTGGGGGCCCTAAAAATACCAATAAGGGGGGGGACCTATTGTCCCCCCCGCCCCCACCTGCCGCGCATATTGATAATGTGGGGGACCTACTGCCCCCCCCGGCCCCCACCCCTGCACGGTGGGTGGGGGCCATATTGATAATGAGGGGGGGACCTAATGCCCCCCTGGCCCCCAACCCTGCACGGCGGGTGGGGGACAAATTGATAATGAGGGGGGGGACCTACTGCCCCCCCGGCCCTCACCCCTGCGCGGCGGGTGGGGGCCATATTGATAATGAGGGGGGGGACCTACTGCCCCCACCCGGCCCCCACCCCTGCGCGGCGGGTGGGGGCCATATTGATAATGAGGGGGGGGACCTACTGCCCCCACCCGGCCCCCACCCCTGCGTGGTGGGTGGGGGCCATATTGATAATGAGGGGGGGGACCTACTGCCCCCCGGCCCCCACCCCTGCATGGCAGGTGGGGGCCAAACTGATAATGAGGGGGGGGACCTACTGCCCCCCCCGGCCCCCACTCCTGCGCGGCGGGTGGGGGCCATATTGATAATGAGGGGGGGGACCTACTGTCCACCCTCCCTCTGGCCCCCACCCCTGGGCGACTGGTGGGGGCCATAAAGATAATGAGGGGGGTGTCACATATTCATCCACTTATAGAAATGTGGTTAATGACATTTACTGTCCACACAGCAAAAGTTGTGCCGAGCAGCAACCTAATCCACAGGGTTAATGCTGAGCAGCAATTATGCAAATGAAACCTGGTAATTGACTTTGGGGTCAAAGGCCGGTTACAGCCTATCAGAACTAAAGGAGGGGTATTTAGGCCCAGTTCTCAGCCTGCTCAGTGCCCTGTCGTGGTTTCCCTTGTGGTTGTCTGAGAGCGCGTTCCTGTTTATAGTTTTCTACCTGGTTTTTCACTTTGGCTTTGTTTATTGACTTCTCTATATTCTGGTATCCTGACTCCTGGCTTTCCTCATCGCTGTGTCCCTTTCTGTGTTCCCTGACTTCGGCTAGTATTTTTGACTATTCTTTGTACATTAAATCCGGCCATTCTAAGGACCGGTAATATGTTACTTATTTTTCATCCGTGCTGTACAGTTCTACGTGATGGATCAAACAGTAATCCTGACAGGGGGGACCTACTGTCCTCCCCCCCAGGCCTCCTCCCTCTCCCCCCCAGGCGGGTGCAGGCCCTAAGTAAATTCCTCCCCCCCCCAAGGTGACTAGGGGTCCCCAAGCCACTAGTCACCCACCCCCCCAAGTAAAAAGTCCCTACCTACCCCCCTCACCCTAAAAAATAGTGAGGGGGGAATAAAATAACTAACCTGTAAAATAAAAGTAAACTTACCATTAGACGTCTTT
>OW240913.1:19101166-19142882 GCA_933207985.1 Pelobates cultripes | reverse complement strand
CCAGATATATCTCTCTTCCCCGGACCTCTCTCCTGCCGTCCTGCAACGTGTCACTGCTTGCCTTTCTTCCATCTATGACTGGATGTCCTCCCGCTTTCTGAAACTCAATCTCTCTAAAACTGAGCTCCTTGTCTTTCCTCCTTCTAATACTGATCCTCCTCTTTTGCTCTCCCTTCAAGTTAGTGGTTCCCACATAAGTCCATCCTTGCAAGCGCGCTGTCTTGGTGTCATACTTGATTCTGGCCTCACCTTTTCAGCCTCACATTCAGTATGTTGCCAAATCCTGTAGATTCCATCTTAAAAACATAGCACGCATCCGCCCCTTTGTTACGCAAGATGTTATCAAGGAGCTTGTCCATGCCCTAGTAATTTCCTGCATGGATTATTGTAACCCTCTCCTGATTGGTCTTCCCAAAAGCCATACTGCACAGCTACAGTCCATAATGAACGCTGCCGCCAGACTGATTTTCCTCTCTAGTCGGCTCTCTCACACCTCACCCTTCTGTCAGGCCTTACATTGGCTTCCTGTATGCTATAAAGGTACTAATTCACACCTATAAAGCACTGAACAACTCTAGCCCCTCCTATATCTCTTCACAGATCCATAGGTATGTCCCTTCTCGGTCTCTCTGCTCTGCTCGTGACCACCTCCTGTCTGTTGTTCGCACCCGCACGGCCAACTCATGCTTGCAGGACTTCTCGCGGGCGGCTCCCTTCCTATGGAATAGCCTGCCTACTGCCATCAGACTCTCCCCTAGCCTTGTATCTTTTAAGACGTGCCTTAAAACCCATCTCTTTAGGAAAGCTTATGGCCTCCCAGACTAACCTCTACCTCACATACCTGTCTCTTGCGCTCTCCTAAAGGGCAGCACTGTACTCTCTCCTCCAGCACTGCTTTACTCCCACCCTATTTGATATTTCCTGTCCTATTGTGTTTTACACCCCACCTCTATAGAATGTAAGCTCATTTGAGCAGGGTCATCTTCAACCTATCGTGCCTGTAAGTTTTTTGTAATTGTCCTATTTATAGTTAAATCCCCTCTTATAATATTGTAAAGAGCCAAGGAATCTGTCGGCGCTATATAAATGGCAATAATAATAATAATAATACCTGGCGCACTTAAAAAAAAAAAAAAAACCTGAGTGCAAAAAAAATCTGACAAAAAAAATAAGCCCGATGCTGAAAAAGTCATGCATCTTCACCCATGGAGGGCACCGTGCAGATTGAGCTCTGCAGGAACTTATAAAGCCTTGCCCTACAATTAGGCTCAGAGCATGCTGACAGGTAAGTCTCTACATTTATCAGTCACAGCACTCTGATTCGTTGGATGGAAATCCAACCAATCAGAGTGTTCTGTGTCATTTTATACAGTGTGGGAAAGTTCTTTGGAAATGTGTAATTTGACAACTAACTCTCTGATTGGTTGCTGTCCAATTACACAATGTGGGAAAATTCCAAAGAACTTTCCCACGCTGTGTAAAATGACACAGAGCACTCTGATTGGCTGGATTTCAAGCTAACCAGGCTGCTCACTTTTTAATATACATATCCCTACTCGCGGTATAGTAGGGGCAGAATTGACTAATACTAAGTAATTTTTACTTAGTATTAGTACATTTGGCTGAAAGACCAATTTAGGTCTTTCAGCCTTTTGGTAGATAGCTCCCTAATACCATGGGAATTAAGGAGTTATCTACTAAACGGCTGCAAGAGAACATCCAAAGTCCCAAAGTGCTGAAGTCCCAAAATTCCAAAATGTCGAATTTCCGAAGCGCCGAAGTGTCGAGGTGCCGAAGTGCCGAAGTCCTGAAGTTCCGAAGTTCCGAATTTCGGAATGCTGACTCGAACTGAATATTTTCTGCATGCACATCCCTACCAGAAAGGTGTAAAGTGAATACAGTGACAGATAATCACCGGATAATAATTGCTTTATTATGAAGTTGAAAAAGAGATTAAATCAATTGAAATTTAAATTGGCCAGGAAAATAACAAGGAAATTATCAAATAACATAGTATACAATTAAATGAAAAATTAGAAGAAAAAATTGTGGCCACTAAAGAGTGAAACTTAAATAGAGATAAAGACGATTACAAAAGCGTAAAGGGAAAAGAAAACAATTTAAGTCTAATAAAATGGTTTAATTTACTTTAGGAAAACAGCCCTATAGAAATAGTAAAACACATGATGGGAAAATTGAGAGAACATTTAAACAACATAGTAATACTCCTGCCCAATCAAAAAGGGTTGAGCATGAAGATGTAGTGGTAAGACGCAAAAAACTATCTAAACCTTCAGAAACATACTACGTAAGGGAGGGTTTAAGGAGACCACAAAGATTTTTTCGAACGGTGAGTGGGGAGTCAATATCGAAGAAGTCCCATAAAAAATGTATGGCATCACAAAAACAGATTTACCCCCCTGACGACAGCTCAAACCCCTCCACCCCCCTAAAAAGAGAAAACTCTTAGGAGCGGTAGGAGGATTAGAGGATCTAGAGGAAGGAGAAATTACCGATTAGACAAAAGAGAATGTAATAGGAATATGAACTCAGTAATGACCAACTAAATATTCTCAATAAGGGATTAAAGTTTGCCCCTCAAAAAGGTCCCAGTCACTTTGAATTGTTCATTGACACACACAAATTCCTAATAAACTAACCATTAAACACTTCTTTGAAAAGAAGGACAGTACTGATGAACATTGTGATAATATAATTGAAGAACATGTGGAGCTCATAACTCCACAAATAGCACATTCCAAATTAAAACACAAATCAAAAAATTTCCCACTTGGGAAAGAGGCAATTTTATTCCTGTTTTTAGTGATATGATTTTAAAAGAGTTCGATAAGCTCTAGAAAAAGTGGAAAAGAAAATCTCACTAAAAAAAAGAAAAGATAGCCCTGATACAACTAAAAGAGAATAATGAGTTAGTCGTAAGGCAAGCAGACAAGGGAGGGGGAACTGTTATTTTAAACCGCAAGGACTACATGCAAGAAACTTTTAGGATTTTAGGAGATAAAGATAAGTATATGATTTTAAAATCAAGTGGAGGCTTTTAAAAAACAATTACTTATTCTTTTAATGGAAGGTTTACAGAATAAAATTATTAATAACGACGAGTTTGATTACCTTTTTATAAAATCATCCCCAAATGGCCGTTTTTTAATTATTTACCAAAAATCCATAAGAAATTCCTCCCGGTAGGCTGATAATCAGTGGTATCGGCTCACTAACCAGCAACGTCTCGGAATATGTCAACCATTATTTACAACTATATGTTGTAAAAGCCCCTTTGTATATTAATGATTCAACTCAGGTTGAATATATGATCTGGAAAGACAATCATATATGGGCCACAGTTGACGTTGCTTCTTTTTACACGGTAATCGGCCACGAGAAAAGTATACAGGCCATGAGAGATACTTTGGATAATGATCCTAATATGCATAAGTTTCAAGGAGGGAGAGAGGCAACAACTGGAAGAATTGTTATTATTTATTAACACCAATTAATTTGGATTACATTTTACAGCAGACATTCAGACTCCAGCTATCAATTTTTTAGACCTTACTTTTTGTTTGTAGTAAAACTTTAATTTTAAACCCACAGATGTTAATGGCTTTATAGAATATTCCAGTTGTCACCACCCAAATTGGCTTAATAACATACCCAAAAGCCAACAATTGAGACTTATGAAATTACACGAACAAAATTTATTTTAAAGAACAAGTCAAAGTCCTAAATTAAAAACTGGAAAATAGACATTACCCCTCCCTCCCACCCCCCATTTCCTTACTAACTCTGAACAACAGGTAGGAAAAATAAATAGAACTGAACTTAAAAAAAAAATTCTGAAAAAGAACCATACGGATGTTAACATTTCTTTTATAACAAAATATAATAATAAGGCACATCTTATTGAGAAAGCCATTATAAAATATTGGCCTATTTTAATGCAAGATTAATTAAAAAATATATATTTTACCCCAAAAAACTCAAATTATTTATTAAAAACACAAAATTTAAAATCCATTTTAGCCCCTAGAACTTTACCACAAATTAAATCTAGTAAAGAATTGTCTACCTCAAGCACTAATAATTTCCTCAGAGAGAAACCTAAAGGTTTTTATAAGTGCGTTCAAATTCCCCCCCAAAAAAACAATAGATTTTAAAAGCACAATGTAACGGACCGTTTTGCCCACAAGAGGTTAAAACCCGTTTAGGTGATATTACCCTTTCCAGATGCAGCACCAATCTCCCGAACTGCAAACTACACGAATCCTCCAACTCCAAACAGGCAACACACGAATACTGGAAACAGCCTAACAGGAAAAACATACACTCAGCTTACACTCCTGGCAATCGGCATACAATTCAAATCCCCCAATAACGAGACGACACTTCATTTTGAGGGTCAAGCAGAACTGATTTACTGGGGCTACCTGCCTGGCTTTTATGCAGGTCTTCCACCTGGTGTACACTCCCCTGTCCGTTCGGGAGTTAAAATGGCCGCTGCCACGTGTTCGGCAAACGAACAAAGGCCACCCAGCTTTCATCAATTCTGGGAGGTCAATTGATGGCACACTCCAGTTCCCAGGTGTTCCATCGTCCGGTACTTTGTTCAGCAGATTTAATCTACCGAACACCCCAGCAGAAAGGCATGAATAAGCTTTTCAGCAGGGAAAATAGAAGGATTTTAACTGCCTTGCCACAGTCTAAAGGGAGCAGGCGAGCAACCAGGCTCCTCCAGTGCACAGTGGCGAGGTTGGTTCCGCTACATTTCTCCCCTTTACCAATCAGACTAACAGGGTATCGGACCTCCTGTCGGTCAGTGCCCTGGTTAGTCCAGCAACCCACCCACAGAACACAATCAGCAGTACAGCCCACCCACAATAAAGAGTTACTACACCTGGGGTAGTGGGTTGCATGTCCATGTCCAGGAGCTCCACCTCGGCTCTGGGGGGACTAGCACTCCAGATCGGTGGGTTGCTTAACGGGCAGAGACCAACGGTACTCTGCCCTGTTGCCAGTGCTACCATGGGAGTAGTCTGGTGGCAGCCCAGTTGAGGGATTGTCGTAGTAGGCTCCTCACTCTGGACCTGGTACTGCTGCTGGAGGGCAAGACAGGCTGTCTCCCCTTTGGATAAACATCCCTGCTGCCGGGGGACAGGACCGACCATCCCTAGCCCCTGTGAGGCATATGCAGAAACCATGGTCCCATCTGCACTGGTGTGGGGCTTATCATCTCCCTTTGGTGGGCTAGACTGTCGCTGGGGAGAGGAGTTGACAAGCTCCTCTCTCTGACTCTCTCTCTGCTGGTGAAGGGGAGGACCGACTGTCTCCCCTTTCAATATATTGTCATGCTGCTGGGGGGCGAGACCGACTGCCTCATCTGCCCCATCTGGGAGAATAGGGTCTGTGAAATAAGCTGCCGCTGGGGAGAGGTGGCCACTGACTCCTCTCCCTGGAACACTTTCAGCTGCTGGGGAGAGGGGGTAGCAGACTCCTCTCCCAGACACTCTCTCTGCTGGTGAAGGGGGGGACTGACTGTCTCCCTTTTCAATATTTGGTCCTGCTGCTGGGGTGCAAGACCGACGGTCTCTGCTCCCTGCAGGATAGTCTGCCACTGAGGAAGAAGGATGACACATTCAGCTCCCTGTAACACACACTGCCGCTGGGGAGGAAAGACAGTACCTTCAGCTCCCTGTAACACACACTGCCACTGGGGAGGAAGGACGACACCTTCAGCTCCCTGTATCTGTCATTCGGTTCCACTACCGAATGCAGAGGTAAGGAGGCTGGCGGCTCAGCGGTGTTCACGCAAATAAGTGTCCGTTTTCAGTTCCATAGTTTGGGCGCTGAACACCGTTGGCCGTTCGAGAGTTAAAATGGCCGTTGCCACGTGTTCGGCAAACGAACAAAGGCCACCCAGCTTTCGTCAATTAAGCTGCGGTTAACCGCAGCTTCTGGGAGGTCAATTGACGGCACACTCCAGTTCCCAGGTGGTCCATCGTTCGGTACTTTGTTCGGTAGATTGAATCTATCGAACACCCCAGCAGAAAGGCACGAATAAGCCTTTCAGCAGGGAAAATAGAAGGATTTAACTGCCGGGCCATAGTCTAAAGGGAGCAGGCGAGCAACCAGGCTCCTCCAGTGCACAGTGGCGAGGTTGGTTCTGCCACACACAATCACTAAGGAAGATTTTAAAATTAAACATTTTATTAAATATCAAAATTAAAAAGTTATTTCTTTACTAGAGTGTAAATGTAGAATACAGTATGTTGGCAGCACCATTAGAAAATTACACATTATGTTTTTAGAACATTTTAACAGTATCAAAAGAGGAAATTAAAACACAGTGTACTCAGACATTGTGTGAACTGTACTAATTTTAATTTTCAGGATTTTATCTGTATAGGGATTGATTTACTCACCCCACATTAGAGAGAAGGAGACAAAGAACATTTATTGTCCATGAAAGAAACTGAATGGATCCATAGATTAAAAACTATCTCAGCTATGGGCTTGAATGTTGATTTAGATTTATTTGTTTTTATTGATTGATTTTATTATGTATAGTGTTTGCATATTTTTTCTTGAGGTTTTAGCCTTATTTCTTATATTATCCTTTTTTATTAACCTTTTTGTTCTCTTTCTCCTTTTTTGAAATACAGGAATATGTCATCTGTCTTTTCCATTTCTATTTAGATTTTATATGCATTGATTATTTTTGTTTTTTTTATATTCACTGATCTTATCATAATGTTCATCAGTACATACCATTCCATATGAAAACTTTCTCATATAATGTCCTTTATCATTCTGGATTACTGTCATTTGTCAGTATTATATATTTTTTTAATCATATTATTATGTATTTAATGTATTCAATATGTTTATGTATTGTTTCATTATGTATTTATTATTATCCATTTCATTTCCACAACAAGTCTTATTATATTTTTAACCCGCTAATGAATTTAGCATTTATTCTCTTATATTTCAATTTTTAATAATAACACACTATGTCTGCATTGTGGAATCATAGGTTGTATAATTTTTGAACTTTTGATTGTTAATGCACTTTTTACTGCTGATGCACTAAATTCTGTAAGATTTTTAGGTTCTGAACGAAACAGTGTTTCCCGGCGCACACTATCAATAAAGTTGTTTGCGTTTCAAGCTGGAAATGCGCGCATGCACAGTGGGAAACGTGACGACATTCATTGTCATTTTTTCCCAAGGGCTCTACGCATGCACGCGGTATAGAAAGCCATGCCATCCACTGTATTTAAACAAACGGAGGACAATACACAGCTCTTGATAAAGTCGCAAAACGAAATGCATTGAGCAGTGAGCAGTTTGGAGTATCCCCAAGGACTAAAGCCTATAAGCCAATACCTGTCAGATCTACAGGACAACATTCAGCTTCCATTACATTCGTTTGAAAACAGGTGAATACAGTGTGTGACTGACATCCTAAGGTACCAACGGATGACATCAACTATATGGGGACTTAGCCCATTGGTGGCTGACAAACTCTTTCTCTTTGTGCCACTTATTTTGTGAGTGTATCCATTGTTTTTATATTTTTTCTTTTGTCATTAAATACTTCACTATGTATTAGGTGTACACTCAGTATTGGAAATTAATGATAAAAACCACCACTGGTGTGCATATGGAGCGCTTACAAATTTGTTGACTCACCCATATGGGTTAACATACATACATAACAAACCAGTGGTGGTTTTTATCATTAATTTCCAATACTGAGTGTACACCTAATCTTTTTTGTACTAATCTATAGGGTAGAGAGTCCCTATTTGTGTGGTAGCTGCTGTCATTCTATTCAATTATTAACTGAAAGCGCCTTGAAAACACACAAATTCTTATTTCTGTGAACTTCACTATGTATATTTTCTCTTATGTTTCTATTACATGCCAAATTCAACCATCTGAATGGTAATTATGTTTGTAAATTTGTGATAGTGGTGCCCTCACTGATATATGTTTTTAACTATAATATTGTTGAATCTTGTGTTGGCATGATACTTAGAATACGACAGAACTCCAGGTGAGAGTGTCTGCTGTAATGAATACTCCTTACCACATAGAGACTTGGACCACACGTGTACTACCTAGGATTGGTAATTACGTAATGGAACAAGAACACCGAATAATCATTGCTTCATTATGAAGGTATAAATATACAAACCATAGAACCAGGGACTTACACATTCTATACCCAGCTGAGGAAGCTACACTCTCTAGTGAAACAAATCCTGGGACTATATATGGACATTGTTCCCTTTTTATTTGTATGTTTTTAAAATGTATTAATACATTTATTTTCATTTTACGCTGGTTCCTGGAATCACCTTTGTAAAGAGCGAGTATAGTCCTGAACTACACAATACAATACTGCAGAGCCATAGGGGCTCTATGTTTGTAAGTGTTGATTTGGCTTACAACCCTATATTATTGTTTGAGACTATACTACTCTATTTTGGCTTTATTTGCCTCCCCTAGGACTAGACATTCATCTCCTATAGGGGTGGGTTGCCTAAACGGACCTGAGGTTATCCACAAGGTAGGTTCTATAGCTTTCCGTTGTGAGTGTCCTGAGTATATTCTTTCTATCTCCACTTATGTTTTAAATGATATGCAATATGTTCTTTATATTTTTAGAAGTTTGGAGACTCATATAGTTGAACGTACACCGATTGTTAAATTTAAGGTAATCATTACCTTACAATAAGCGCTACACCTTTTAAATATTGAATTGACGCCTTAATCTCTAAATAAAATATACATTTAGGTAATCAATTAATTATCTTTTTTTCCCCATTAATCATATCTTTTTTGGCACCATGGTTGAATTTCAGAGTCATGAATGAAAAAAAAACATACTCATCCATTGCGTATCTCGGTTGGTTTGTAATTCGGCTATATTTTGGCTTGGAGTTCTGGAAATCACCCATTCAACCAATTGTCCCAAATTTGAATGAATTGCTGTTTGGACTTTAACAAATCTCAAAGTTAACATTACATTACAAGCTGAGTGCACTCCCTTTTGGGCAACAGTTTTTAATGATATTTTAAGACTTTTGAACTATGATACACTGGATGTCCACTTCAATCACCTTCCTACAGGAACACTATGGTGTCAGGAATACAAACACATTTTCCTGACACTATAGAATTGAAATACATCATAAGGTTCCCAGACACCACTCTCTTTGGAGTTTTAGTTTGTTTTACTCACCTTTTTCTCTCTCGTCATGCCAGTCTCACTGAAGCTTTCGTGGGTGAGATTTTCAATCCTGAACTCCGAAGCTCTATATAGACAAATTATGAAACAAACACAACTGGCAATAGATGAACCTTTTCATATGTATTGTGATCCAGAGTTCTGTTCATGGCACCAAAAAAAAGTTGATTGATTGAAAAAATATGATTAACAGTTATGGGACAGCCACCAAAAAGTGACCAACAGATTAGCTGGAAAAAATAGGGAGCTGGAATTATATTTTTTAAATTTATAAATATAGATTTTTTTACTGCTCCTCCTTATTTTCTTCTACATGTTGCCACTAGATCTTTGATCACAAAGGGGGATGGGGGCAATGCAACTTATCAGTGTATTGGAAATTAAATAGCTAATATTTATATTACATATATATTTTGAAGTTAACTGACTGGTTCATTTTACCATAGTTTTGGTTTGTTCAAATTGTTTTTCACAAAAAGAAAATGCATGAATTGAATTTGCTTGAACTGAAATACCAGAATATTTGTAGTGCTCAAGCTTACCCAGAACTAAAGGTGACTACCAATCTTAAAAATATTAAACATTGGTTACCTAAATAATGCAGACTCTACATTTATCAAATGTATCAAAACCATAAGTGATGAGCATTGACAACCCTGCAACTCTATCAATCAAAATTAACAATAAAACACACACTTTTATTTTATTGAATATAACGAAATATATCAACATCAAGAGAACAAAAAATGAAATAAGAATATTAAACATATACACAAGTACAAATTAATTAAATTAATTAGTAAATAAATAAGTAAAAAAAACTACATAAATGTCCATGAAATAGAGAAAAATGCCATTGAATTACACTCAAAATAAAATTTCATTTTTATAAACAGAGTAAGAATTATCTGAATACAGGTAGGATACATGGATATAAAAAAAAAAATCCTCTTGGAACAACATACATCAAATGTGGAACTGAATCCTAAATGTTTCATTGTGTGAAGTTAAAACATCTATTTACCCACTTTGTAACGGAACCTAACCAACAAATGTCCTATCCAGAGACATAAAAAAATCACTTGTTTACCCAGGACTGAAAGTAGCACAGACCACTGATATAATCAGCCAAAAAATGTTGTACCACTAGAGTCGTTTTCTTCTCTACATCATACCTCCAAACACTGGAATGTATTTGATTAAGACTGTGGTTGGCAGCCATAATGGATATTGTCAGCAACACAATTAGCATCTCTGGTAATACCCACATAATAATAATACAATACCCTATAGGAAATAAGTAGGCTGATGTGGAATCAATCAATAAATTGATTATCTTGCGTATCTGCCCCCGGCCAAATTAAAGAAATAATGTGTGCACGCTCCTAAAGTAATTCACACCAGACACAAGTTTCGGGTTAATGAAAAACGGGAGGAATGTTTATTCTAAGGGGGCTGTAAAAACGGTTTTACTGGTTACATTCATGACTACACACTGTAGTGAACAGGACCTTCCTGTAGTGTGTTCTTTTTTTTTAAATCATACAGCATCCTTTCATGTGCTTTTCAGATGTCATATTGTTAATTACCAATTTTTGTTTAGCCTGATTGTTTTAAAAGAAAGTGAAAAATAAGTGTTATTGTGATCGCTTCATATACAGAAGCATTAATATCAATTTCTATATTGTGTAAAGACACAACTACAAAGTTAAAAACCAAACACCGAAACAACGTGCCAGACAATCTACCTGTGCATGGCTAGTGTGATACACTAAGTCTACATCTTAAAAATGCAATAACCCACAGAAGATGGGCGAGAATTTTTTTTTGGCAAATGGAACTTTGATTCGAATTTACTACATCGGTCACTTGTAATATTGTTACACACCTACAACACTTGTTACACAGATCTAAGTGATAGAAAACAGATTGATATTTTCTACACTAGAAACTACCAGATAACAAGCTGCTATATTTAAACCAGTTATCAATAGCTAAGAGGTACTTAAACAATATTGTAATTCTGGGGCAATACCCTCACAAGTCACACTGAAAGGTCAGTTTATAGGGAAAACTGTAGCCTGGATACAATTCTAAAACAATTTCCATACGTCCTTTGCAGACTTTAAAATTTAAGTTTTTCAGTGATTTTAAACATGTGAATAAAAAAATATTTTAAAAAGTGTATAAATATCAAATATCAAGCTTTAAAAAAATGAAAAACCCAACTCTGAAGCATGTTTGTCATTCTGGATGTTCAGTTAGCCTGCAAAATAATAATGAGTTATTAAAGTATACTGCACAAGTTTTACATAGGTTGCCATTATACTGCACATGAAATATTTGGAGATACAATTTAGATTACTTGCACTTTGAATCTTTAACACTCCACGCAGCATTACCTCTCCAGCTTGACAACTTTCCATGGGAGGAAGTTACCAGCAGGCCCCCAGGTGCCTGAGGCTCCTGTTCAGGACCTGCCAGCACAGGAAGGTGCTACCAACACCCAGTGGAACCCAGGTAAGTTGTCAAATTGCAAGCTGACTACTAACACTGGGAGGGCTCCAGGACAAACCTGGGACCTTAATCTTTACCACTTATCAACAGGCTGTACCGATTATAGTGTTTGCCATTTCAGAAAGTTATTCTTAGTGAACTTTACATGCTGGAAAAACACAGGTGCCAACTGCTGTGGCTTTCTGCATTGTGCAGACCGGCAAGGAGAGCAGGGTTGAGGAGTGGGTGGAAGATGATTAGGTACTAGACCCCACATTGAATGAAGGTCATGCGAGTGACGTGTGCAGTTTGGAGGAAGAGGCAGTGGTCGCACAGAGGCACCAGCACAGCATAAGAGGGAGCAGGGTGCAAAAGCGGAGTGGCCGTCCCCTAGCGCTCATCGGCATGTATTAGCTCTAGAATTACCACAGTTATCCAAGTAACAGATGGAGCGATCAAAGGAATCATAACAGATTTAATGAGCCATTTGCAGTTTCACTGTAGAGGCTGTGCGCGCTTTTGGCATTCTCACCCTGCTGCTGCTCGCTTGTCTGCGCTGCAGCATAACTTCGGCCTTCCTGCTCACTGCCTCATATGCGACATGCCCACAAGGTGGAACTCCACCTTGCACATGCTGGAGAGACTGTTTGAGCAGCAGCAGGCGATAGTGGAGTTTCAGCTGCAGCACCCACGGGTCAGTCGCTCTGCGGAACAGCACCACTTCACCACCAATGAGTGGGCCTCCATGCGAGACCTGTGTGCTATGTTGTGCTGTTTTGAGTACTCCACCAACTGATGCCGTTCTCAGCCTTACTATCCCGCTTCTATGTAACCTTGAAAAAACGCTGGAATTCCTGGCCTTTGAAATGCTGTCATTCCGTCTGGTGGAGAAGGACAGTTTTAAAAACCTGATGGCGTTATTGGACTGTAAGAAATGCACCGCAGGCCTCAAATGTTTCTTTTTTTATATGTCCCAATATTTTGGGGGCTACTTCAATTTAAAAAAAAAAAAAAGTTGGCTACCTCCTCCTCCTCCACCACTGCTTCCACCTACACCGCCATGGTCACTGCCTCCTCAACCTCCTACTTCACATCCTCCTCAACCTCCTAGAACAGGGTGCAAAATCGGAGCGGCCGTCCCCTAGACATTACGTCTGCTACTGCCCACCGCACCAGGGACAGAGCACACCTAAGCCAGCTCCAAGGAGTTCCCTGGCATGGCAGTTCTTCAGACAATGTGCTGACGACAAGACACGAGTGGTTTGCACGCTGTGCAATCAGAGCCTGAAGTGAGGCATGAACGTTCTAAACCTGAGCACAACCTGCATGACCAGGCATCTACATGCAAAGCACGAGCTGCAGTGGAGTAATCACCTCAAAAACCAAGAAAGGTCTCAGGCTCCTCTTGCTTCCTCTTCTGCGGCTGTCTCTGCCTCTTCCTGTACCTCTTCCTCCACCACGCAAACAGAGGATGTGGCAGCAACGCCACCACATCCGCCACCATCCCCAAGCATCTCCACACTGTCCCATGGAAGCGTTCAGCTGTCCATGTCCCAAACACTGGAGAGAAAGAGGAAGTACCCCCCTACCCACCCACAATCCCTGGCCCTGAATGCCAGCATTCAAAATTCCTGGCCTTTGAAATGCTGTCATTCCGTCTGGTGCAGACGGACAGTTTTAAAAACTTGAAGACGTTATTGGACTGCATAAAAAGGACTGCAGGCCGCAAATGTTTCTTTTTATATGTCCCAATATTTTGGGGACTACCCCAATTAAAAAAAAATAATAAAAAAACAGTTTTGCCTACCTCCTCCTCCTCCACCGCCGCTTCCACCTACACCGCCACGGTCACCACCTCCTCAACCTCCTACTCCACATCTACCTCCTCCTCCTAGTTTAGTTTTCTTGCATAGCAAGACCACTTAATGTTATCTCACATATATATTATTAAATGTTCTTGCATAGCAAGACCACTTAATGTTATCTCACATATATATTATTATTAAGTGTTCTTGCATTGCAAGACCACTTAATGTTATCTCACATATATATTATTCTTATTGTAGCCAAATTTACCACCCTAACTCCTCCCACAGTTTATACACTACATAGACAGAAATATACCGAAACGTGCGGATTGTTCCCGATTGGATTACTATTACTTTGTGGAACGTTTCGCCGAATGGTTCACGGAATATCGTCGTTCTTTTGGCGAAATTTGTCCCATAGGAATGAATGGCAAAATGTTCAAAACTAGAGTGGGAGCTGGCAAATGCTGGAAAATCAGGACATGTTTTCTAAACTGCCACCACTCCCTCATTTTCAAGCCCACCTACACAAATCGTATATCAAAATGTTCAGCTATCCCTGCTGCCAAAAAAATGTCCACGGCTAAGCCATAGTCCTGATAGTTTTCACAATATAATCATTTGTTTGCAACTCACGTCGTCCATTGACACGTCGTCTATCTAAACTGCGACTGTGCCTTCATTTTTAATACTCCAGAGACATACTATTCATCAAAATGTAGGTCTGGGTCTTGTGATTCTCACAATATAAAGCTCTTCGCTGTAGGATGTATAGGTTTTAAAATACGAACGTTTGAAGATGGCAACCGCCAAAATACTCTGACTAGTGCCAGGCTGGAGCAGCAAGTGATGTCATAGACAGGGCCTTTTGTGCACCTGCTAATGTTTTTATAAATGTATGTTTTAATGTAACTGTGAAGCACTTTGGGCAACAACATTGCAATTAAATGTGCTATATAAATAAATAATAACAGTTACTCCGTTCACTCCAGTTGTAGACTACTGGTGGAGGCATGAACACTTAATTTTAAGTGATTTCCCTATCCACATTTGTTTGCAGGGCACTTGTCCTGCTCTTACCCCCATTTTACTTCCTTTTGCATCCCTCTAGCCCTTTCCAGGACTTTTTTAGAGGCATTTTAGTGCCCAACAGTTTGGGTCCCCATTGACTTCAATGGTGTTCGGGTTCCGGGTCAAGTTCGAGCCAGAACTCGAACTTTTTGACGAAGTTCGGCCGAACTCGAACATCCAGGTGTCCGCTCAACTCTAGTAATAAACAAAAACACAAGCAAAATAAGAAAGAAGGATAAAACTAGGTGCCTAGCTTAAGAACTACGATGATCTCTGAAAAGACCAGGACACTAATGTCCAACTGGAGTATATCCACCGAGGGGATCCTTAAAAGTCCCTCAGCAGGTGGAAAAGGATGAATCCAGCAACCGATTGAGGCAGGAAGCATGAAGGAGCGGAAAATGTGGGGTACCGAACCTATTCCACTCTTTCCCTAGCCACCCACATCACTGACCATCTAAGGGCCCCAAACCTTTTTGAATTTTTTCATTGTGCCTCTTACCTGGGCCATCAACTTATCCATGATATACATATCTTTTATTTGGACTACTGTGTCAAGTGGAGGGGTTCTCCCTTTGGAGCCATACCTGAGCCAGGTCCCTCCTGGCTGCCAGGTTTAATTTATGAAGTAGTTTTGCTCCAATTTCATACAGTCATCTAGGGCAGTGTTCCCCAACCCAGTCCTCAATGACCACCAACAGCTCAGGTTTTGTCAGTATGTCCATTAGAACAAAACAGGGAAATACATAAATCCTGGACTGTTGGTGATCTACGAGGACTGGGTTGGGGAACACTGGTCTAGGGGTTTGGCTAATAAAAACACCCAAGAATTTAACCTGATGTCAGTGTTGAGAACATCCCTCAATAGTTCCTTGACACTTCCCCAATACAGTTGCACCTCTGAGCATTCCCACAACATGTGAATATAGGTCCCTTTCTGTCCACAACCTCACTAACATAAGTCAGTAGGAGTTTTGTTCAATCTATGTAGTTTAACAGGAGTGGTGTACAATTTAAACAAAGTCTTATACAACTGTTCCTGCATGGTTACACATATGGATGACATTGCACTCGCTTCCCATATTTATTGCCACTCAACCCCTTTTAGTGTTTCACCTAGGTTAGCCAAATGTTTTGAGGCACAATTTGCAAAAATAAAGATGGAAATAAACTTATCTTAAATGGAGATCAAAAATTATCTAGTCAAGATTTGTATGAAGATAGGTTCCTAACCTGAAAGGGTTAACATATGGGATTCCGACCACTAGTTCCCATTTGATAGTTCAAGATATTCAAGAGAAGGATGGGCTAGTGGGTAAGACTGAGCATACTTCGGTACAGGTAGAAACCTAATGGATAAGGGCATTTATCCACTGAATAATGGCATTTATGCACTGAATTAAGACAGCTAAGTAAACATGTCTATATGTCTGGTTGGCCAGTGCCATACATGGACCAATGCTTGGTACAAATGCAGGGGTCAAAAGTATTCACTGCCATTGACTGTTCGTAGGGATATTGGACTGTACCAGTACATGATGTAGACCAGTACAAACTGTCCTTCACATTTGGAAAACAACAGTATACCTAGACCCATATGCCTTTCGGTTACATAAACTCTGGTCATGAATTTGCTGTGTTCATGCATAAAGCTATGCATGATGCACTTGAGAGAGGAACGTTATCATACCTAGACAATGTCTTGCTGAAAAGCACTTCCTTTGGTAAGCATATCATAGAGATTAGACATATTCTCAATCAGTTAAGGGAGGCAGGAATTAAATTGTCATTACAAAAGGCACAATGGTGTCGCACCTATGTCAATTTCCTCAGACATGAGGTAACTTCTGAAGGTTTAAATCCACAGAAGAAAAAGGTTGAAGCTGTACTAAAGGCTAAAACACCAACTAATATCAGGGAATGAACATCATTTCTTAGTATGACTAACTACTCCGATAAGTTTATAGATAACTCTGCAGAAATAACAAAACCACTCTTACACCTGCTTAAAAAGGAAACAACCTGGAACTGGGGGGAACCTCAGGTAAGTGAACTGAGGAGAAAGCTCACTCAGGCACCGTGTCTAGCATACACAGAGGGGGGTAAACCCTTCTATCTAGAGACAGGATACACTGATTTAAGCATAAGTGCTGTTTTGTATCAAAAGCAGGACAGTCTAAACAAAGTTATTGCATATGCTAGCAAGACTTTGTCACCTGTTGAAGTTAAATATAACATGTGTGAGAAGGCATTATTGTCAACTGTTTGGGCACTACAAAATTTTCATAGCTATATCCAAGGTGAGAAAATTATTGTAGAAACTGCTCACCAACCTCTACAATATCTGCAGAGTGAAATAATTAGAGACGGTAATCTCTCCAACAGTCAGATTACGGGGATGGCTGTTAGAAGTTCGTTATAAACATAATAAGAGAAGCACAGTTGCCCAAGGTTTAGCAGAATTACATGATGTGGCGAAAGTGACCTCGCCACTGGTTTTTGGAGGGGCCTGTTTGCCAGCCTCCTACCCTGTGACTATGGCTCCTGTGATAAACCTGGCTAAATACTTTAAACAGGCTCTGTTCATGTGAGTTATGTACTTTTGTACTCCAGACAGAGGGACCGACCATTAGCCCTGATTCTATGGAACTGTTTTGGGCATGGGACCATACCTGCACCTGGGCAAAACTATGACTTCCATAAAATTCCTGAACCGATCTGGGTGATTTTTGGATATGTTGTTCACCCAGATCTGGGCTATCAGGATATAACTTTTATGGGGTTTTATGTGTTTTTAAAGTACTTTTTGCGGTTTCATAAATGTATATGTTTTTCTGTGCTTGGAGATAATTGGGTTAGATTAGTACAGTTCCTGATTCAATTATCTCCCAAGCACAGAGGAGGGATTCTATTGTTTGTGTATGGGAGTGTCTCACGGTATGACTCTGTTTTTATTGGTTTGTTCACTTTGTGTCCCTGTGCCCAACAAGGTCCACCTGGGTGTCGCCCTTGTTGGGAAACTTGCATAAAAGGCCAGTGTGCCTCCATTAAAATTCAGTTCCAGTTTTACCCTTAACATAGAGTCTCGTCTCATGTGTGGGGGAAAAGGCTGCATCTACCCTGGGGATTGCTATATCACTATACTCCCCAGGGATTATAATCACTAAGCTCTTTTAAGAGCTGTTCCTGCTTAACTCTCTGGAGGAAGAAAGGATCACCCACTGGAACCTGGAGCCTTGTCGTAGGTCCAGGGTGGGTAGGAGACGCGGGACCCCAACCAAGCTGTGGCAGTTCTGGGGTCTGCAGTGCTTATGGTGTCTGGAGGAGTGCTTGGAGTCCTTGGTGAGCACTAGGAGCATCCATCGGCAGAGGTCAGGGCACTGTACTCTGGCACAAACTTGCAGTAGTAGCCTGCGGTTCCTAAGAATGCTAATAACTGGGTCTTAGTATGGGGTTGTGGCCAGTTGGCAATAGTCTCCACCTTGGCAGGTTCGGGTCTCTGTTTGCCCGAGCCCACCCTATGGTTGAGATCCTGTACCTTGGCCATACCGAGATGGCACTTGTCAGGCTTCAGAGGGAACCCCGCTTCCTGAATTTGCTTCAGTACCCTAGACAGGTGGTCCTCCCATGTGCGGCTGTAGATGACAATATCATCCAAGTATGCACATGCAAAGTCCTGAAATCTTTGTAGGAGCCTATCGGCCATCTTGTGAAACGTAGCTGGGCATTCTTCATCCCAAAGGGCACCTTAAACTGGTATAGCCCAAATGGGGTAGACAAAATGGGATTTGCCAATGGCCTTTGCGCAAATCTAGGGTAGTCAAGTCAGCCATATGATCTAATAACTCATCTATCCTGGGCATGGGGTAGGCATTGGTTACTGTCCTGTTGTTAAGCTTCCGGTAGTCAATACAGAGTTGTGCCGTCTCGCTTGGGTACCAGCACTATCAGAGAAACCCAAAGACTGTGAGAGGGCTTGATAACTGCTAGCTTTAACATCTCCTGAATCTCGGACAGCATATTCTCTCTGATGGGCTCAGGGATACGGTACGGTTGTTGCCATAGTGGGGGGTTTTTCCCTGGGTCTAAATGCGATTGACCACAGCGGAGGTGTACCCTGCCAAGGCGGAAAACATTTTTCTGTATCCCTGGATCAGCTGAGAGGTCTCCGCCTTCTCTACGGGGTTTAATTTTTCACCTAGCATGACTTGATCTATCATACCGGTGGAAGGTATGGAGGAAGAGATGGAGAAGGAATCTTTCCCAGTGCCAACAGGAGGCTGTGAACGTCTTAAGCATCTGCTTGAGCGTGCCATTAAAACATTCACAGAGTCCGTTCATCTGGGGATGGTAGGGAGAGCTAAAGAGGGGTTTCACTCCGCAACTCTGCCATAACTGTAGAGTCACAGTTGCCGGGAATTGAGTCCCCTGATCAGAAAAATCTCCATAGGGAAACCAACCCTAGTAAAAATCTTTACTAGAGCCTCGGCCACAGTCTCTGCCTCTATGTTAGAAAGAGTTACAGCCTCAGATTACCTAGTAGCATAGTCTACTACCATGAGGATATAGCTTTTTCCCGAGGTGCTGGGCTTATAGGGGGCCTATCAAATCCACCACTACCCAGTGGAATGGTTCCTTGATGATGGGTAAAGGGTGTAACTTGGCCTTCGGGTGGTCAACCCTCTTCCTTAACTTTTGGCAGGTGTCGCACGTCCTGCAGTAATTCTGCAGGTTCCGTGTAATCCCCCCAAAAAGGTCTGGGTTAGTCTTTAGTCTTCCGGGCCTCCAGATTTCCTGCTAGGGGAATGTCATGGCTGAGCTTTAGTAGCTCAGCCCTAATTTTAAGGGTTACTACCAACTGCCTTTTAGCTATCTGTGCAGCCCCGCTACCTGTCTCCCCTGTTACCCGGTATAACAAACCCTTGTCCCACTGAGCTATATCTCCTTGGGGGGACGCTGCCTCCTTCCTATACCCTTCTTGTGAGGGGTCGGCCCTCTGTTCTTGTTCAAAACTCTGGGGGGTACCCCAGAATGGGAGAGGGGTTTCGGTTAAGGGAGGGACAAGAGATCCTACCTGAGGTTCCTCAGAGTGTGCCGGCTCCCCCTTGCATGTTGCAATATGGTGGTCACTGGGTAGGTTTCCTCTGGGTAGGTGTGGGTGACCTGGGAGGTTAGTGTCTCTCAGGCCCCGTGCGTCCTGTCCGTCAATGGTGACCCACTGGCGATGATGCTCCCTGTTGTCACCTGCAACCTGGACTGGATTTGCCTTGTGCAGAGTCACCCACTGCTCCTCGCTGTGGTCTGGATTACTGGGGATCTCCTGGTGGTGTGCCCTCTGCCCTAGTGGGTTGGGGTGCTGGTCTTTCTCAACCTCCTCTGATTCTGTTATGGCAGTTTTGCCCAGGCTGTTGGCAGTTGTGGCATACAAAAGCAGGATATCGGATGGGTGCTAGAGGAGGTGCTACGGTAAATGGAGCAGGTCTGGGTGGTGGTGGTGTGGTTTGTACCTAGTAGGAGGGCCTGAAAATGGGCCACCCTCCGCTAAGCTCCATTCGCTTGCCATCCTGGTGCTCATCCGCCAATTTAGCTGCTTCCTCCACTGTCTTAGGTTTACGGTCCCTCACCCAGTCTCTGATCTCTGTTGGAATATGATCAAAGAACTGCTCCAGTAATGTAACATATTCTTCCTCACCTTGCGGTCTCTGCACCCAGCGGCCGTGCGTCTGCATGACTGACACTTGCGGCATGCTAATGGGCGCCGGCTGCTGCGGATCCACGGCAAATTATACCCCTACGTCCGCTCATGTGATTAACAACGTCAGCGTGCACGTGACGTCACACACGCACCGCACACGCACTTTTTGGGGTCAAAGATCGATCTCGGCCAATCAGAAAGCAGGTATTTAAACCACAAATTACCTTTCCTCATTGCCCTGTCGAGGTTTCCCTAGTGGTTGTCTGAGAGTGCGTTGACTTTAGCTTTGTTTTGACTTTCCTGTATTCTGGTATGCCTGACTTCTGGTTTTCCCTTATCGTTGTGTCTCTTTCCATATCCCCTGACCACGGCAAGTATCCTGACCAGTGGTGTACATACCGGCCGCCCTGCGAGCCGGTATGTATGCCAGTGTGGCCAGCCTCTTCTCCTGGGGGGCTCTTCAGCTCCCTCGCGCACCATGTACTGATGCAGGAGCCGGAAGATGACATCATCTTCTGGCTCTGGCATCAGTTAGCGGCACGAGGGAGCTGAACAGAAAGCACTCAGGGGAGAGTGCTCCCTTGCGTGCGCGCCAGCCAGACAGCTAGCCCGCCCACCCAGCAGCACCACTGGACCCCAGGGAATCCCCTCAGCACACACAAAGGTAGGGAGGCTGGGGGATTACATTTTTTTTTTTAAAACAACATGTGTATGTGATAGTGTTAGTGTGTTAGTGTGTGTGTGTGTGTGTGTGTGTGTTAGAGTGTGCGTGTGTTAGTGTTAGAGTGTGTGTGTTAGTGTTAGAGTGTGTGTGTGTGTTAGAGTATGTGTGTGTTAGTCTTAGAGTGTGTGTGTTAGAGTGTGTGTGTGTTAGTGTGTGTGTGTGTTAGAGTGTGTTAGAGTGTGTGTTAGTGTTAGTGTGTGTGTGTTAGAGTGTGTGTGTGTTAGTGTTAGAGTGTGTGTGTGTGTTAGTGTTAGAGTGTGTCAGTGAGTGTTTTACTGTGTGTGTGCATCTGTTATTTAGTGTGTGTTTTGTAAGTGAGTATGTTACTGTGTGTGTCTGTCTGTCAGTGAGTGTGTATGTATTTCTTTTCATGAGTGTGTGTCTGTCAGTAAATGTGTGTGTCTGTTAGCTAGTGTGTATGCGTCTGTTCGTGAGAGTGTGTGTTTGTCTAAAGCACTTAACTTTCTCCAGCGCCGGACTCCCTTGGTGCTGGGGATCTCTCCGCCCCGATCCGCCTCTCAGCTCCGAAAGCGCATGCGTGGCAAGACCCGCGTGCGCATTCAAACCGCCCATAGGAAAGCACTCAATGCTTTCCTATGGACGTTCAGCATCTTCTCACTGTGATTTTCACAGTGAGAATCGCGGAAGCTCCTCTAGCGGCTGTCAATGAGACAGCCGCTAGAGGCTGGCTTAACCCTCAGTGAAACATAGCAGTTTCTCTGAAACTGCTATGTTTTCAGCTGCAGGGTTAAAACTAGAGGGACCTGGCACCCAGACCACTTCATTGAGCTGATGTGAGCTGGGTGTCTGTAGTGGTCCTTTAAGTGTATGTGTATCTGCATGCACTGGCGTACATACCGCCCCAGCCCGCGCAGAGTAAGGGCCCATGGATTAGTTTTCGCACCATACTCTTTGGTATGTTAAGTCTGGCCATCCTAAGGCACGGTAATACGTTACCTATTAGTTATCAGTGTGACACAATTCTACGTCCTGGATCAGCTAGTAATCCTGACATTACGAGATTGCCATAGATCCTGTAGAATTGTGTCAGCACATAGCTGCTTGTGAGAGAGAGCTAGAGGAGAATGATCGCCGTATGGATTAGTTTGCCCAGGCTTTCAGTACGCTCCTTACTCGAACAGCGCATCTGTAACCTGCGGCTTCTCCGACTGTGTGACCTCCGCCTAATGTACCTCCTGCAGTACATAAGGCACTTACTATCTCCCTATCTCCTTCCCTGCATTTTAATGGTAATATTCAAGAATGCCGGGGATTCATTAACCAAATTGAGTATCCTTTTGAGGCCTCACTGGGATCTTTTCCCACTGACAGATCTAAAATTGGTTACCTGATGAACCAACTTAAAGGTAAAGCTTTAGCTTGGGCTAATCCGTTATGGGAGAGTAGTAGGCGCATTGCACACAATTACCAGGAATTGCAGAATTTAAACTTACGTTTGAACCATTAGGCAGGGAGGATGACGCCTCCACTGCCCTAATGCATATTAGACAAGGGAACCAGTCTATCTTGGAGTATGCCATAGAATTTCGCACCTTGGACTGGACTAACAGCGGATTAATCTTTGCATTTTAAAAGGGATTATCTGAGACTATGTTTGATGAGATTGCCGCCAAAGAACTACCCAAAAAACTCAATTAGTGTATTATGTTTATTATGCTAATTGATAATAGACTCAGAACCAGAAATAAAACCAGACGTACGGATTTGCCATTAGCACCTCATTTCTCCAGACTGGTTGTCCCTGGCGTCCTTGTACAGTCCGAACCCGAACCGACGCAGTTGGGGGTCACTAGACTGTCCGAGGCAGAAAGACAACACAGGAGAAGAGAGGGTCTATGCATACACTGTGGTAAAAAAGGACATATGAGGAGTACTTGTTCCATACGTCCGGAAAACTACCGCACCTAAGAACCTTAAGGTGGCAGGTCTTTGGTGTAATGGATACGTCCTTTGGGAATAACAAAAATCGATTTCTCCTTGATATTACGATCATAGTTGACAAAAATAACTTTTCATGCAAGGCACTGATGGACTTAGGTGCAGCAGGAAATTTCATTGATGTTCATTTTGTTAAAAATAATGCTATACCTATCAAGGAGAGAATATCACCTCTGGCTGTTGAACTATTGATGGGAGACCACTCTCTCAACCCTTAATCACCCATGAAACCTTGCCCATTAACATGTCAATTGGTGCTTTACATAAGGAAGATATAACATTTCAGGTTATTGCATCTCCTTCTTGCCCTATTATATTAGGCTTTCCTTGGCTTAGTAAGCACAACCCTCATATCAACTGGGCTAATGGGTAAATATTGGAATGGGTCAAGGATTGTAATGGGAAGTGTATGTTACACCTCACCAAGAGAGTGGGCACCATTAAATTACCCACTACTACGCCTCAAACCCCTGAAGTTCCCATACAATACCGGGAGGTTAAGGAAGTATTTAGTAAGAGTCAGTCTTACCTTCTCACAGGTCATATAACTGCTCCATAAATCTGTTACCCGGCGCTATACCACCTAAAAGGGGCAGTATATGCCTTATCGCCACAGGAGAGTAAAATAATGGAAGAATATATCAAAGACTCACTAAACAAGGGCCATATATGGAAATCATCCTCACCTGCTGGTGCAGGCTTCTTTTTTGTAGAAAAGAAAGATGGAGAATTACGTCCATGCATTGATTGTAGAGCATTAAATAAGATTACCCTTTAAGACTATATCACCAGACCTGTAAAATAACTTGTTCTTGGCTTTCTCCCACTTGGTTCAGTAGATGGGGCTTACTGAACCAAGTACCACACAGGCAGACCACCCAGAAGTGGAAGTGTGCAGGCAATTTACCTCCCAGGCTGGGAGCCTGCTGTAGGTAAATTGCCGACCACTGGGTGGCCGCAGTTCGTGCAAACCAACACGTGGCGGCGGCCATCTTTGTTCATTTGAACGAAGTCAGCGGTGTGTGTAGCCAAATCCATGGAACTGAAACCGGCTACACATTTTCACGAACACCGCTGACCCTTACCTTCTCCTACACTCCGTTTTCAGCTTCAGAGACTGAGTCCCGTTCGGCAGTTTGAACTCACTGCTATACTAAGCCAATTGCACGAACGGCCTTGTTCGTGAAATCGAATGGGACATTTTTCAGTGTGAAATTGACTTCCGTCTAAAGGACTTCCGTCTAATTTTTTATCCACTGGAGGGATTTGTGTGATTTTTGGTTATGTTTATATTTAAAGTATGCTGATTCTGAATATGTAATTATTATGAAGATTGGATGTCTAATTTTAAAGTTATAGTACATGTATAAAAACTGTATTTTTCCTGCCTGTGATAATTATGTTAACCATTGTGTATCATTATTATATCACAGGCAGAGGATTTTTGTGTGTAATTGCTGGGAGTGTTTTCTGTAATGTACGTGTGTTATTGGTTGTTCTGTAATTCCTGTGGGTGGTCCTATGTAAGGAAAACATGCATAAAAGAAGTCCCTTTGGTGCCAAATAAAAGAGAATGACTTGTCCCTCTTTACAGGAACACGAGATATCCCCTATCGTGCCTCCTGAATCTATCATCGCTTCTACTGTTCTTTCACTGTCTTCTCCCTTGCTTGGTGCTAGAGGTGCTGAAGGCTCAGTCTCAGGTACCATGCAATAAACCACTGGACAAATTGTTTGTTCCATTAGGTGAAAAGAAAGAATGTGCTAAGGGTGTTCCACGACAATGTGACTCCTGGACACCCAGGTATCAATAAATCCATATCTGCTATCACAAGATCATTTTGGTGGGATTCCCTTAAAAACGATGTGGAGGACTATGTGCAGGCTTGTTCAGTTTGTGCTGTTTCTATGTCCCTCATAAGCTTCCTTGTGGTTTGTTGCAACCACTTCCTGTACCTAGTTTTCCATGGTCCCACTTGTCAATGGACTTCATCGTGGAACTTCCAAGTTCCAATGACTATACCACCATTCTTATGGTGGTTGACCACTTCTCCAAGATGGCTCATTTTATTTCACTTAAAAAATTGCCATCCTCTCAAGACCTGGTTCTTATCTTTATACGTGAGATTGTCCGACTGCATGGCATTCCTCACAATATTGTGTCTGATAAGGGCTCTCAGTTTGTGTCTCGGTTTTGGAGGGCGTTCAGCAAACAGTTGGGCACTGAATTGTCTTTTTCTTCCGTTTACCATCCCCAAACTAATGGCATGGCTGAGAGGGCTAACCAGACATTAGAGTAATATCTGCGTTGTTTTGTAAATAGTACACAAGATAATTGGTCGGAATTACTACCCTAGGCCGAGTTTGCTAGGAACAATGCTATCCATGACTCTTCTGGTCACAGCCCATACTTTGTTAATAACGGTCGTCATCCTACTGTCCTGCTGGCTGTTTTCTTCGAGACAGCTATCCCTGCTTTGGTTGATCACCTTTCTTCTATTTGTGATACTTGGACCAGAGTTCATTCTGCTCTCAAAACTGCGGTTAATCGTTTCAAGTTCTATGCGGATAAACGGCGGGGTGCCAACCCCGTTTACCAAGTGGTCGACAGGGTATGGTTATCATCGCACAACATTCAATTGAAAGTACCTAGTATGAAGTTTGCACCCAGATTCCTGGCCCCTTTCGTATCCTTTGGAGAATTAACCCTGTGTCATATTCTCTGGCCCTCCCGGCATACATAATTAATTCCAGGTTTTCTTGGGGCGCTTTGCAGTACTTAGTTGATTGGAAGGGTTATGGGCTCTGACATACATGCTGGCCGCAAGATCCGCTGTTTTAATGCTAAATTTCCTCTCAAGTCTGGTCCTGCCCCCCTGGTGAGTGGTCTTCAGATGGGAGGTAATGTAACATATTCTTCCTCACCTTGCGGTCTCTGCATCCAGCGGCCATGCATCTGCATGACTGACACTTGCGGCATGATAATGGACACCGGCTGCTGCTGATCCACGGCAAAGTATACCCCCACGTCCGCTCACGTGATTAATGACGTCAGCGTGCACGTGACGTCATGCACGCGCCATGCGCATACGTTTTGGGGTCAAAGATCAATCTCGGCCAATCAGAAAGGTAAAGCAGGTATTTAAACCCCAAATTACATTGCCCTGTCGTGGTTGTCCGAGAGTGCGTTCCTTATTCAAGTATTTTCTGGTTTTTGACTTTGGCTTTGTTTTGACTTCCCTGTATTCTGGTATCCCTGGTATTCTGAATAAGGTTTTCCTTATCGTTGTGTCTCTTTTTATATCCCCTGACCTCGGCAAGTATCCTGACTACTCTTTAGTACGTTAAGTTCGAGCCACCTAAGGCCCGGTAATACGTTACCTATTAGTCATCAGTGTGACACAATTCTACGTGCTGGATCAACTAGTAATCCAGACAAGTAATAATAGTTGTAAAGCATTCTCCAGAGAAGTTGCCCAGCAGCCCTGCATCCAATTCTTGGGTGCCCGGTGCATCTGGAAGGCCCACTCAGCAAAAGAGTCCTCCACATAACCTTGCGTTGGTACTCCACTTCCTCCTTGCTTACATCTGCCATGCATCTGGCTTGGTCACCCTCCATCAGTTTGGTGATGATGGTAGCTTTGCTTTTGTTGCTTGCTGGCCAACCCAGGATTTCCAGCAAATCTTTTAACATAGACAAAGGTCCAACTCAGTGTACTGCAAAATATATAGATGGAATTTGTTTGAACAGAAATGCCAAACTTTTGGACATGCACAAGTCTACCCAGAACTTAAAGTGATTTTCATCTGCTACCACTCCTAAGGTATTACCCATTGGTTAGCTAATCAATTCAGGCTTTACATTTGTTTTCCAAGTTATTGCAAAAGTGTCAATCCTGTATGTAGCAAATCCATGATTGAGGAGCATTGACAAAACTGCAACTCTATCAATCAAAATTGACAAAACACACACTTTTATTTTACAAAATATAACCAATAATTACTAAATAATGAGAAAAAAGAAAAAACGAAATCTAAAAATTAAACATATACACAAGAATAAATGAATTGAATAAATAAACAAAACTACATAAATGTCTATAAATCAGTAAGCAGACACAAATGCCATTGAATTACACTCAAAATAATATTTCATTATATAATCAGATCAAGAATTATCTAAATACAGGTAGGATAGATTGATATAAGAAATAAATTCTAGTACATCATATGTGAAATTTGACTCTAAATGTTTCATACTTTGAAGGTAAAACATCTATTTATCCTCTTTGTAACAGAGCCTAATCAAAATATGTCTACCCTACTGACATGAAAAAAATCACTTGTTTATCCAAGAACGTAAAGATTCACTGATCGCAAGTATTAAAAGCTAAATATGTTGTACCACTAGAGTAATTTTCTTTGCTACATCATACCTTTCAACATTGGAAGGTATGTGATAGGGACGGTGGTGGGTGGCCCTGGGGAACATTGCAAGTAATGCAGCTTTTGTCCCTGGCAATGCCCATAGTGGGCAGGGACATTCCCTCCCTAAAAAGGTGCATGTTCGCCCACTGAATAGGTGTGTCAGCCTGGCATCAAGCAAGCAGAAGACTATGAAAGAATAGACTATATAAAAAAAGTGAGTTTAATTGATTTTTAACTTTTTTCTTAATGGCATATTGGGAACCAGGACAAAACTACCACACAAACAAGTTCTACTTCTGCCACTATACATGCCTTTTGTTGTCAAAGAGAAAGGGGTGTAGTCTAGGCTGACTTAAAAAAACTCAGCGAAATCCATTGTTTCATATCTTCTTGACACAAACCTGCAGTACTTTACAATAAGATATATTATAACAGCAGGTTTCTGTACTTAGGCCAGAAGGTGATATACCTCAGTTTAAACATTCAAGAAAAAGTGCTAAATATATGTAAATAAATATATAGTCTGCAAATGTTTACAAGTGAATATATATATATATATATATATATATATATATATATATATATATATATATATATATATATATATATATATATATACATATACATACAGTATCTCACAAAAGTGAGTACACCCCTCACAATTTTGTAAATATTTTATGAAATCTTTTCATGTGACAACTCTGAAGAAATGACACTCTGCTACAATGTAAAGGAGTAAGTGTACAGCCTGTATAAGAGTGTAAAATTTCTGTTCCCTCAAAATAACTCAACACGCAGCCATTAATGTCTAAACCGTTGGCAACAAAAGTGAGTACACCTTTCAATGGAAATGTCCAAATTGGGCCCAAAGTGCCAATATTTTGTGTGGCCACCATTATTTTCCAGCACTGCCTTAACCCTCATGGGCATGGAGTACACCAGAGCTTCACAGGTTGCCACTGAAGTCCTCTTCCACTCCTCAATGACCACATCACAGAGCTGGTCAATGTTAGAGACCTTGCGCTCCCCCACAGATGCTCAATAGGGTTTAGGTCTGGAGACATGCTTGGCCAGTCCATCACCTTTACCTTCAGCTTCTTTAGCAAGGCAGTTGTCGTCTTGGAGGTGTGTTTGGGGTCATTATCATGTTGGAATACTGCCCTGCAGCAAAGTCTCCGAAGGGAGTGGATCATGCTCTGCTTCAGTATGTCACAGTACATGTTGGCATTCATGGTTCTCTCTATGAACTGTAGCCCCCCAGTGCCTGCAGCAATCATGTAGGCCCAGACCATGACACTCCCACCACCATGCTTGACTGTAGGTAAGACACACTTGTCTTTGTACTCCTCACCTGGTTGCTGCCACACATGCTTGACACCATCTGAACCAAATAAGTTTATCATGGTCTCATTGGACCACAGGACATGGTTACAGTAATCCATGTCCTTAGTTTGTTTTTCTTCAGCAAACTGTTTGTGGGCTTTCTTGTGCATTATCTTTATGAGAGGCTTCCTTCTGGGACAACAGCCATGCAGGCCAATTTGATGCAGTGTCCGGCGTACAGTCTGAGCACTGACAGGCTGACCCCCCTCCCCTTCAACCTCTGCGGCAATGCTGAAAGCACTCATGGTCGACCATGGCGAGGCCTGTTATAAATGAAATCTGTGAAACCGCTGTATGGTCTTGCCCACAATGCTGCAGCTCAGTTTCAGGGTCTTGGCAATCTTCTTATAGCCTAGGCCATCTTTATGTAGTGCAACAATTCTTTTTTGTAAGATCCTCAGCCATTTCTTTGCCATGAGGTGCCATGTTGAACTTCTAGTGACCAGTATGAGAGAGTGTGAGAGCGATAGCACCAAATTTAACACACCTGCTCCTCATTCACACCTGAGACCTTGTAACACTAACGAGTCACATGACACCGGAGAGGGAAAATGACTAATTGGGCCCAATTTCGCCTTTTTTTAGTTAGGAGTGTACTCACTTTTGCTGCCAACGGTTTAAACATTAATGGCTGTGTGTTGAGTTATTTTGAGGCAGCAAATTTACACTGTTATACAGGCTGTACACTTACTACTTTACATTGTAGCAGAGTGTCATTTCTTCAGTGTTGTCACATGAAAAGATATTATAAACTGTTTACAAAAATGTGAGGGCTTGTACTCACTTTTGTGAGATACTGTATATATATATAATTGTCTGTCCATGTGCTTCCAGAAAAATGTTCAAATTCAGTTCACCAATTTCTGTTCAACAGAGGAAATACCTTTATATCAACAACACATTTATCAATAATACACCAATCTGACTCAGTGCACAGATGCAGAAAACATTTCAAGCATTTACAGAAAAATGGACTTCTGAAAAACTTAATGACAGAGTTAGAACATGTCTTCTTGTTTCAGTAGGAAGTATAGCGATTTAGCTGTGTTTAAGTACCGATTTGCGGGTGCCATGGAAATAATGTGGTGCCGTTAGCTGCTATTTAGCAACTGGATTTCCGTAGCTCCCTCTCACCACTGTGACGTTTTTGCAGTCGGTAACCAGCAAATACTCTCCAGAAGAAACGACAGTCATTGTAG
The DNA here is from genome assembly GCA_933207985.1 of Pelobates cultripes. Taxonomy (NCBI): domain Eukaryota; kingdom Metazoa; phylum Chordata; class Amphibia; order Anura; family Pelobatidae; genus Pelobates; species Pelobates cultripes. The sequence continues at coordinate 19,112,845 of OW240913.1, read as the reverse complement.
CGAGTAATGGCTAGCTGGCAAAAAGTAGCGACAAGGTTGTAAATGGGCCTTAAGTTGGGTTCAGAATCACTTTATCTAGTCAAACATTTTCTTGCTAGGTTAAGTATTTTGCAACCTTGCCTCCTCAGTTTGGGCGTTCCATAGACCAGATAACTAGTGTGTAGAGTAGGGAAGATACTCATTGTTATGTCAGCCCATATTGTTTTGATTGAATGACTGCAAAACATATAGGAAATATTGGTGGAAAACTGTAAAATGCAGATAAAGAAAAAGAAAGCAATGGATTTTATAGCAACATAATAACTGTCCAAGTGAGATGTTGTAAAATTACCATCTTTTCCTCTCATTTGCTTCATGTGACTGCACAGAGACTTCAGTAACAGGGAGAATGAAAAGCCGTACATGATGAAAGGTCCAACATTTCCAACAATGTAAATAAAATTAGAATTTTTTAGTTTTGAATTACTGCAATTATTGTTCGTTTGAAAGTCGTAAAGGGTAAAATTATCCAATTTAGTTTCACTGTACAAAGTCCATGTATGTGGACCAGAATTACATAATGATAGCAACACAGCCACAAATATAAAACACAGCACCCTCTGGGTTATCATCCTTCTCAGGTGTAAAAAGAGAGCATTCTTATAGTTTGTAATCTTCAAGAAATAGAAGACAGAAAGTAAAGCTGCTAACCACATACTAGTGTAGAGAAATAAGAGGAAACAAAAATCTAGTATGTAAAAGCAGACATCCAAATGAAAAATGTATTTATAAAAATGTAGAAAGATTAAGGAGAAGCTGATAAGCAGGTTGGCCATTCTAGAGATCACTAATGAGCATTGGATTTTGTCAGAAGCCTTAATCTGTCTCCCTCTCAACCAGTCAACAAAATTAACCGAAACAATAAATGCATTTAGCATTAGTCCTGCTGTAAATAAAATTATAGATAATGAAAGGCCTAATTTATTTTCCAAATGGATCATCATCTCTGTTTTGAGTGATTCTCGTTTAGAGATAAAGTAATTCACTTTTCTTTGTTATCCGTTTTTTAAAAACTGCAGAGCTAAATTTGATACGATTCAGACTGTGTTTTTAGTTTTATTATAGAGTATAAAATGTAAATAGCTGTGCAAATTACAATGCAAAGCAGTCTGACTATTAAGAAGTACCCGGCCAAAACCACATGTAAAGCTTTCATTTCCATTGAGTAGTAACATTAGTTACTATTTCACTAAATCCATCCCAGTAAATATTTTCTTTTAACCCCTTCACTGCTCCATAGCCTGGATTCGTGTACACATGATGTTAATAATTGCTAATGTAATTTGTTTATTACAAAAAAAAATTGTTTGCAATTAGTGCCTAGAGCCAGTACTATGATTATAGTGTCAGAACTTCTAATCAGATCTGTAGTACACCCTGTCTGGCCCTGTGCAACTCACATAGCGTGTCTACACTACCAAATGGGTGCAGATTGCTTAAAGAGACACTGTAGTCACAAGAAGAACTATTATTCTGTTGAGTAGAATAGTTCCCTTCAGGCTTTTGTCATGTAACATTGCCTCTAGGGACACCTCCATGTGGCCACTCCTTAGATGGCCACTGGAGGTGCTTCCTGGGTCAGTGCTGCCAAAAAAGCAGCCTTAACGTTCAGCGTACCCACACTCTGCATGGAAACGCTGAATTTTCCTCATAGAGATGCATTAATCCAATGCATCTCTATGTCAATTTTAGCAAATCCAATGCAAAATGATGATGTCACAAAGGGGGTGAAGCTAATGCCAGCAGACCCACGCGGCTGATATTTTGCCAATCCAATGCTTTCCAATGCATTGGCTTGGCAAAATATCAGCCATTTTGATGATGTCACAAAGGGGGCGGAGCCAGTGCCGGCAGGCCCACGCAGCGCTGGAAATAAGGTGAGTTTTAAACTTTTATAGAGGGTGTGACGAGACCAATCTCGCCACATTGCATTGGAGAAGCCTGGTTGCTCGCCTGCTGCCTCTGGAATATGGTCCCCCTGTTAAAAGAGCACGAACGGCTCGGTGTTCGGTAGTTTTGTTTGAATGTGTTATACCCCAGATAGGAATCCCATGGAGCCCATTCGTATGAAACTGACTGTAAAGACTTTGGCTCCATGGCGATTAAACTGTATTCGTGTGGTCTGAGCGCCATTCACTTAATAATGTGCGCTCAGACCTGAGCTATCTGGGGACATGTTAAATGTATAGTTTTAATGTAATGTGTCTTACCTGGTGTATTTTAACAGTAATGCTTGTTTTAGTATCCCCATGTGCATAATGGAGATTTGCCTTTGTCTTGGGAGATAATTGAATTACTTTTCAATTATCTCCCAGGGCAGAGGGGAGGAAGCCAGGATGCATTGTGGGAATATATTGTGACTGTGTGTCCTATTTGTCTGCTTGTCTGTCCCTTGTCACATTTGGTCCCCTAGGGGAGTGTCCACCAGGTGGGAGACCTGCATAAATACTGGGCAGGTAGCCCTCATTAAACAGACCACTGCTTGACCCTCAACACGGAGCCTTGTCTCGTCTTTGGGGGGATTTACTGAATGCTGATAGAGACTGATTGCTAGGAGTGTAAGCCGCTTGGATGCTTTTCCTATTCGTCTGGTAGCAGCAATTCGTATGGTTCCTGTTCGTGTGTTTGGAGTGCTATATTGGATGCCGTTCAGGAGTTTGGAGCATTCACTTATTGGGGGTTCGTGTGTTTGGTGTTCTGCAGTAGCTGTGCCTGCATCTCTGGAAAGGGGGCCGATCGCCTAAACGGTTTTTTACCCTTTTGTGCAAAACGGTCCGTTACAATTGGTGGCAAGCGGCAGGATCGTTTCCACAGACTACAAGACAGCTACAGGCAACACCATTCCGTGGATTTTTACACCATTCCGTGGATTTGAGGGCAATGCATGTCCCAGTACAGCGACCCTGACAGTACCGAGATGGAACCAGCAGTGGAGTATGACGAGGGTGCCCTGGATGACCGAGATGCACTGCGCAAAGGCATCTGGTACCAGGCACTGGGTATGGTGGAGTACCAGCAGGGCGAGAGACTCCCCAAGGAAGACCAGCGACTGCAGAAGCGAGTAGCCCTGCGGATGCCCTTTCTGGGAGAGCAGCCCTTGGATGAATGGGTGAAGGAATTGGAGCTCCGAGTATGGTAGGAGATTTGGCTGGAAGATGCCTACCAGGCACTCTGGTGGTATGGGGCACAGTACCTGCCCTGGACAGCCGAGCATGACAAGCCAGAAGGAGAGGAGTTTAATGGCCCTGGCTTGTTATGGGAGTCTTTTGCAGAGCCTGAGTTTGGGAGCCCTGCACAAGCCCGGTTCAGTGATCTCTTGGAGTGGAGGGAGAGCAGGTATGACTGGGACAACACTCACGAAATTGAGCAAGACCTGGTCCACCTGGTGACCCGAGAGATGGAGCTGGAGCAGGGCTACCAAGATCTGTTCCACTCCAGTGAGAAGGCTCAGCAGGGAAGCGGAGACCCAGATCCAGACCCATTCAGCTGGGTAGATATTGTGGAGGATTACTGGGAAGAACCCCAGGTGGCGGATGGAAATGGGACCGAGGTCGCTCCACCGGTATTGCAGGGAATTGGGAGCCCGAGCTCCATTCCCCAGCGGAAGATATTGCAGGGAATCGGGAGCCCAAGCTCCATTCCCCAGCGGCAGGCTGAGTTACAGGGGACAGAGATAGTTGCTTCTGTGGTCTCTGCACGTCCAGCACAGGGGGTAGAGACGGTTGGTTCTGCCCCCCAGTGACAGGGCTGTTTAGCCAATGGGGAGACAGTCGGTCTCCAGCAGCAGAGCTGTGTAACCAAAGGGGAGACAGTCGGTCTCCAGCAGCAGAGCTGTGTAACCAAAGGGGAGACAGTTGGTCTCCAGCAGCAGGGCTGTGTATCTAAAGGGGAGACAGTCGGTCTCCCCCTTCAACAATCAGGCTTCAACCAGGCTACCTTCCCAGTAGCGCTGGCAACAGGGCAGAGTGCCGCTGGTCTCTGCCCACGCAGCACCCCACCAAGTCAGCGTACCCGTACCCAGAACAGCCGTGGTGAGGCATCTGGACATGGACAAGCTTCTCCTCTACCCAGGTGTAGTAACCATTTATTGTGGGTGGGCTGTGCTGTTGGTTATGGTTTGTGGGTGGGCTGCTGGACTAACAAGGGCACTAACCGGCAGGAGGTCAGATACCTTGTTAGTCTGTTTGGAAAAGGGGAGAGATGTGACGAGACCAATCTCGCCATATTGCATTGGAGAATACTGGTTGCTCGCCTGCTGCCTCTGGACTATGGCCCCCCTGTTAAAAGAGCACGAACGGCCCGGTGTTCGGTAGTTTTGTTTGAATGTGTTATACCCCAGATAGGAATCCCATGGAGCCCATTCGTATGAAACTGACTGTAAAGATTTTGGCTCCATGGCGATTAAACTGTATTCGTGTGGTCTGAGCGCCATTCACTTAATAATGTGCGCTCAGACCTGAGCTATCTGGGGACATGTTAAATGTATAGTTTTAATGTAATGTGTCTTACCTGGTGTATTTTAACAGTAATCCCCATGTGCATAATGGATCCCCATGTGCATAATGGAGATTTGCCTTTGTCTTGGGAGATAATTGAATTACTTCTCAATTATCTCCCAGGGCAGAGGGGAGGAAGCCTGGATGCATTGTGGGAATATATTGTGACTGTGTGTCCTATTTGTCTGCTTGTCTGTCCCTTGTCACAGTCTCCCATTTGGTCCCCTAGGGGAGTGTCCACCAGGTGGGAGACCTGCATAAATACTGGGCAGGTAGCCCTCATTAAACAGACCACTGCTTGACCCTCAACACGGAGCCTTGTCTCGTCTTTGGGGGGATTTACTGAATACTGATAGAGACTGATTGCTAGGAGTGTAAGCCGCTTGGATGCTTTTTCTATTCGTCTGGTAGCAGCAATTCGTATGGTTCCTGTTCGTGTATTTGGAGTGCTATATTGGATGCCGTTCAGGAGTTTGGAGCATTCACTTATTGGCGGTTCGTTTGTTTGGTGTTCTGCAGTAGCTGTGCCTGCATCTCCGGAAAGGGGGCCGATCGCCTAAACGTTTTTTTTCCCTTTTGTGCAAAACGGTCCGTTACAGAGGGTCTAAGAGAGGGCAAGCCACCTAAATGGTGGATTAAACACAAGTATTCCTGACCCTATAGTGTTCCTTTAAGGGTGGATCCAGAGTCCAGTCCAAATAAATTAATTGTGAAACCAGCTTGACTACTTACGATGAGAAGGCAGGACACTCCAGGCACCATCACCACTAAAGTTTAGACAGTACTTGGATTGCCACTTGCACAATATGCATGACATAGCAAGGGAAGAGTTCTGTTAAAAATATTGTATTTCAAGTTGGCATGCATGTGTGCCAAGTTTATTATTAGCTGTACTGGACAGCCTTCCTCAGGTTTCCACATGAGCAGACTACATTTAATGCAATGTGAACTTATTAAATGGTATGAATAGCTGTTATCAAATAAGGGGTCCTATGTTAAAATGTAACGTGACCTGTTAAAATGTTTAAAAAGTTAAAATGTTGTTATAAGTTTGATTGAAATAGCTTTTGATTTCAGTAAATATGCTGCAAACACAACAAATTACAATTTTCAGTTCTTTACAACCAATAAAGTGTTTTGAAACTTACTGTGCGTAATAATTTGAAACAGTGCATTGTAAGTTTTTTATGTTTAAAAAAAAATACTGTTATCATTAGGAGGTTTGTCCAATAAAATTTGAATTGTACTCTTAATAGTTGATAACATGAGAATTATTCTGACTGTTATTTACATCAATTATTTAGGTAAATGAGAAAAATATAATTTGCATAATAATTTGGAACAGGGTATAGAAATAGCAGAGAGGCAGTCAGAGACACTAGTCAAGAAGGACGGGGAGAGATCAGGAGAGGACAGGTAGATTTGCGTGTCATCCAAATAGAAATGATAGTGGAAGCAAAAGGAGCTATTGAGTTTACCAAGGGAGGCAGTGTAGATAGAGAACAGTAGGGGACCAAGGACTGAACCTTGGGGGACACCAACAGAGAGGAGTTGGAGAGAAAAAGCAGAGCAAGAGAACAAAACACTGAAAGAGCACTGGGAGAGGTAGGAGGAGCACCAGGAGAGAGCAATATCTTGTAGACCAATATTGCGAAGGATGAGAAGAAGCTGTTGATGAACAACAGTGTCAAAAGCCACAAACAGGTCAAGGAGAATTAGGATAGAGTATTGACCACAAGATTTTGCAGCGAACAGATCATTGGATACTTTGGTCAGTGCCATTTCTACAGAGTGCTTAGCATGGAAACCGGACTGAAGTGGGTCTAGCAGAGAGTTAGACTTGGGGAAGTCTGTCAATCTTGCATACATTACCCTTTCAAGGATCTTGGATGCAAAAGGCAGTAGCAAGATAGGCTGGTAGTTGGATGGGGAGTTAAGGTCAAGGTTGGGCTTCTTTAGAATTGGGGTTATAGTTGCATGTTTGAAGGGCGATGGAAATATGCCAAAGAGAGAGAGATTGAGAGTTTTAGTGAGAGGTGGAGAAAGAGAAGAAGACAGAGTATGAATGAGATGCGAGGGAATTGGATCTAGGGAGCAGGTGGTGGGGTGGGAGGACTGGAGCAGAGCATAAACCTCTTCCACTGTAGCCGGTGCGAATGAACACAGAAGTGCAGAGGGAGTGAGGTTAGGGGAAGTATTGTATTGTATTGTTAGGGGAAAAAGAAAGATGAGAGATCTCTTCTCTGAATGTAGAGATCTTGTCAGTGAAGTGAGTTGCAAAGTCTGAGGCGGTCAAGTTAGTAGGTGAAGGAGGAACAATAGGGCTAAGAAGAGAGTTAAATGTGTTAAATAGTCGTTTGGGTACGCGGGACAGTGTGGTAATGAGGGTATTGAAGTAATTTACTTTTGCAGAGGAAAGAGCTAAGCTGTATGAGTGCAGCATAAATTTATAGTGGATAAAGTCAGACGCACAGTGAAACTGTCTCCAACAGCGTTCAGCAGTTCTGGAGCATTTTTGGAGTTATCGAGTCAGCTTGGTGTGCCAAGGTTGTTGTTGGGGCGCCTGCTGCGTTTAAATGTAGGAGGTGCCATGATGTCTAGTTAAAAGGAAAGGGTGGAATTGTAGAAGGACAGGTGAGGTTTGAGATAGGTTAAGGGAGAGTTTGGAGATCAGTGGAGAAATGCTCTAGGTCAAGACATTGGAGGTTTCTGCGAGATTGATGTTCAGATGGCAGTGTAAATTGGGTCTTAGGTATGCCAATGTCAAAAGTCAGCAGATGGTGGTCAGATAGTGGAAATTAATTACCCCAACATTGTTTAATGTATTGTATTAAAGTTAGTTGAAAAGGAAAAACAAATTATAAGGAAAAGAAAATACCTAAAACTTAAAAACCTTGGAGAATCAAGCACTTCATATATACCCCTGCTTCAGCAATAAGAAGAAAAATCAAATGAGGATATCTGATTCTAATCCTAATATGCCATGCTGAAGTGACATCTTCCTACCTCATTGCCTAGAACTTGGCTTAATGAAATAGCCAATCGGATGAGAGAACATCTTATTGAATGGTTTGAATGATCAATGATAGAGCAAACTGCATTGGTATGACCTACTGGGCAAGTAACTAAAAAAAAAATAAGTGTGCTTCTGTTCCCTTTAAGTCTTTATTATCCTATACAGTGGCCTAGCCAGAGATGGCTTAAAATCCATTGCAGCCCTAGGCAGGTTACCCGTTTGGGCCCCCCTTTCATTCTTGAAAGGGGGGTTGCATGGTGTATTCCATCTACACCCATTATTACCTAATATATATTCTATGGACCATGTCTATATATAATGGTACTTAAGACTTGCTTTTCCCACATAAATCTCACAATTGCAGTGCTGTTGCTACTGCAAGGGATACTGGGTGAGAATATGCAAATTAGTTAAACACAGAACAACCTTTCTGCCTCATTATTCGACTTTAAACAAGGATCCCTTGGAGTTTATATCTGCTGGACACAACAGCTTTGAAACACAGCCCCTTATTACCTAATATATATACTATTATGGCCCATGTCTGTATATAATGTTACCAGTAGTTGTAAATGATTGCACACATATCCACTTTACAAATCAATCTTCTGAAATGATAATCGTTTTATAAATGTGTGCTGCTACAGGAATATATGAACTGCAGGTAAGCAATAAACATTGGGTTATTCTGCTCATTAGTAGAACTAAACACGAAACAATGCTCCAGACCGTACTCCAAGTGATTCAAATACAGGAACCACCCATCGGGTTAAAATATTACATAGTGATATCTCGACCATGTAGTTTATCCACACAGAAAATAAATAAATAAATAACCCCCAATGAGTTATTCTTTTTTTTTTTTCACACCTTTATATTGTTTTTTTGTGTTTGGATTTTTTTTTTGCAACTATTTTTGATAAAAAGTAGCAGACGGGGATGAATAGAGAATATATTCCCATGGAAGAAAAAAATCAATAGTATGTACTCTAAATGATGGATAAAGAAATGAAAAGTGATTGACCATAGAGACTGAATCATTAGATCTGTGGATAATCCCTTTTACTCAGGTGGGGAGGGGCATCAAGGTAGAGCCTGTCAGACACAGTTCTGGTTATGGTATATCTAATGGCACCCCAGGTATAAGAAGGGGTTAATGCCGTCAAATATGTTCTTTACCCCAAGTGTGAAGTCTGCTACCGAATATTCCCAAGTGCTGAACAGGAACCTTGAAGAAATATCCCCCAAGCACGAGACGAGGCTCTGTGTTGAGGGTCAAAACATGGACTGGTTTAATGAGTGCTGGCTTTTATGCAGGTCCTCCAGCAAGGGACACTCCCATAGGGACCTTGTGGAAGACTGGAACACAGTTACAGTAACTAGTGATGTCGCGAACCCGAAATTTTCGGTTCGCGAACGGCGAACGCGAACTTCCGCAAATGTTCGCGAACCGGCGAACCGCCCGAAACGCCATTGACTTCAATGGGGAGGCGAATTTTAAAACACACAGGGACTCTTTCTGGCCACAATAGGGATGGAAAAGTTGTTTCAAGGGGACTAACACCTGGACTGTGGCATGCCGGAGGGGGATCCATGGCAAAACTCCCATGGAAAATTACACAGTTGATACAGAGTCTGGTTTTAATCCATAAAGGGCAGAAATCACCTAACATTCCTAAATCACAATCAATATGGATTGACACCTGACATATGACATATTGACACCTTGACATATGGATTGACACCTGTCCTCAGAGCCCCTGATGCACACGGACACAGAGCAGAATAGAGACTGGTCCCCTACATAGGGTCACTTGGCAGATATGGATTGACACCTGTCCTAAGGATCCCTGATACACACTGACACAGAGCAGAATAGGGACTGTTCCCCCTACATCGGGTCACTTGGAAGATATGGATTGACACCTGTCCTAAGGTTCCCTGGTACACACTGACACAGAGCAGAATAGGGACTGGTCCCCCTACATCGGGTCACTTGGCAGATATGGATTGACACCTTGTTACAAACTGCTATTTGTAACGGGCCCTTTAAATGGCAAATTGCCCTGCTTCCCTGGGTTGTGGAGAAGCCTACTTTGCCAGCCTCCTCCCGCATGACTATGGCCCCTGGGAGATTGTGAAAATGTATGCACTTTTATTTGGTGTGTATGGCCCTTTAAGACTGTCGGTGGGCATATTGGGGCTTATGGACTCTTTATGTGACTGGTGCTGGCCCTTTAAACACCTTTTTGGGACATCAGGAAGATTGGGACACTGCCCCTTTAAGGCTGTGTCCCCAGACTTGTTGGGGACACTGCCCCTTTAAGACGGTGTCCCCTGTGTCCCCAGACCTGGTGCAAACCCTTTGTGCCTGCCTGGCTATTTCCCACTTGGTTCAGTAAATGGGAAATTATTTCAGCTGCAGAGACTAAGTCCCATTCGGCGATGGGACTTAGTCTTTTTTTCAGCCGTTTTTTTCAGCCTTATTTCAGCTGCAGAGACTAAGTCCCATTCGGCCATGGGACTTAGTCGTTTTTTCAGCCGTTTTTTTCAGCCTTATTTCAGCTGCAGAGACTAAGTCCCATTCGGCGATGGGACTTAGTCGTTTTTTCAGCCGTTTTTTTCAGCCTTATTTCAGCTGCAGAGACTAAGTCCCATTCGGCGATGGGACTTAGTCTTTTTTTCAGCCTTATTTCAGCTGCAGAGACTAAGTCCCCTTATTTCAGCGAGAGACTAAGTCCCATTCGCGATGGGACTTAGTCGTTTTTTCAGCCTGAAATAGACCGACCTCACAGCCCAAATCTATGGAACTGTTTTGGGCAGGAAAATGTGCTTGCGGTCGGTCATAAAGGGACCTCCAGCTAACTTTTTAACCCCTGGATGGATTTGGCTGATTTTTGGTTATGTTTATGTTTTAAGTGTGCTGATTCCAAATATGTAATTATGAAGATGGGATGTGTAGTTTTAAAGTTACAGTGTATGGCTAAAAACTGTATTTTTACTGCCTGTGTTTAATTATGTTAATCTCTTCCCAAACGTCATTTCGTTCAAAGTGGAGAGAATGTTAAAAAAATATATTTTTGTTCGAGTGTGAGAAATGCTTTTCAGCCGCTTCTAATCTTAAGCATCATTTGAGGAGCCATACAGGAGAGAAACCTTATTTGTGGTGTGTTTAGTATTGTTCTGATCAGTTTAATACCTTTCGCGTCTCCTATCAGTGGACGTGTATATGGCAGCCATTTTAGGAACCGCACACCTGGGACCCGAGCAAGGTCACCTCGTTCAACAGGCGACAACATTTGTCCCTGGAAAACTATCCTGGACATTCTGTACAATTTGTATGGATATGGCAGTGATTTCTGTAACAGGGAGATGGAAGAAGATGCTGGTCGGTCCTCTTAATTCAAATTTGGGGCACTGCGCGGTCAAGCTAATGTGCCACCAGATAGGAGTGGTGTGTTTAGTATTGTTCTGATCAGTTTAATACCTTCCGCGTCTCCTATCAGTGGACGTGTATATGGCAGCCATTTTAGGAACCGTACACCTGGGACCCGAGCAAGGTCACCTCGTTCAACAGGCTTGCAGCGTATCCTCCAGGAAGAAGAGCCTGAACCCTTACCGGCTGCACGTGTCTTACCTGTACATGGAAAGCTGCTGTGGTTCCTTGATGAGCCAGCTGCCCGTGAGTTAACATGTCCCGTGGAGAAGCACTCTGTCCTGTAAAGCCTCACCAAAAAAAAGGAGTGGTGTGTTTAGTATTGTTCTGATCAGTTTAATACCTTCCGCGTCTCCTATCAGTGGACGTGTACACGGCATTGATTTTTGTAACAGGGAGATGGAAGAAGAGGCTTGGTCGTCCTCTTACTGCAAATTTGGGGCACTGCGCGGTCAAGCTAATGTGACACCAGATAGGAGTGGTGTGTTTAGTACTATTTTTATTAGTTTAAACCTTCCGCGTCTCCTATCAGTGGACGTGTACACGGCATTGATTTTTGTAACAGGGAGATGGAAGAAGAGGCTTGGTCGGTCCTCTTACTGAAAATTTGGGGCACTGCGCTGTCAAGCTAATGTGACACCAGATAGGAGTGGAGTGTTTAGTACTATTTTTATCAGTTTAATACCTTCCGC
>OW240913.1:19077504-19101066 GCA_933207985.1 Pelobates cultripes | reverse complement strand
CTACTGTGAGACCAGATATGAGTGGCAATGTGCACTGGCACGGTTGTGCAGAGCACAGGCTGTAGGCCTGACACCCGCTTGAAGATAACTGACTGCTATTCAATCTATAACAGTGAAAAAAGTGTTTTTTGTTTTTAAATACAAGCTTTGTGTCACAGGATCTAAGTGGTGGCACTGGTCACCGTATCCACTGTTAGCGTAACACACCAGCTTTAAGGACACTGACTGCTATTCAATCTATAACAGTGAAAAAAGATTATTTTTTTTTTTAAATCCAAACTATTGTGACACCAGATCTAATTAGTAGCACTGGTCAGCGTATCCACTGTTAGCGTAACACACCCGCTTTAAGGACACTGACTGCTATTCAATCTATAACAGTGAAAAAAGTTTTTTGTTTTTAAATCCAAGCTATTGTGACACCAGATGCAATTGGTGGCACTGACTGGGGAAATGGGCACTGTGAGCCTGACACAGAAGCTGGCAGCAGTGGCAGACAACTAAGTGCATTTACATTAGATAGAAAAAAAAAATCCAAAAAAAGCATACCCTTATCCCTAACCTAGCTATGCTTTTCCTATCTTATGAACAGCAGCTACACTTTCCCTCCTCTTACTAAGCATGCAGCTTGAGAATGAATCTAAAATGGATGCTGTCCAGTAGGTGGGAGGGTCTGCTAGGGAGGCTGTGCTGCTAATTGGCTGGAATGTGTCTGCTGACTGTGAGGTACAGGGTCAAAGTTTACTCAATGATGACGAATAGGGGGCGGGTCGAACCGCGCATATGTTCGCCCGCCGTGGCGAACGCGAACATGCTATGTTCGCCAGGAACCGTTCGCCGGCGAACCGTTCGGTACATCACTAACAGTAACCAATCACATTTACAGTACAAAGTGAAACACTCCCACACAAACAGTAGACTCCACATATAGAGAATATTCCCAAGTTATACTTATAACAAAAACACATCAAAATACATAATTCATATTCTTTATAATAAAATCCCCATGTTCAACATATCCACAGATAGCTTGGATCTGAGTGCTCAATATGTCCGAAAAGCACTCAGATCCCACCAACACAGTCAGATCGCCATGGGATTTAACTCTTTTCATGAACCATTCGGCATAATCTGTCCAGAATCAGCTCTATGAGGTTTAGTCCCCGGGGTTGGTCTGATTTGTGAGGTTAGAAGTAACGAACACCGCCATGTTTGTGTGAATCCAAACTAAAGGATGGAAGTCTGGACGTCCCAGCAGTGTTCGTGGGAAACTGTGGCCAAACATAGTTCCATGCGCTTGACGACCATACACCACTGGACTTCGGTAATTGGTTTATACGAACAATAAGCATATCTCCATGGACACAGTATAAACATGCATAACCGATATTTCTGAAGGAATAAAGATGGATTATCTAGCAGTGGTTAAGTTGGGGTCGCGTGATATAGCTAAATGACGATATAGAATGCAATGATAGGTTACGGGTTAGGTGTCTCGGTCATATCCAGATTAACTTTAGGTGGCTCGTGCTGTATAAGACAGATGTATAGGTGTTTGCTTATATAGCTTAGGGAACCTGATGGCTGGCTGAGTTATATTATGGTCAGAAAATTAAGAAGAACAAACACTATGTAAGTGAGCATATGCATAGACAAGTGAGATCTGCATCATTGTGAGGCATCAGAACCTATAAGGCCAGCGTCCATGTGTGACTGGGTAGCGTCCTTTTTTGGGTGTTGGATGGACTGCCGGTGGATTAGTGGGTCATTCTATTCCTCCAGGGGGGATCTGTGCCGGTGGCACTGGGTAATTACAGATGTTGGCAGACAGCCAGGAGCAGGTCAGTTATTCCCTCCAGCTCTGGGCAAGTGATAAGGCCGGCATCATGTAGCCACAGACTCGGGGGCTTCTGGAGACCGGGTCCTTCTCTGTTGGGACAGGTCTGGGGGCCTTGGTGTTTTTGCGCCACCTGCATGGTAGATGCGCTGGGGTCGTCCCCCTGATGGCCTTTGGCGCAGATGGGCTAGTGTGGTGAGTTGCAGATTGCTTCATCGAGTTAGTGCCCGAGGGTGTCCCAGTCCCTTTCCGGCTTCCACTGCTCTGGTTTCCCTTTGTGCTCCAGCTCTCCTGCAACTGTGTCTGTTCAGCAATATGTCGAGCTTCAATGCATGCCCAAAAATGATCAAATAGTTTGATCAAGCGCGTGATTGGAGGCTCGTTTGTGCTGTCCTGGTACTCTGGAGGCACATATATGTCGTTGGATTGCGTGTCCGCCATTTTGGAGTGGCGAGTGGCCTGGAGACATGGTGCTTGGTTGGGACTTGTGCCAGCTTTCGGAGTCCACGGTGATATGTGGATTGGGACGAGTGGGACCGGGATAACCCCTGCATCCTAAAGTGTGTTGATGGGCTGGGGAGAGGCTGCCTCTCCCCTGCTCTGCGTAGTTTAGGCCCCAAGCCTCGGCTCAGGCATTCAAGCGGACATTTTGGGCATGCAAGGTATCCCCCGGTTTACCAGCCTCTGTGTAGCAAAAGGAGGTAGGTTGGGGTTCGAAATAAGTCAATTTACCCTCGTTTTCAGCCCATAATTGGGCCCAGACTGGGGAGCTCATAGATAGTGTGTCTGCTGAGCTCCACAGTCAGGCTCCGCCCCTGAAATACCCAATTTTGAATACCCTGGGCTGTCTACATTTGAAAATGGTATGCTATGATGAGGTTAATTCCCATTCCTCGGCTACCATATGGTCTCAGAAGGCAACATAGACCCAGCAAACCAATCTGGCAAACGGAATTGGGCAAGCCCTGACCCTGTAACTTTCCAAAACACCATAAAACCTGTACATGTAGAGTATTGCTATACTCGGGAGACTTTGCTGAACACAAGTATGAGTGCTTAAAACAGTAAAACCTATCACAACAATGAAATAACCAATAAAAGTACAGTTTTTGTGTAAAAAAAAAAAAAGCAAAAAACAAATATGAACGCTTACTTTGCTTATGTTTGACCCTTAACTTTCCAAATCACCATAAAACCTGTACTTGAGGGTTATTGTTGTACTCGTGAGACATTACTTTACACAAATATGAGTGTTTTAGAGCAGTAAAATGTATTATACTGATAATATAATTGGTGAAATGCAGTGTATGTATGAAAATTGAAAAAAAAACACAAGTATAAACGCTAATTTTGCCCAGGGTTTGTGACTAAGTGGCTACTGTGACGGAAGCAACTTCGCCACTGGTTTTTAGAGAGGCCTGTTTGCCACCTTCCTGCCCTGGGATTATGGACCCTGTGATAACCCTTGTTCAAAAGTACTAGGGATATGCTGCTCCAGGAAGCTCATCATCCTTCCAAGGGTATGGAAATGGAAATTTGGATCTTCTAGGTGAAATGTAGCAGAATCAGGATCTTGAAGAGCTAGCAGGGATCCCCCAAAAACAGACAGAAAAATGTCAATCAAAAAATCCTGTAAAAGTACATAAAATAATATGGATAAAAAGATTTTTTGAGTGGCATGTCTCCGTCTGTTTTTGGGGGATCCCTGACAGCTCTTCAAGATCCTGATTCTGCTACATTTCACACAGAAGATCCAAATTTCAATTTCCATACCCTTAAAGGGTGATGAGCCTGATTTTGCCATATGTTTGCGAGTTTATAACTTTTTATTTACTAAGGTGATTTTATTACAGTATTATGCTTTGTATCATTTATGATTTTTCCAGATTCCTCCATATATCAGAAGAATATCATATATTCACTTTTCCAGGTCATTATATTTCCTTTTACGTGTTTTGTGATTTCCCATATTATTTACTGTTTGCATTTGTTGTGTTGTCATTGTGAGATACACCAGGGATATCACTCTTTTCACGTGTTTATGATTTATTCTGTCTCACATATTAATGTTTATATATTATTTCTTTATTTTGATACATGTGCACCCTTGCATATAAAATGTTGTGCCATGGTACTGTCTGAAAATTTATGTTATTCGACCAACAACTGTTCATTAAACTGCTGTTTGAGAGCACACTTTCCATTGTTTGAACTTAGAGCGTAACTTGTCCATAACTTATGCAATCAATATACGATTGCCACTGTATATTAGGGTATATTTGTGAAGAACTTATATCCACATGCTATATTGTTACAAACTCTTATTCTCACAATGCTTTAATTTGGAAGACTCATATTGCAACATTAGTAAACAGGTCAGCTCATAGAGAGTTAGCCTTTGTTTGCAATAAAAAAAAAAAAGATGGGAAGGATAGGTCTTAAAATAAGAAAGTAAAGAATTAATAAAATACAAAAAGAAACAAGAAACAAGAAATTCTCAAATAACTTTTATATGTAATTTTAATAAGGAGAGCAGAACTAGATACCCCTAGGGGAACCAGTTGGGTGTGTATCTGGGGCGTCCAAAATAGGGAATAACCCTCACTTTTATGTGTGACTAAGAAAGAAGAAAAGACCAGATGGTCAAAGAAGGTAGGGCGCCCCCTAGTTAATTGCCATAAGAATATGTATAGATTAAAATGTAACCTTTAATAATATTACATAAAAATAATCTGAGACAAATAGGAAAAATATGGTTAAAACCACAAAGGATAGGTTAAGGTAGCCCTGAGTGGGATATATAATTCAAATCAATAAATCCCCTCCAAACAAAAGAAATACAAACAATCCCACTTGGATATTGATAATTGCTATGATAGAATAGTCACTTGTGAAAATCTTGTTAACCAGATAATGATGTACAGATAGGTATCTCTCCTAGTTAGAATATCTCCCTCCCGGACAGCTGCTTAAAAAAGTATTCTGCCGTGCAGTGAATAGTGGCAGTCTTGTATTGTATATACAAGGGGAAGGATTGTACCTATAAAATATACAAGGATCTATCACAAAGTAGCTAAATCGCTCGGATACATTAGAGTCAGTAGTATAATGATACACAGTATATGTTGCCTTTCCAGCTATCAAAGAGTTTGAGCCTCTGTGTGGAGTTGGCATGGTGCACAGAGAAGAAAGCTGCTTCCCACCCTCATAGATTTTTTTTTGCTTCAGGATGCTCCAAAGGTTCTCAATAGGATTGAGGTCAGGGGAGGATGGAGGCCACACCATGACTTTCTCTCCTTTTATCCCCATAGCAGCCATTGATGCAGAGGTATTCTTTGCAGCATGAGATGGTGTATTGTCATGCATGAAGATGATTTTATTACGGAAAGCATAGTTCTTCCTTCTGTACCAGGGAAGAAAGTGGTCAGTCAGAAACTTAATATACTTTTATGAATAAAAGATGAAGTAATAGTCCAGGTATATAAACCAGAGCAAATAAGTACAAGGAACTAATTGCTCAAAAGCTTGAAAGCTTCAATTAGTGATATTATCAAAGAGTAGTCACTTGAAAAAAGGAGTTGATTGATAAAACAGTGAACTTATGGTACTAAAAATCCATTCAAATATAAAAAATTCATAAAAGTATATTAAGTCATAAGTACTATTAACCCTGCGCTGTTCTCGCAAGCAGGATCTAGGTTACTTATGCTATAAATACCGTCCTTATGATCTAATACGCTATGTGGATTCAAATGCAATCTTCAACAATTTGGGACTATCAGTTGAATTCTGGACTCTTTTATTGGACTGAATATTTATTAAGCTCAATACCATTGATTTATTTAAGTGATTTATTTATTTAAGTGATTTCCTGTCTTTTATTCGACCACTAATTTCTTTGTTTAAGGTTATGCCTATCTCTACATACATATATATTTACTTCTACTGATTTAGCTCCTGGATACTTACCCTCTATGGTGCATTCTTTCAACTCTTTTTATAGGATTGAGTGAAATCCTTTTTTCCAGCTTCAGAGCTAATAGATTTATTGTTCTTATTCCCTCTAAACCTTCCGCTGTATTCAGTTTTGTGGATACCGGAATTCTGTATTAACAAAACTGCAACTTAACAATCAAAATTAACAATAATATGCACAATGATAAACATCAACAAAACTGCAACTTATCAGTCAAAATTAACAATTAAACATACACTTTAATTTTACAGAATATAACCAGAAATTACTACATAAAGAGAAAAAAAGGAAAACATATACCCTAGTATAAATGAATTAAATAAATGAATAAATAAAACTACATAAATGTCCACGAATCAGTAAGCAGAGAAAAATGCCATTGAATTACACTCAAAATAATATTTCATTATATAACCAGAGGAACTAATTATCGGAAAACAGGTAGGAAAGATAGATATAAGAAAAAAATCCTCTTGGAAAAAAGTACATCAAATGTGGAATTGAATCCTAAATGTTTCATAGTGTGAGGGTAAAACATCTATTTATCCAGAGCCTAATCAACATATGTCCAATCTAGCGACATGAAAACAAATCACTTATTTACCCTCAAACATAAAGAACCGTAGATCACTGATATTAACATTCAAAAAATGCTTTACCACTAGAGTCATTTTGTTCTCTACATCATACCTCCCAACATTGGAAGGTATGGTATTGGGACGGTTGGTGGACGGCCATGGTGGACGTTGGTGACAATGCTCATAGTGGGTAGAGATAGGCCCTCACAGAAAAGGGACAGGCATGCCCACTAAAGGGGTGTGTTAGTCTGGCATCAAGAAAACAGAAGACTATGCAAATAATAGACTATCCTAACGCAAGAATCAAAGTTTAACTGAGTTTAACTGATTTTTAACTTTTATTTAATGGCATATTGAGGACCAGGACAAAACTACCACACAAACAAGTTCTTCTTCCACCACTATACATGCTTTAAGTTGTCGGATAGGAAAGGAATCTAGGACTGAAATGACTTGCTATAAGATGTACTAAAACACCAGATTACTGTACTTTGCCCACAAGTTGATATACCTCAGTTTAAACATTTAAGAAAAAAGTGCTACATTTCTATAAGAGTGCATATTCCAATACAATTTTACAAACGAATATATATATATAGAATTGTCCATCCTTGCACTTCCAGAAGAATGTTCAAATTCAGTTCGCCATTTCCTGTTCTACGGAGAAAATTATTTTATATCAACAACACATTTATTAATAATACACCAATCTGACTCAGTGCGGTGACACAGAAAGTTTTTTCAGCATTTACAGAAAAACCTGGTTTGTGAAAACCTTAGCAACGGAGTTAGAACGCGACTTCTTGTTTCAGTAAGAAGTATAGAGATTTAGCTGTATTTAAGTACCGATTTGCAGGTACGATGGAAAACAAAAATGAACCTGTTAGCCGATACTTAGCAGCTGGATTTTTGCAGCTCTCTCTCATCACTGTCAATATTTTGCAGTCGGTAACCAGCTTTACTCGCCAACAGTAGCGACAGTCATTGTAGCGAGAAATGGCTACCTGGTAGAAAGTAGCAACAAGGTTGTAAATGGGCCTTAAGTTGGATTCTCCATTGCTTTATCTAGTCAAACATTTTCTTCCTCGGCTAATTATTTTGCAAACTTGCCTGCTCAGTTTGGGCGTTCCATAGATCAGATAGCTAGTGTGCAGAGTAGGGAAGATGCTCTTTATTAGGTCAGTCCATATTGGTTTGATTGAATTACTGCAAAACATATAGGAAATATTGGTGGCAAATTGTAAACTGTAGATGAAGAAACAGAAAGCAATGGATTTTATAGCAACATAGTAATTGTCCAAGTGAGATGTTAAAAAATGATCATCTTTTCCTCTCATTTGCTTCATGTGACTGCACAGAGAATTCAGTAACAGGGAGAATGAACAGCTGTACATGATGAAAGGTCCAACATTTCCAACAATGTAAAGAAGATGAGAATTTTTAAGTTTTCCAAGACTGCAAGTATTGTTCGTTTGAATGTTGTAATGGGTAACATTATCCAAGATAGCTTCACTGTACTGAATCCATATATGCAGACAAGAATTGCATAACGATAGTAACACAGCCACAAATATGAAATATAGCACCCTTTCGGTTATCATTCTTTTCAGGTGTAGAAAGATGACATTCTTATAGTTTGTAATCTTCAAGAAATAGAAGACAGAAAGTAAAGCTGCTAACCACATACTTGAGCAAAAAAATAAGACAAAATAAAAAACTAGTATGTAAAACCAGATATTTAAATGGAAACTGTTTTCATAAAAATATAGAAAGATGAAGGAGAAGCTGGTAAACAAGTTAGCCACTCTAGAGATCGCTAATGAGCATTGGATTTTGTCAGAAGCCTTAATCTGTCTCCCTCTCAACCAGTCAACAAAATTCACAGCAGCAATAAATGCATTTAGCATTAGTCCTGCTGTAAAGACAATTGTAGATAATGAAAAGGCTAATATATTTTCCAAAAGGCTCATCGTCCCTGTGTTTTGTGTGATTCTTGTTTAGAAATAAATTATCTCACTTTTCTTTGTGCTCTGTTTTTAAAAACTCCAGAGTTAAATTTGATAAGATTCAGACTGATTTATTATAGAGCATAACATTTAAATAGATGTGCAAATTATAATGCAAAACAGTTTGACTATTAAGAAGTACCCGGCCAAAACCACATGTAAAGCTTTCATTTTCCATTGGGTAGTAATATTAGCTACTATTTCACTAAATCCATCCATGAAATTATTTTCTTTTAACCCCTTTACTGTTCCATAGCCTGGAATCGTGTATACATGATGCTAATAATTGCTAATGCAATTTATTTATTGCAAACATTTTCGTTTGCAATTGGTGTCCCAAAACCAGAGCCTATATTATTATTATTTTATCAGCTCTTCTGAGCCCACCAGCTGCACAGGTTGATATGGAGATCTATAGAGCTCCCTGTCTGGCCCTGTGATTCTCACACATCAGGTCTACACCACTAACTGGGTGCAGTTTCCTCAAGGTCAGATCCAGAGCAGAATCTCAGGAAGATTATTTAATTCCGGAACCCAGTCTGACTACATACAATGGGAAGACAGGACAACCATAACCACTAAACTGGGGCACCATAACCACTAAAATTTAGACAGTAGAGGGATTGTCACTTGTACAATGTGCATGACATAGCAAGAGTAGGCTCCTCCTAAAAAGATTGTGTTTAAATTGGCATGCATGAGAGCAGTGCTGGCCAGCCATTCTCAGTGTTGGCATGCAGCAATCTTGCACCATTATGGCAGGATTTTGGGATCTTTAGGGTTAAGTTTAGGGGTTTTGATTTATCGAATTGTTAGGGCAGGGAGACTTCTAATCTAAAATTTTGACTTGTGCAACTCACCTTAACTGCTTATCGTAGCAGTATAAAATGTAATGGTACTACCTATATTGGGTCTGCAGCACAATATTTGCTCACCACTGATGATCCTAGATCATGCCTTTCCTGCCCTTCAGATTTTCTCACTGGCCATTTCTCTCACCCTACCATTTGCCCACTCAATCCTGTCCCGTCAAACCTTATCAGATCTCTCTACCCTTTTTGTGTGCCTTCCTTAACACGTATCGTCAATTGCTCTCTTTCTTCGGGCATTGTACCTGTTGCTCCTAAAAATGCTACTGTAGTACCTACCTGTCTTAAAAAGCAATCTATTGACCCGTCCTCCCCTTCTAACTATCGTTCCATATTGTTCCTCCCTGGTCCCTCAAAGCTTCTGGAAAGACTTGTCTTTACCTGTCTGGCTTGCTTCCTCAAATTCAACTCTCTCCCTGACCCTCTTCAGACTGGCTTCTACCCCCTCCACCCTACTGAGACTGCTCTTCCTAAAGTTAATTACCTAATTGTGGCTAAATCCAAAGGCCACTACTCATTACTAATTCTTCTTGACCTTTCTGCTGCCTTTGAAACTGTTGATCATGTTCTCCTCTACCAACCTCTTCAATCACTTGGTCTCTGTGACACTGCCCTTTTGTGGTTTTGCTCCTATCTCTCCCAACACTCGTTCAGTGTCTCCTTTTCTATTTCCATTCTGCAACGTGTCACCGCTTGCATTTCTTCCATCTCTGATTGGATGTCCTCCTGCTTTCTGAATCAATCTCTCAAAAACTGAGGTTCTTCTCTTTCCTCCTCATAATACTGATCCGCCTCTTTCGCTCTCCATTCAAGTTGATGGAACCTACATCAGCCCATCCTTGTAAGCTCACTGTCTTGGTGTTACATTTGATTCAGGTCTCACTTTTAAACACCATGTACAGTCTGTTACTAAATCCTGTTGATTCCAACTTAAAAACACTGCCCAGGTCTGCCTCTTCCTTACACAAGATGCTGCTAAGGAGTTTGTTCATGCTCTAGTAATCTCTCACATTAACTATTGTAATTCTCTCCTAATTGGTGTTCCCAGAAGCCATACTGCCACGGTACAGTCTGTAATGAATGCTGCCGCAGACTGATTTTCTAATTCAGTGCAATTAAAATCTGCACTTTTTCACTTTAAGGGTGTTTACACCTTTAAATTAACCAAGTGCAATTATAAATGAAATAAAATTTATTTTAATGGATATTTAATTTTCTCTTTTTTTAGAATAGGTAATTAATGTTTTTTTTAGATATGTTTATACTGTTGTTGTATGCTATTTTATATATTTTTCTGATATATGTTTTTTTTTTCAGTTGCCGAAATAGTTGTGTGAGGCACAATGTTTTTCTAAGTGTGGACTTGCAATCTTATGATGTTAAAGACAATTAGCAGATAGGAGTATGCAAATAAAGTCTAATTGATACTCCTATCAGCAACATGAACAATCTTTGCAAAGACTGTTAAATACCCTGATCTAAGATGGTGAGGACAGCATTACGTCCTGAGGATGCTGGGCAGACCAGAGAAATGTGTTGACATCCTCAAGGGGGCGGAGACTACGATTACCCGGCAGGATCAGGCTTGTACTACTTGGGCTGCACTGAAGCCGGACCATTACACTCTGGACACAACAGCTTTGCAGAGCCAGTGTCTCCAACTCCTCCATATATTGCAAAGCTAGGCAGTGAGTAATGGCGTATGCCGAGCCTACTCACCACTTTCTCTTGTAAGAGACAGTCTGTTTATTGATTTTTTAACAGAGTTTTTTAATAAATTTTTAATACTTTGCCAATATCAGAGTTCCATCACCATATGGCAGATACCTGATCTCCTTTCTATTATAACTGGGGGAATTTTTTGGGACTCTCTACAGTAGTGATGGTCTTGGAAGCATTTTTTTGTGAAACCATCTGCACAGTCATGTGTTTTTATGTATTCCCTTTACATGTGCTGTGAGCTGTGTTAACTGTGAGCCATCTACTGACCATTGAGTATTACTGCAATACCTTCACAATTAACATTTGGTTTTGGGTTTATCACCTAAACATACTGCTCCACTCTTTTCTATATTTTTTCCTGTTTTGATTCTGTTTTTTGTGTAAGGGGTATAACACATTGAGTGGGTCAGCAGCATTGTATAAAAAAATTCATACCAACTTTAGGTATATGTTTTAAAGAGCACTCCAAAATTAATTTACTTTACCATTTCTCCCCTATTCTTCAATCATTTAAGTGCCTGAAAACCCATTACTTTTGGAAAGCTTATGGCCTCCCAGATTAACCTCTAGCTCACATACCTGTCCCTTGCTCGCTCCTAAAGGGCAGCACTTTACTCTCTCCTCCAGTTCTGCTCCACTACCATCTTGTTTGATTGCTATCCACTGTCTTATTGTGTTTTATACCCCACCTCCTCTAAACTGTAAGCTTGTTTGAGCAGGGTTCTCATCAACCTACTGCTCTTGTAACATTTTGTATATTTTTCATTTATTGTTAAAATTCTCCCTCTTACAATATTGTAAAGCACTATGGAATATGCTGGCGCTAAATAAATGCTAAAAATAATAAAATAAGAATAATATTAATTAAGAATATTTTATTATACCAGAATAGCTTTATTTGTTCACTCTGACAGTTATTCAGGAGAGTTTCAAGTGTTTAAAATCTGACATAATTTTGTTTCCCAACAAATTTTTGGGACTAAAATGTTAAATTCTGTTAGAATTCACTTTGGATTCTCAATAATTATTTACCGTATCTTCTGAAACTAAAGTGTATCACATTTCTTGCCAATTTTCTTGTTATAATCTTTCCCTTTTCCAATCCTTTTTGACCAATTTAATTGCACAGAAGAAAAGCCCTTCTGGATTTTGATGATGGAACAATTTGAAGTGGTTGCAGACACTATGTGACTCCAACCCTTTCCTGATGTTTCTTGCAACAACGGATAGTTCTCTGTATATATAGAAGGTTACAGGGGCATTTCAGTGCATATATCACTACCTTAGAGTGACATGTTAGATGGTCTCTAATTATACATTTCTTATTTATCAGTAAGTAGCGTAATTTCCAGCTCGCGTCATTGTAAGGGGAGGTAAGCCTCTACCATCCATATTAGTAAGGGGCGTGTATCGCTCACCCTGCTCAGTCTGTGATAATAAGATTGGTGGTACTCAAATCCGCCATGTTTATAAAGGTAAAGGAGAGAGGACTAGGAGATAAATAATCATATTAATATAAAACATAAATACCACACATTAACCTATAATGATCGAAATAGAGCTGAGGTCCAAAGTAAATTATAAGTAAAATACATATTATTACTATTAGTGTTTACAAGAAACCTTAATTGATAAGAAGTATAACCAATTATAATATAAAATGATGTATGCTAATTAAAATAGTTAAAGAATGGGTCCATATAAAAATCTATGTTCAACCCCTTAGGATATAAGGTCTGTAATTCAAAGATCCAAGAACTTTCTCTTTTACTAAGATTCA
Source organism: Pelobates cultripes (assembly GCA_933207985.1). NCBI lineage: Eukaryota > Metazoa > Chordata > Amphibia > Anura > Pelobatidae > Pelobates > Pelobates cultripes. Next base: position 19,088,298 of record OW240913.1, on the reverse strand, counting down.
AGGCATCGCTTCCACCTCTCCAGTTAGTTAAAACTTTTTTTATGGCCATAAATTCCAATTCCAATTCTTTAGGGTTAGACTGGCGCACCTCTAAAAAGTGTTCGGACACACTGTAATTTTAAAAGCCTTTTTTTATATTTCTGATGTGTTCGTTTATACGAATTTTAAGGGAGCTTGATGTCTTTCCTACGTATTGTAGCCCACATTTACATTTTAAAAGATAAACAACATTTTTAGATTCGCATGAAATAAAGGAGGTCACAGAAAAGTGCTTATTAGTAATAGACAATGTAAATTTTTCTTTCTTTTTGTCTCAATCTTAGTACTTTTGCAAGCATTGCAGTTACCACAATGCAAGAAACCTTTTTGCTTTTTAGACCAATCATCAATAAATGAATGTTCTCTCTCTATCTCCACATAACTAGAAGTTAAAATTTGTTTAAAATTTCTAGTTCCTTTAAAAACAAATTTTGTCTTATGACCTAAAAATTCTTGGATGTTGTGTTCTTACTGGAGGATGTGCCAATTTAGTAATAACTTTTTTAAAAGTACCTATATTACTTGAATAATTAAAAATAAAAGGGATTTGATTAGATGAAAGAAAATTGACATCAACATCTAATCAAATACCTTTTATTTTTAATTATTTAAGTACATAGGTACTCTTAAAAAAAGTTATTAATAAAAATTGGCACATCCTCCAGCAAAAACACGACATCCAAGAACTTTTAGGTCATATGCATCTAACGGAGAAGGTAAGTGAGTTCCACAGGAATGGTGCAGCCCTGGAGAAGTCTTGAAGGCGAGAATCAGAGGTGGGAGTACTGACAGAAGATAGACGTAAGTCTTCAGCAGAGCGCAAGGGCCTAGACAGGATATACTTGTGTATTAGTGAGGATAGATAGGTGGGAGCAGCATTATGTAGAGATTTGAAAGCAAGAACAAGAATTTTAAATTGAGTCCTATATCTTACAGGAAGCCAATGTAGGGACTGACAGAAAGGTGAGGTGTGGGAGGCGTGAGTGGACAGGAAGATGATCCATGTTGCCGCATTCATTATGGACTGTAACGGTGCAAGTTGGGAGCACGTAAGACCACTTAGAAGCAGATTACAGTAGTCAAGGTGAGAAAGGACAATGGAATGGACCAGCACCTTAGTCACATCTGGCGTTAAATAGGGTCATTTGCGCAAAATGTTTTTGAGATGGAAACGACAGGATTTGGCGATAGACTGAACATGAGGCATGACGGAAAGGTCGGAGTCAAAAAGAACACGTAGGCAGTGAGCCTGCGTGGGAGAGCTGATGGTAGCACCGTTGACTTAGAGACAGACAGTCACAGGAGTAGTAACACTTGAGGGAGGGAAGACTAGAATTTCAGTTTAAGTCAAGTTGAGTTTAAGGAAGTGGGCAGCCATCCGGTTAGAAATAGCAGAGAGACAGTCAGAGACATAGAGAGAGATAAGGAGAGCACAGGTAGATTTGTGTGTCTTCCGCATAGAAATTATATTGGAAGCCAAAGGAGCTAATGAGTTTACCAAGGGAGGCAGTATAGATAGAGAACAGTAGGGGACCAAGGACTGAACCTTGGGGGACACCAACAGAGAGGAGTTGGGAAGAAGAAGCAGAGCCAGAGAAAGAAACACTGAAAGAGCGCTGGGAGAGGTAGGAGGAGCACCAGGAGAGAGTAATATTTGAGTCTGAGGCTGATGTGAACTATAGTCATTACTACTGCCCATGAATAGTGGGAGTTTGCAGGACTTAATTTTGTATATTTAGATACAGACATACAGTCACAGTGTGAGTTTTTACCCAAAAAACATTTAAAGATGCCCGCTCTCGTATAGTAAGAGCAAGCTAAGAAATACACTAAAAAGATGTTTGATTGTACATATACATTGCAAAGAAGCTTTAAAGGGCCACTCCAGGCACCCAGACCACTTCTGCCCATTGGAGTGGTCTGGGTGCCAACTCCCACTACCCTTAACCCTGCAGCTGTAAATATTGCAGTTTTCATAAACTGCAATAGTTACATTGCAGGGTTAACTCCTCCTCTAGTGGCTGTCAAAAAAAAAATGTGTCTACTAGACCTCCAGCATCTCTCAATTCCCCATAGGAAAGCATTGAAAACTTTTTCAATGCTTTCCTATGGAGAGGTCTAATGCACTTGCACGGCATTGCCGCACATGCGCATTAGGACTCCCCCGCCGGCGGCTGCGCTTGCGCAATCGGTTTCCCCGCCGGATGACGTTGGCGGGAGAGGAGCGTGGGCGAACCTGAAACCACCGCCGAGGGACATCGTCGGGGGTCTCAGGTAAGTCACTGAAGGTGTTTTCACCCCTTCAGCAACATGGGATGGGTGGTGGGAGAGAGGGGGTACCTGCAGTTCCAGGGAACCGGTTTGTTTTCCTGGCACTGGAGTGTCCCTTTAAAGCTGATCATCATAGTAATACACATAGATTGTAATATATGTCATCTTTACTTTTCAGTAGTAAAAACTGACAGATTTCCTTAATTTCAGCATTGAGCATCTCAGTTTTTTTTTTTTTTTTATTTCCCTCAAGTAATTTAATTACAAGATTTACCACCCCCTTTAAGTAGATGATTGAAACTGACAAAGAACGCCAGTATAGACTTATTTCAGTCTCTGGCCATTGTATATTCATTTTATTTTGCTTTATTAGGTCCAAGTCAGAAAACATCAATAAAATATAGCTCAACCATTCACAAGAACCTTGTTCATAAAGCCTTTCTGAAGAAAAAATAATCACCTATGCAGTGGTTCTTAAATGTATTTAATTTCTAGACTGTTGCACACTCAATACATCCCAAGGACCAATTCACTACTTATTATCGTAAAAATGACACAACAAACGATAATCAAGTGTATACATAGATATATTGTATTGTGTACATGCAAAAAAAAAACAACTAATTTTTAGTTAATAAAACACTTGCTCACACTTTTTGTTTTGTGCACCCAAATGATCTAAATTCATATTCTATCTAATCCACACACATTGTATTATTCATATTGTGGATTACCCATACAGTTTGAAAAATACCAAGCAACATGAGATTGTTCGAGCTATTTATATGCAGAACATTAAAATAATATCAAAAATTTAAATTAATCAAAATGTCAAACACAATCAACCCAAATAACTGTATTATATACTGAATTGCACAAGATTAAGAGTAATTTTAAATAATTACAAAATACATTTTCAAAAATAAAAATAAAAAAAAAGGTTTTAACAGCATCAAAAGACTGTTGAAATTATGATTATACTTATGACTTAAGTTATGGTAAGGTAGCAATAAATATTTTAAATATATATTCATTGACCCACATTCACTATGCAACTGTCCATCTTTTCAAATTCACTTTGTCTTTGGTGGAAGAGTCCGGGACTTTAGAAAATATCTTAACATAGAGGAGAATTTTAAACATTGTTTTCCTGAGTTTTGAGTTTCCAAAAATGAGAACTGTGGAATGTAAGGTAGGATAGGAAAAAATTATGAAATAACTTATATGTTTTAGCACCGGTTCGGGATAGGTAAAAAAAAAAATTATATTAAAAACAAAATTGTACATTGTAACCATTTCCAACAAACAAACAGACCTAACGGCAGAAAAGTGGGCATCCATACTGGGTGTCGTAAAACTTGCAGTATTATTTTTAATGTTCTTCACATGAACCACAATTGTAGAAATTAAAAGTGAAGATGTAATTGTAACCATAAAAAAGGGAAATCCATGTCCTATTATGAATGATGAGATCATCAATCCAGAAAGTGTTTCATTATTTCTGTTTATTTTATAATTTTTCTCATGATTCAAGATTTCTGTGCTGTATCGATTGTCCCATGTACTCATCAATCCAGAGAAAAATGAAATGAAAATAGATACTGAAATCACGTGCTGAATATATTGGGCCATCCTTAGTTTAATGCGGAGTAGAATATGATTCTTAAATATGGTGATTTTGAAGTAGTAGAAGATGCAGAGCCATGCTGCAAGCCACAGGCTGAAAAAGTCCAAAAAGAACTCAAACATTTGAATTATCCACTGCTGAGCCATTATTGAAAACTTAAAGTCAACTAATTGAATTAGAATTTTGCATAAAACTAAACAATCCAGAAGAAATCTTGATACACTGAGACTAATTAAAATCTTATCACAGACCTTCAGTTTTTTGTCTCTCAAATAGTCAGTGATGTTTACAATGATGACAAATGAATTGACTAATATACCCAATGAAATTACAGTTACTGAAAAAATATCAAAAGTCAAGCAAACTGGGTAAGACATTGTGAAGACAAAACGATAAGCTGCTATATGTTTTATGATACAGACTATACCCACTGTGTCACAATTTACAAATTGACATCTCTCTTCATTTATATATATCCTAGATGTTCAATGTAGATTAAATATGCACTGCCCTTTTTATTAGGACAATCAATTTGATTGATGGAAAGTGCTGATTGACAGTAATAAAATATGTAAACATTGCTGAGCTGCAATTGCTGACAGCATTACGGCATGATTAATGAAGCTGTAATTTGCAAGAACTGATAAACATGTCAATCACATTTTGCAAATATTATTAAAATAATTTTATGTTTAAAACAACATGTCATTTATAAAATATCTCGAATTATTGTATGCGTCTTTCTAAAAACCATAATACCCCTCACAGAGTACATTAGAACATTATCTGCAAATTTAAAAAAGTTTAAACTTTTCCTATGATCCAGAACTGCCAAGTTTATCAGAGCTATTTACTAAAAACCAGAATTTGTCCAGATGAAAAATATTAAATGAAAATGACTACGTACTGAATGGAATGTCAATTCTCATGTTCACTAAAACAATGCAGATCGGAATTTGGTCAACCTAAACAAATATACACTAATCAGCCGGATGCATTCACTATCTGGTTTAAAATCAATGCTTTTCGCATCCCAACCCTATGCAAAGTATAGGATCCAAAATATTAACACAACACAATTTTTAAACAAAATCACGGCCAAATGCATGCAGGAGGATTCACATTTACAAATTATCTTTCACTTGCTTTTTACACAAGCAAAAGATATTACATAGAGAATAAGCAACCAGAAAGCAAATAGTTTAAAAATCCAAGGCTTTGCAGGGGTTAACCATGTGGTGGTTGACCAATAAAATGTCTATGGGGTCAATATAATTCTGATATTAGTATAAGGGAGGTTTTAAACTTCACTAAAGTCCCCACCCTCCATGCTGTCATGCTATGCTGATGGCGCCTGTAAAATATGTGGGGGATCAGTGACAGGTCCACCACCTGCTCCCCCCACCCCATGGTCAGTAGGTGGCACTCTTTTAAACAGTGTCCTATCAAATGATTATCACAGAAAATAATTGTAGACAAAGGAAGCACAATAAAACATTTTGTCAATGCTTACTCAAATAAATGTTTAGTGAATATACCCTAAACACATTTAGAAGCAATAAAACATTAAATGAGTAAAAACAAATATATATATAAACATAGAAACATAGAATGTGACGGCAGATAAGAACTATTTGGCCCATCTAGTCTGCCCGATGTTCTAAATACTCTCATTAATACCCTGGTCTTATCGTATATCTAGAAAGACCTTATACCTATCCCATGCATGCTTAAACTCCTTAACTGTGTTAACCGCTACTACTTCAGCTGCAGGGCTATTCCATGCATCCACTACCCTCTCAGTAACGTAATAATTTCTGATATAAATTTTAATACTTCTTGATATTTTTTCTATATGTATAGCATTATTATAACAGTTAATACTGAACACAAAATTTAAGAAAACTTTCAGAATAACATGCTTTGAAGGGTTTAAAGCTGCAGGTTTTGACATATTCCCCTGCTTTGTATGATGGTTTCCTTAGTCTTTGAAATACTTATCTCACACAGGAGGCTGATGGTAGAGCACAATTCCAAATAGCTGGCAATTAACAGAGCTGTAAACACTTTATAGCTCTGAGCAGAATTATAAAAAAGTAAACACTTTGCTTGTTGACACTCTGCCCCTGAACATAAGAGACCAAAAATGGCATCATATGAAGGTGGGGTTAGGACTACAGAAATAAATAAATTTAACTTCTCCTAGCGAGAATTGAGCAGAAATACTGCAAGGGCATTATATGTGCACAAAACCTGCTGGAGAACATGTCCCTTTCACATATGTCTTTCTGCTGACACCAACATTATGGCTTGATTGCCAGCTTATCATGGATTTAAAATGAAGAGTCAACTACGGTTATGTTTCTAATTCCCCCACTATGTGTGATTGATAAGTAAGGGAATGAGGCAATATATTCTTCTTGAAATCTATATATTGAATAGCAAGTTTGTTAAAACAGTGTATAGATTAAATTTATTTGAACTGTCTAAAGTGATATTATAGGCATCAAAATAACTTTATACAATAAAGAAGGGTTGCATTAAAGAAATGTAAAACTTAATATTTAATCACTCTGATATTGAGACATATTTTTAAAAAATTAGCAAAACGAAAAATTGAAAAAAAGTTCAAAACAGCCGAGTGGCAAAAGTAACCTCGCCACTACGTTTTGGATTGGCCTGCTTGCCTGCTTGCCTCTTGCCCTGCGTTTTGGAGAGGCCTGCTTGCCTCTTGTCCCCTGGGGTGTATCGCTTTAAAAAAACGATATTGGGACTTAGCACAATGCCCCTTTCAAACACGTGGAGGCGGCCATCTTAAATTGTCCAGCAGTGTTTTGTCATCGAGTGTATGGAACTGTTTTGGGCATGGGACCATGTGCACGGTGGGGCAAAAATATGACTTACAGGAAATTCCTGAACCCCTGAACCGATCTGGGTGTTTTTGGGATATGTTGTTCACCCTGATCTGGGTTATTAGGGATGTGTTGTATTTTGGGGTACTTTTGGGGGTTTGTAAAATGTATGTTTTTTCTGTTTAGAGTTAATGGGACACTCCAGGCACCCAGACCACTTCTGCCCATTGAAGTGGTCTGAGTGCCAACTCCCACTACCCTTAACCCTGCAAGTGTAATTATTGTAGTTTTCATAAAATGCAATATTTACCTTGCAGGGTTAACTCCTCCCCTAGTGGCTGTCTACTAGTGGGGAGAGGTCTACCCACTGGGAGCTGGATCCTGGTCTTGGGTCCAGTGTGGGTGGAGGATGGTGAGACCCCAACCAAGTTGCGGCAGATCATGGGGTCTGCAGTGTTTATGGCATTTGGTGCGGTGCTGATGGTCCTTGGTAAGCACTGGGAGCATCGATTGACAGAGGGTCCGTCACTGGAAAGATTCTCCAAGTTAGTCATGCTTTCAAACGGGCTACTCTGGCCTTAAATTTGAAACTCATCCTGAATTCACTCTAGATTCTCAGATAAAGAAGGGTTACCCTGACACAAATTTAAAACTTAACATCTAATCACTCTGATATTAAAATAAATTTGGTCGACCATGGTGAGGCCCATTCTGAGTGGAACCTGTCCTGTGAAACCGCTGTATGGTCTTACCCACCGTTCTACAGCTCAGTTTCAGGGTCTTGGCAATCTTCTTATAGCCTAGGCCAGCTTTATGTAGAGCAACAATTATTTTTTTCAGATCCTCAGAGAGTTCTTTTCAATGAGGTGCCATGTTGAACTTCCAGTGACCAGTATGAGAGAGCCATAACACAAATTTAACACACCTGCTCCCCATTCACACCTGAGACCTTGTAACACTAATGAGTCACATGATACCGGGAAGGGAAAGTGGCTAATTTGGCACAATATGAACATCTCCACTAAGGGGTGTACTCACTTTTGTTGCCAATGGTTTAGACATTAATGGCTGTGTGTTGAGTTATTTTGAGGGGACAGCAACTTTACACCGTTACACAGGCTGTACACTTACTACTTTACATTGTAGCAGAGTGTAATTTCTTCAGTGTTGTCACGTGAAAAGTTATAATAAAATATTTACAAAAATGTGAGGGGTGTACTCACTTTTGTGAGATACTGTATATATCTATATATGTACATATCTGCATGTATATTTATGTAATCTTTTTTATCTATTCAAGTAATTTTATTAATTTAACAATTTGAAGGACCTGCCTGACAACCAAGGCAGAAAGTCCAGAGAATTTATTTTGCAAACCCTATATTTAACCCTGTAACTGTCCAATATACCATAAAACTGTACATGGATAGCAATGTTGTATTCAGGAGACTTTGCTGAACACTAATATTAGTTTTTAAAAACAGTAAAACATATCACGACAATGATACCATCGCTGAAAGTACCATTTGTGTGTGAAAAACGCAAAAAAAACCAAAAAACAAATGAATGCTAACTTTGACCAGTGTTTGTGACTAAGTGGCTACTAGAAAATACTGGACATAGCCCATATTGAATACCTTGGATTGTCTCCTTTTGCAAATGGTATGCTATCATGGGGGTAATTCTCATTCCTGGGCTGCCATATGGTTTAAAAATGCGTTTGACACCGAATGGTAGCCCAGGAATTAAAATTACCCCCATGATGGCATACTATTTACAAAAGTAGACAGCCCAAGGTATTACAAATTAGTTATGCCCAGTCTTTTTTAGTAGCCACTTAGTCACAAACACTGGCCAAAGTTAGCGTTCTTATTAACCCTGGGATGTCTACTTTTGCAAATGGTATGCCATGCTGGAGGTTATTCTCATTCCTGGGCTACCATATGGTCACAAAGGCAACATAACCAATCTGGAAAATTTAAATGTGTATAAACTGAAATGGGAAAGCCTTATATTTGACCCTGTAACTTCTAAAAACACCATAAAACCTGGCCATGGTGTGTGCTGTGGCACTCTTGAAACATCACTGAACACAAATATGAGTGTTGTAGCACAGTAAAATGTATAATGCTGATTACATCATTCATCAGTGAAAAGTTTGGTCAGGGTTTGTTCAGGGTTTGTGACTAAGTGGCTATTAACAAAGACTGGACATACCCCATTTGCGTAACATGCTTGTTTGTCTACTTTTGCATAAGGTATGCACTGATGGGGTTCATTTTCATTCCAACATAACAAATCTGGCAAATTTCAATGTGTATAAACTGAAAAAGGGAACATGCTATATTTGACCCTGTAACTTTCCAAAACCCCATAAAACCTGTACATGGGGGGTACTTTTGCACTTGGGTGATATCGCTAAATACAAATATGTTTATTTTAATATAGTAAAAGCTAACAGTATTATGACATTCACAGTAAATAAATGCCATGCAGAACTAAAACAATAACAAACATTATTAATGTCTCACACTTTTTAAAATTTTATCCATATTAAATTATCTGTTATATTTTAATATTTGATGTGAATTATCTTTTATATTTTAATATTTGATGTAAAATGAAAGCCATGTTTCTCCGAAATAAAACAATATATAATAGGTGAATTATGGTTAGAGAGACATTTAGTCAAATTCCAGGTCTAGTTTTGATTTTGTTTTGATCAGAACACAAAATTGCCTCTGCCCTTAACCACTTAAGGACACATGACATGTGTGACATGTCATGATTCCCTTTTATTCCAGAAGTTTGGTCCTTAAGGGGTTAAAGGGACACTATAGTCACCAGAACAACTACAGCTTATTGAATTTGTTCTGGTGTGTAGAATCATTACCTTCAGACTTTTTGCTGTAAACACTGTCTTTTCAGAGAAAATGCAGTGTTTACATTACAGCCTAGTGAGAACTTCACTGGCCACTCCTCAGATAGCTGTTAGATATCCTTCCTGGGTCATGGCTGCCTAAAGGGCATCCAAACATTTAGTGTCTCCTTCCTCTGCATACATTCATTGATTAAATTCATCTCTATGAGGAGATGCTGATTGGCCAGGGCTGTGTTTGGTTCATGATGGCTCTGCCCCTGATCTGCCTCTTTGTCAATCTCAGCCAATCCTATGGGGAAGCATTGTGATTAGATCAGGTTACCACTTCTGATGTTGTCAGCAGACTGCTTGTTTTTTTTTAGGCAAACAGCATGCAGATCTACAGCTTCTGGCTTGAAAACAGTAAGATTTTGCTATATTTGTGGAGGCATGAGTGGCCCATTTTAACAGTATAGGGTCAGGAATAGTGATGTACCGAACGGTTCGCCGGCGAACGGTTCCTGGCGAACATAGCATGTTCGCGTTCGCCACGGCGTGCGAACATATGCGCGGTTCGACCCGCCCCCTATTCGTCATCATTGAGTAAACTTTGACCCTGTACCTCACAGTCAGCAGACACATTCCAGCCAATTAGCAGCACAGCCTCCCTAGCAGACCCTCCCACCTACTGGACAGCATCCATTTTAGATTCATTCTCAAGCTGCATGCTTAGTAAGAGGAGGGAAAGTGTAGCTGCTGTTCATAAGATAGGGAAAAGCATAGCTAGGTTAGGGATAAGGGTATGCTTTTTTTGGATTTTTTTTTCTATGTAATGTAAATGCACTTAGTTGTCTGCCACTGCTGCCAGCTTCTGTGTCAGGCTCACAGTGCCCATTTCCCCAGTCAGTGCCACCAATTACATCTGGTGTCACAATAGCTTGGATTTAAAAACAAAAAACTTTTTTCACTGTTATAGATTGAATAGCAGTCAGTTGTCTGCCACTGCTGCCAGCTTCTGTGTCAGGCTCACAGTGCATACCGTGCCCATTTCCCCAGTCAGTGCCACCAATTACATCTGGTGTCACAATAGCTTGATTTAAAAACAAAAAACTTTTTTCACTGTTATAGATTGAATAGCAGTCAGT
>OW240913.1:18977017-19077404 GCA_933207985.1 Pelobates cultripes | reverse complement strand
GGGGTTAAAAAGTTAGCTGGAGGTCCCTTTATGACCGACTGCAAGCATATTTTCCTGCCCAAAACAGTTCCATAGATTTGGGCTGTGAGGTCGGTCTATTTCAGGCTGAAAAAACGACTAAGTCCCATCGCCGAATGGGACTTAGTCTCTGCAGCTGAAATAAGGCTGGAAAAAACGGCTGAAAAAAAGACTAAGTCCCATCGCCGAATGGGACTTAGTCTCTGCAGCTGAAATAAGGCTGAAAAAAACGGCTGACTAAGTCCCATCGCCGAATGGGACTTAGTCTCTGCAGCTGAAATAATTTCCCATTTACTGAACCAAGTGGGAAATAGCAAGGCAGGCACAAAGGGTTTGCACCAGGTCTGGGGACACAGGGGACACCGTCTTAAAGGGGCCGTGTCCCCAACAAGTCTGGGGACACGGCCTTAAAGGGGCAGTGTCCCAATCTTCCTGATGTCCCAAAAAAGGTGTTTAAAGGGCCAGCACCAGTCACATAAAGAGTCCATAAGCCCCAATATGCCCACCGACAGTCTTAAAGGGCCATACACACCAAATAAAAGTGCATACATTTTCACAATCTCCCAGGGGCCATAGTCATGCGGGAGGAGGCTGGCAAATAGGCTTCTCCACAACCCAGGGAAGCAGGGCAATTTGCCATTTAAAGGGCCCGTTACAAATAGCAGTTTGTAACAAGGTGTCAATCCATATCTGCCAAGTGACCCGATGTAGGGGGAACAGTCCCTATTCTGCTCTGTGTCAGTGTGTATCAGGGATCCTTAGGACAGGTGTCAATCCATATCTGCCAAGTGACCCTTTGTAGGGGGACCAGTCTCTATTCTGCTCTGTGTCCGTGTGCATCAGGGGCTCTGGGGACAGGTGTCAATCCATATGTCAAGGTGTCAATATGTCATATGTCAGGTGTCAATCCATATTGATTGTGATTTAGGAATGTTAGGTGATTTCTGCCCTTTATGGATTAAAACCAGACTCTGTATCAACTGTGTAATTTTCCATGGGAGTTTTGCCATGGATCCCCCTCCGGCATACCACAGTCCAGGTGTTAGTCCCCTTGAAACAACTTTTCCATCCCTATTGTGGCCAGAAAGAGTCCCTGTGTGTTTTAAAATTCGCCTCCCCATTGAAGTCAATGGCGTTTCGGGCGGTTCGCCGGTTCGCGAACATCTGCGGAAGTTCGCGTTCGCCGTTCGCGAACCGAAAATTTCGGGTTCGCGACATCACTAGTCAGGAATACATGTTTGTGTTCCTGACCCTATAGTGATCCTTGAAGGGGTTAAAATAAGGCTTGGATATCTCTAAACAGTTTTTAATCTAATGAGGAATCTGATTGTCATTATGGAGTCAAGAAGGAGTTTTTTTTTTCCATTTTTGTGGCATAATTGAAAATGTCTACAATGTAGTTTTTTGCATTCTTTTTGATCAGAAGCATAAAAGAATGGGTTTCAAGGATTAACTTGATGGACTTTAGCCTTTTTGCAACCTAGACAACTGTGTAACTTTATAAGTCTGATATCAAAAATCATCTTTTTTTCCATCAACCATCTTTTTTTTCGCACCAGAGATGGAACTCTGAATCGCAAAATAACGTATCTGTAAGGAAACCAAGTATATTTAAACCTCATTCGGTAGTTTCCTCCCGAACCGCCAGAGCCTTAGTGATTATAGCCCTCCGTTCGGTAGTTAGGGTACACGAATCCTATAGCAATTCCAATTGTCTCACCAGATAATTCCCTCAGTGAAACACACGAATCCCCAAACATCAGCTGAAGTCAAAAGAAGGATACAAAATGAACTGTCCTTTAATGGATGCACACAGCTTTTATGCAAGTCCCCATGCAAGGGGACAGCCCTCAGGGAGGGACAAACAATAACCAATCACAAACAGTAAAATGTTAACACACACCTACAATTCCCTCCCCTAGCCCAGGAGATAATTTAGTCTGATAAAATAATAACTTAATTATCTCCGGGCTGAAAAATCACTTTTTCCCCAACTTTCAGTTCGTGCCCCTCTGTCGAATACACCAAAGTACCGAATAGCGCTCTTCTAGCTATTCGGTAAATAGAGTTCCAGCGTTCGTCTGTTTGGGACCGGTGTTCGGGAAGTCAAGTGTCCGTAAAACAGTTCCATGCACTCGACGACCAGGTCCCGCTGCCTTTGTTCGCATGAACAAAGATGGCTGCGGTTTTCTCTGCCACGTGGCGTTCGACTAACGAATGCTGGCAGCACAGACAGAGGTAGCAATTTCACCTAAACCTTTGATGTTTAATGAGCCTAAGGGTGGTCCTTGTTCGGTAGTTTCATCTACCGAATGCAATAGGCAGCAAATAGAGGATAAAAGGGAATGCAAACAGTAAATAACATAGGGAACAGGGGGGTTTCTTCACAGTATCCATTTTATTTATTTCATAATTTGTCCACATAGAATTTCAAAGGTCTGGAATTCGGTCAAATTGATGATCGCCAAAAACTCACAATTTGAAAAAGAATGCGTGCATCTACTACCCATTGTAGTGATGAGCTGTAGTGATTATGGAGCTTAAAGTATCACTTTAACCCCTTAAGGACCAAACTTCTGGAATAAAAGGGAATCCTGACATGTCGCACGTCATGTGTCCTTAAGATGTTAAAATTTACTCGGGGGCATAATTATACATCGCAATAGATTGGGTGATTGCAGCTATTTATATTTTTTTTACTGATCCCATCACTAATTTTTTTAAATATCAGTGGTTTAACAATGGTTTACACAATAAACACATAAGACCCCTGCTTTGTTGTAATGGTCATTTTGGCATAGAGAAATATTTTAATATGTCTTTATTAAGTCATGTTCCTGCAGATGCAAACCACTTTGACACCAACTTATTTGTGTTTTTATGGTTGAGCAATAATGCAAAGCTTTACATTTTATTAAATATTTTCCTAGTAGCTAAAGCTGTCTGGTAGAGGATGAATATGAAATCATCAAAGCCATTCACATTTGAGAAAACAATGACAATTAAATGACAAGTAAATGCAAATAAATGTTGTCTAGGACATATTTTATTAGTATTTTAAAATAGTGTTTTCCATAAGTCTTATGTTACGCAATATAAAACTAAACCAATAACATGTTCTTAGAAAATTATCTTTTTAAACATTATATCAAATGGTGCAAATATACTAGACAAAATTATAAAATAATTTCAATCAATTATTTAAAGGAAAATGCAATCGGGCTTATTGACTAAACAGTGATCTTGATCACTACATTTTAATTTGGCAATGATTTGGACAACTAACTTGTGATATTCAGGTCCAAAAAGTTCCCCCGCTATGCTATTTTTATAACATCGCACAAGTTAAGTTATATTTTTATGATTCCTGAGAAGATATGTATTATCCTATTTTCAGAATTTGATCACAAATGATTTTCCTTCTCATGATAACTTGTAAACAGCCTTCCCATGGTGTGAAGATATTGTGTAACATTTTTGTAACAAAGCCTTGATATCAAATGATCTAAAGCGAGAGGTATATGGACCATCAGATATTTTGTAAATAACCACGATGCAAATTGAGAAAATTTGACATATTGGTATTTTTGTGTATGCTTTGTGTCATACATATTTCATGTTATAAATTGGGATTACATTAATTCGATGAAACATCTGTATTTGTAAATTCTGGTTTAGATTTGTTAACACACCATTGTAAGTTGCATTATAAAACTCTGATTATGCACACTAAAACATAGGCTTGGAAAAAGCTGTGTATGGGTCAAAATACTCCTTTTGTGGAGATTGCAATACAGGTATCCTTCCTTCATGCAATTGGTTTGGTTTAAATGGATATTAATGATTTTGCAAATGATATTTCAATCCATTTAAATTTTCCCCTTGCCTACATTGTATTAAAGAAGCAGAAACAGAAACATCATTGATAAGGTGACTTTTAGATCATTGATCATTTAATGTCTACCAGCTGATTGCAAACACATTATTATGTGATAGGTTTGCCTACTATTTATAATCTACCATTCCAGGGATCTGCTTTTGATAGCTGACTATATAATTGATTCATTCTTACAGAAAATTAGAACACAACAGTTTTTTGTACAAGACCTACTGGAACAAGTGTCCCTGTAGCAATAATACATTTGATGTAAAGCGCTGCGGAATTTGATGGTGCTATATAGATATCATAATAATAATAATAATAATAATAATAATGTATATCTTTTTATTTTGTGCTGTGCGTAGGCTGCTGGTTTGTGGTTTATGGACTTGGATGACTGCTTTCTGCATGAAACCCTTTAAGATATGTTTCCATTGTCAAATCCCAGAGCAATTTAGTTTTATCTGAGTGTATTTTAATACACTGCATGAGATAATGGTATCTTTTAGTGAGCTTAAAAGCTTTCACTTGTTTTATTGCAAACCACAAAAACCTAATCTCTGTGAAAGAGAAAAAAAAAAGCTTGCCTCGGAGAAAGTATGTAGATTTTTGTCTCCAATTGATTAACTTAGCGAGTAATTGTTGTTATAGCAGAAAATTTAGAATGGCAGATTGATGAAATGATAAATGTATGTGCATTGTCTACATACTGCCACTAGATGTCAGTATAGGATAACTGCCAACAATTCCAAATGTTTGGCCTGTCTACACCAGCAACATATTTTCAAACCTAAGTTGTCCTTAATAAATAAAATAGAAAAAAACTGTTGTTAGGTAATAGACAATGCCTGCCTTTAGTCTTATGTTCAAGCAGTATCAGAACCTACATTTGAAGTCCAGTTTTTTCCTGCTTCCATCATTGAACAAACTCATATGGCTACCCCCAACTATAACAGGGTCTTATGAAACATTCTATTCCTCGTTCATTTTGGTAAAAGTCCAAAAGATTGTTGGTGTTCCACACCTGCACTATCGTTGACCATAACATCATTATTCATATATAGGAACAGATTATATTTCTACAAGGATGTTTCTAGAAGGAAGACATATCAACTTCTTGTAGAGTAGATACGATAATATTTAACTAATATGAATAGACTACATAACTATTTTTGTTTTTTATGGTATTGGAGTGTATATTTAAGGGCTATTTGCAATTTAGGTGCTGCTTACTTGTGATTTAGATACATTGTGATGGTTTTAAATTAAATAAGTGTGTTTTCACTATTTTTCAATTTGAGTCTTGAAGACACAACTCACCTATTTTTGTTTTTCGTATAATATTTTATACTAAGTGCTAGTGCCCCCTAACTCGCATTTCTTTACTACTCGCATTACTAACATTGTATTTAAAAAAAAAAAACAGAATACAGAATGCAAAGTGAGACAAGCTGATAAGCCATGAGAGAAATTGGCAATACGTTGCAGGAAACAGTCATGTGAAGTTATGTAAGTAATGTCATCTGGATTACTTCCAACTTGACTGTATTGCCTCATTCTATCTACTTCCAGTGACCCGGATGTTGTTCTGAGTTCTCCAGGTGGTTCCTTTTAATGGTGGCTAATCCTTAAAGGACCACTCTAGGCACCCAGACCATTTCAGCTTAATGAAGTGGTCTGGGTGCCAGGTCCTTCTAGGATTAACCCATTTTTTTATAAACATAGCAGTTTCAGAGAAACTGCTATGTTTATTAATGGGTTAAGCCTTCCCCCTAATCCTCTAGTGGCTGTCAATGAGACAGGCGTTGCGTGCTCCTCACCGTGATTGCCGCGCGTGCGCATTCAGCCGACGGGGCGGAACGGAGGAGGAGAGAAGGAGGAGAGCTCCCCGCCCAGCGCTGGAAAAAGGTAAGTTTTTACTCCTTTCCCCCTTCCAGAGCCGGGCGGGAGGGGGACCCTGAGGGTGGGGGCACCCTCAGGGCACTATAGTGCCAGGAAAACGAGTATGTTTTCCTGGCACTATAGTGGTCCTTTAAGAGCATCCTCTACAGCTAATTGAAGCAAAATGGTTTGCCAAAAAATTTAAAGTAACAGCATGTTCTGCTCATAGATGTTGGGGCAGGCTATAATGCTATATTAACACACTGACACTCATATACACACTGACACATGCACACACCTTGACACATAAATAGACACAGACATGGCTCGAATTTGTTGTTTCGGCACAGATACAATTTAATTGAGATCTGGGGAATAACACTCGGTCCTAAGTGCATAGGCCCCCAGAGCTGGCAGTAGTTCCGCCACTGCATTATAGCGTATGTGTGTTATTATTAATAAGTAGTAACATATAAAAATATGCCCAAAGACAGATAAATATCTACATATAATGTAACCACTGTATCACTGTATACGTGCTTCTCCGAAAATTATGCTATAATTTATCTGCCTATCTACTTATACTTAAACAAAGTGTGCCCTGCATCTATACACTATTACTATATTATGTTATTTATCTTTATTTATCCAACTATTGTGGATTCACATTTTTCAGATATTGAGCCATTACAACCTCCCACCCAGATGATGTTACAATACATGGCTCATAGTGCAACGTGTTTACTATCGGAACAAAACAAAGCAAGTAATTCTACTAAATTATCAGACAGGAAGTGAGTCAGCTCATGTTTTATCTCCATGTCCTCTTTTACACTTCAGTATGACCACATTACGTTTTATGTGGCAAACCAGAGGTAGAGTAGTTAAGGCACTTTAATTTAGCCACAAAACATTTCATGAAGCTAATGGCATGAATGGCATTGTGGAAACTTCATTTAATTCTCAACACCAAAACCTGGCCTACCACACTTCCAGTAATTCTTTGAATACATGAGTATTATCATACATATGATCAATGAACTGAATCTATCTGTTCGTCCATCCGACTGTCTGTCTATCTCACAAGCTTCCCATTAACAGATAGAAAATGCACATGCATTTTTCCCAGTAATATACACTGTATGTTAAACATGGATCATTCACAACTAGTGATGTCGTGAACTTGCTGCGAACGGTTCGCCACGAACCGTTCGTGGCAGGGCCGGACTGGGAAAAAAATTCAGCCCGGGCATTTTTTTATCACAGCGGCCCACTAAGAAGGGGGCGGGGCAGAGAGGGTGTGTTTTGTCATCACTCATGACAAACACGCTCCCTCTCAAAGTGAGCATGTTGGTTCAATGCTCTTGCAGGGCAGACCATGCGCAGAGCTCTGCTGAAGAGCTCTAGCATGAGAAAAAAGCCCTGTATTTGTTCTGCACAGTGCAAGCAAATTTAATAACATGCTTGCACTGTTTCCTTGCAACTTGTCTCTGATGTCTCTATAAATGGATACCAGGAGACAAAAGGGCCAGGAAAGAGTATTGTGCATGTGTTTGGAGCCTGTTTGTGGTATTACGTTTGTGCAGAGTGAGCTGGTCATGGTGTGGTATTGTGTAATAAGGTCTGTTTTAGTGTGTGTGAGTGCTGAGTGTGATAGTGCTGTGTATGATGTGTGATGTGTGTGAGAGTGATGTGTGAGAGTGCTGTGTGTGAGTGTTGTGTGTTGTGTGTGAGTGCTGATTGTGATAGTGCTGTGTATGAGTGTTGAGTGTGATAGTGCTGTGTATGATGTGTGTGAGTGCTGAGTGTGATGTGTGTGAGAGTGATGTGCCTGAGTGCTGTGTGTGAGAGTGTTGTGTGATGTGTGTGAGAGTGCTGAGTGTGAAAGTGCTGTGTGTGAAAGTGCTATGATGTGTGTGAGAGTGCTGCGATGTGTGAGATTGCGGTGTATGATGTGTGTGAGAGTGCTGTGTGTGAGAGTGCTATGATGTGTGTGAGAGTGCTATGATGTGTGTGAGAGTGCTATGATGTGTGTGAGAGTGCTGCGATGTGTGAGATTGCTGTGTATGATGTGTGTGAGAGTGCTGTGTGTGAGAGTGCTATGATGTGTGTGAGAGTGATGTGTGTGAGAGTGCTATGATGTGTGTGAGAGTGCTGCGTGTGATGTGTGTGAGAGTGCTATGATGTGTGAGAGTGCTGTGCTGTGTGTGAGAGTGCTGTGTGTGAGTGTTGTGTGTTGTGAGTGCTGGGTGTGATAGTGCTGTGTGTGATGTGTGTGAGAGTGCTGCGTGTGATGTGTGTGAGTGTGCTGAGTGTGAAAGTGCTGTGTGTGAGAGTGCTATGATGTGTGTGAGAGTGCTGTGTGTGAAAGTGCTATGATGTGTGTGAAAGTGCTATGATGTGTGTGAGAGTGCTATGATGTGTGTGAGAGTGCTGCGTGTGATGTGTGTGAGAGTGCTGAGTGTGAGAGTGCTGTGTGTGAGAGTGCTGAGTGTGAGAGTGCTGGGTGTGAGAGTGCTGGGTGTGAGAGTGCTGGGTGTGAGAGTGCTGGGTGTGATGTGTGTGAGAGTGTTGTGTGAGTGCTGAGAATGCTGAGTGTGATAGTGTTGTGTATAAATGTTGTGTGTTGGGGGGTAAATAAACAAATAAAAAATTAAGTGGTGGTAAATATATAAAAAAAAAAAAAAACTAAGGGGGGAAATAAACAAAAAAAAAAAAACTAAGCAAAAAATAAAAACTAAACCCCCCCCCCTCCCTTCTTACCTTTAGCCTGGGAGGGGGGGACATGCACGTGGTAGCTGGGAGGGGGGGCACAGGCACTCGCACACCATCCCTGGTGGTCCAGTGGTGAGTGAACTCTCTCGCGAGATCGGGGCGTTGCCATGGCAGCGCTCCCGATCTCGCGAGAGGAACCCGGCGGAGCTGCAAGATAGAGCTCCGCCGGGTCCTCTCCCTCCCTCCCCAGCCGCAGGTCTATTTAAATGGGCCGGTGAGGGAGATCTTTGATCTCCCCACCGGCCCTCCATGGAACACAGCGGGGCCGGCGCTCGGATAGTGCCGGCCCTGCATAGACCGGCAGGGGAGATCCTGGGACCTCCCCTGCCGGCCTCGGCCCCACGGCCACCGCGGCCCACCGGGCATTTGCCCGGTATGCCCGATGGCCAGTCCGGGCCTGGTTCGTGGCGAACTCCGGACAGCTGACACATCCCTGCCAATCTCCGGCAGACCCTCCCTCCCAGACCCTCCTACTTCCTGGACAGCATCCATGTTGAAGGCAGCTTCAACATGGATGCTGTCCAGGAGGTGGGAGGGTCTGGGAGGGAGGGTCTGCCGGAGATTGGCAGGGATGTGTCAGCTGACCATAGTTCGCCGCGAACGGTTCGTGGCGAACTGCGGCGAACCGTTCGAAGCAAGTTCGCAAACGGTTTGCGACATCACTATTCACAACATTAAAACAGCTTGCCTAATATAGATTAAGTCCCCCTAGTGCTGCGAAAACAACTCTAATTCATCGAGGCATAGACTCCACAATACCTCTGTCCCATGTCCTGTGGTATGTGGCATCTAGACATTAGAAGCAGATCCTTTAAGTCCTGCAAGTTGCAAAATGAGACCTCGATGGATCAAATTTGTTGTTCCAGCACATGCCACAGATGCTCAATCGAATTAAGATCTGGGGAATTTGAAGGCAAAGGCAACACCTTGAACTCTTTGTCATGTTTCTTAAACCATTTCTGAACAATTTTTGTAATGCGGCATGGTGCTGTAATGTACAACCCAACCCAACATGCAGAGTGAAAACCCACCAAAATAAATGGAGATAGATCGAAAGTTCCTAAACCGGTCCTTAGAATGGCCAGAAAATAGAATATAATTCAAGGAGAGTCAGAAAGAGCCAAGGATAAGGAAAGCCAGAAATACACTAAGACGACAGACAAAAGCCGAGTCGGGGGGGCCAGAAATACACAAGTACGAGTAACAAAGCTGAGTCAGGGGAGCCAGAAAAGAGAGCAGTCGAGAGCAAGCCAGGCGAAAACCAATAAATAAAATATTGCTTAGAGCTCCTGTGACAGCATGGCACGTGTGCGCCGCGTCATAAAAAGGGGCGGGCGCACAGTGGCCAGCATCCATGAGGCTGTCTGGAGCCTCATACTCATCCACCGGAATGGAGCATCGGCAGACCGCCATTGCCATTGCCATGAAGGGGTGCATGTGATCTGCAACAATCTCTAGGTAAGTGGTACATGTCAAAGTAACAACTGTCGGGATCCCGCGGGCGGCTGCGAGGGGAGGCTGCACTCCGCTCGCGGTACTCACCCTCCAGCCGTCTGCAGTCCCCTCCTCCTCCTGGGTCCGGCGAGCGGCATCCTTCCAGCCTCGGATGCCGCCCGCCGTTCCCTCCACGTCCCCCAGCGGCAGCATACATGACGCTGCACGCTGGGAGACCGCCCAAGTTTGTACACGCCAGGGTCAGTCACCTGACCCGGCGTTAAAGGCACAGTGCCTCAATCACAGTGAGAGGTCTAGATATCTCCCACGTGTGATTGTTAATTCTGATTGGAAATTATCCAATCAGAATAAACCTGATAGTTTAAATACTTACCTTTCCTGTTCCTCCCTGCCCTGTTGTGGTCTTTGCTTGCTAGTATTGCTACTTACCTTGTGTTTCTGATTACGTACTCTCTGGCTTGTTTATCCGACTTTGTGACTTTCTCCTACCCTTTGACCTCGGCTCGTTTCACGTTATTCTGTCTTCTGGTTCCCCTTACTCGGCTTGTTTCCTGACTATTCTGTGTGTGCTTAGCCCGGCCACTCTAAGGTCCGGTACGGCACCTTTTCTGTGTGTGTGTGTGTGTGCCAGCGTGTTGGGTTCCCCGAATCGTGACAACAACCACATGAATGCTAGGATGAATGCCAGGACCCACGTTTTCCCAAGCAGAACATTGCCCAAAGCATAACATTGCATCTCTTCCCCAGGTAAACAACGCACACACCTAGCCATCCACCTGATATAAAAGATAAGATATAAAAAAGACCATGGGCATTCTGACAGGTCTGGGGCAATGCACTGTGTTTTCTGATACCTTTCTATTATGGTCAGAATTAAATTTTTCAGCAATTTGAGTTATAGTAGCTCTTCTTTGTAAATGGACCAGACAGTTCCAGGTGCATCAATGAGCCTTGGGCGCCCATGACCCTGATTTCGGTTCACCACGTGTCCTTTTTTTGCACCACTTTTGGTAGGTACTAACCACTGCATACCAGGAACACCCCACAAAACTTGCGTCAAGCCATCACTGTTTGGCCCATGTTAAGGTCACTCAGATCTTTTCGCTTGACCATTTTCCTGTTTCCATCACATTAAATTTAAAAACTGACTGTTCGCTTGCTGCCTAATATATCCCACCCAATGACAGGTGCCATTGTAACAATATAATCAATGTTATTCACTATACTTGTCAGTGGTTTTAATGTGGTTTGTGGGTGATCAGTGTAACTGCCAATATGTCCCAAAATGCTCATGATTAGTGGGCAATCCAGGCTGGTACCTTTTATATGCAACTGCCATCATGTTAATTTAACCCTCTCTTGAATGATAACCTTAGACAGATCAGAGCATTCATTTTTAAGTGCTGCCTGTAAACTAAATGAATATTAGTGCGAACTCTGTACCTAATCCTACCCTTAAAACTAATTCTGATTACCCAATGCCAGAAAAGAGAACTGTAGCACTTATAATAACTAGATAATTTATAGAGAACTGAATTGAGATAGTGGTATTTAAATATAACTATAGAGCACAGCACGGGAGGCAGAGAGGAGGAGGAGGTGGCACAGGCAGGATGGAGAAAGAACAATGGTAAAAAGAGACCTATTCAAGCTCCACACTTCTATCCTACCAGCCTTAGTCAGCAGCAGGACCCCAAGCAAGCCACCCTCCTAAACATAAAAGGTATGTTAACATGTGTATCTGTCAGTGTGTGTATCTATTTGTGTGTGTGTGTGTGCCAATGTGTCAGTGTGTGTATCTATGTGTGTGTGAATGTGTATGTTTATCTGTGCAACTATGAATGTATGTGGCAGTGCATGTCTATATGCGCATACATCCCAGCAATCAAATGCCAACACTATATACAAACACACCCCTGCAGTCAAACACAAATGTACACCCACATTTTAGCCAACACAACATACAAAAACACAATTGCATCTAATTGAAATACATTTAAAACAAACAGCCCTGTATTAAAAAGCATAATTATATTCAAAACCATCCCATTAAAACACTAACACAACACACAAAAGTACATTTAAAATTCAACACAACATACACACAAACCCTGTATTAAATTACATGAAAGTGCACCATTGCATTCAAATGGAGAATACAAACTACATGCACACACATTCTCCATACATAACACGATTACATTCAAACGCACAAGCACTGCTCACCAATGTAAACTGGCCAGGATGGGCCATGGTACATTCCCAACTGGAATATCATTATGGTGTTGTACGACAGATAGGGATCTACCTTTTGGTCTCCCATGCACTAGAGGATGCACAAAAATTTATCTTGCACCGGGGCCCTCTCCACATTAGTTCCGCCATTGATGAAAGCTAAATGGATGTGTGCAAGTGTGTGTTTATACAAACGCTCTCATGTGTATGATTGAGGTTCATTTTGAGGGTGCAAGCTTTCCCTTTCCTATTATATGTTCCATGTCCTTCCGTGACAGATATCACTCCGTCTTTCCTATTCACTCTCCTCACTCATACCTCTTTCCATGACTCTCTCTTTTTCTGTATACTCTCTCTATCCATGTCATCTCTCTCTCTCTTTTCATGGTTTTCCTCTATTTCTCTTCTTGTATACCCATCTCTGCCTCTATTCAGATGTCTTCATTTTAGTCCCCCAATGTTTGTAAGACATCCACCCTGTCTGTGTTTTTGGCCATTATATGTGATCTAGCTCTCCGACCTCATATCAGCTTCCACTGCCTCTTCCATGACAATTTCTTACTTCATGTTTAGCCCTGTATCATTCCGTCTACCTTGCTTCTCCATCCATGTCTGCATGGCTTCCTCTAATTCAGTGGGAAGGAGCTTTTGTCTCACAGCTCCCGCATAACTAGAAGGAGAAGAAAACGGAAATCTTCCAAAAAAGTCTACAAGGCTGTGTCATTTATAAGAGGAAGGTGTGTGTGTTAGATGAGCAAATTATTGTGTGTTTGAGTCAGCTAGTTTAAAAAAAACCTCCAAAATAATCTGCTCCCTGGGATCCCACCAACACAGACGGACTCCATTGCAGCCCTGGTAGTTCCACTAAATACTCTCCCTCTCCCCCCCTGTTTCTTTCATGTGTCATTAACATATACTGTGAAGGAGGGGAGCTTTAGATTAATTTTTGCTGCTCTAAGAGTCAATTTCTCGTTGTGCATCTCTGTGAACATTAACTGCTTGCTGCAGCTTAACCTCATCCTGTAACCACTAACCAAGCCCTAACCCCTTCCTTACATCTTACATGATTCTATGTCTATATGTAGTTAAAAGGACTTTCCACTGCCCAAATACAAAAAATAAAATAAAACTTGCATGCATTTAATTATGCACTTTTTCAATGTGGGTTTATCTTTAAAACCAGAATGAAAAGCTGCCAATCTCTTGTCTGCAGTCTTTACAGGCCCTCCCCTTTTAACAACGCCCAGACTGTCTGTGGCTGTCCAGTCACAGAATGAGAAGATTTTGTAAGGCATGTGCTCTAGACAATTGCTGACTCTTTTAGTTTAGCTCCATTAAACTAAAGTCAGGGTTCTCCAAACCCTGGCACTCCAGATGCTGCTGAATTATCTGGCTATTTCATTCCAAGAAGCATGGGAGTTGACTAGCAACCTCTCTAGGGCAGATTTTGGAGAACCTTGAGTTAAATCAACAGTAGGTAACAGGGCAGGGTGTCTAATTGACAGCCAGGGGGTGTATCCAGATTAATTTATAAAAGTGACAATTTCTATTGAAATCTGCACTTTTTGTAAAGTGAAAAGAGGACAAATTATTTATATATAGAGCATTTCAGGAGCCTGAAGTGCTTTAGGAGTCCAGAGTGTCCCTTTAAAAGAGTGCTGCTAGTAATGATTTGATTCTACATGAAAAATAAATATACAGAAGACATGGATACTGAATGGAACTGGTATATATTTTACATTCTACCTTGTTTTATCAACTCACATTAAGAATGACCAATAATGTGGGATATACTAGTATAATATTATAAAATTGGTCAGAGCCTATTATGAAGCTAGCCCTATATGGTTGCTCTCAGAAAAAGATAATAGGTACATAGTGTGGCTTGCTCGTGTGACTGTAGTCACTGGGTACATATATACTTATAGACCATATGCCCTTCCCTCTGGCATCTATTGTATTAACTGTTTGCCTCCATGATCCACAGTATTGTTCCAACATGGGCTAGGATTATGTGGGACTTGGTTCACTCTTGGGAATTATATAACTGTGGGTTTTTGTATGTCTGAAAACTCCTGTGGTTCCCCAGATGTTTCTTATGTATAAGAAAATGTGGCCATTATAAGTGCAGGGTGTGTACCACAATAATGTCATTTGTTAAATGTTCTTTTGTGCTCTCCTGTCCTGCTGGTGCCCGGTACCAACTAGGTGGATTTGATTAGGTGGAGCCTGCGCAGTGCTGAATAGCAAGACTTGTTAATTTGTATACTCAGGTAGATTTGCATATTTTAGTTTATGCAGGCAGGGGACAAATTCCTTGTCAGTGTTTGTGTTCCCCACCCCTTTATAAGTATTGTATTGTATTATATGAGTGTCTGTATGATTCCCCATATGATTATATTATATGCTTTGGATGAAGTCTGTCACCATAATTGTAATGTAATACAGAAAAGGGATAGTGCAGAGTGGAAATAGGTTTTTTTGTACTAGTTCTGGTGGGATCTGTGTGTCCTGTCTGTTGTGTTTGGGGATTTCAGTAGCAGAATCTTCGGACCTACTTCTTGGCTGCACTTTTCCCTGGTCCCAGAGACATTTTAAATAAGAGGTCTCCTGAGAGCTAGGCCTGAGAGCCACAAGTGTCTTTAGAAATGCAGTAGTTGGAGGCAGCACAGGCAGAGGGGACAAGAAGGCACAGACAGAGGGGTCAATAACTGCCTCGAAGAAAGAAGGACATGCAGTGAAGTCGTACCTGCCTGAGAAAAGGGGGCACAGGCAGACAGGGTCCATATCTGCCTGGGAGAAAGTGGGACAGGCAGAGTAGTCGATACTTCCTTGAGAGATGAGGGCACAGTCCATAGATATCTGGGAGTACAAGCCCCTCTAGAAGCCAGCCCAGCTGGGGTAGATATAGCTTCAAACTTGACCCTGGTCTCGGTAAAAATCTCTCTCCACTGGTAGACACGTCCCTGCTGGTGTTTCATCAGGTGACAACCTTCATTCTTCAAAATACTCCCAATAATAAGCAGAAATAAAATTCCAAGGCAAATATAGGTATAGTAAATTAGTAAGTAAGATAGCATAAACACTTAAAAAAAATAAACCAACAGTTCCTGGAATTGTCCAAGACATATTTTGCTATACTGCTTTTTCAGTTTGTTACAGTAAATAGTGGCTCTATAGACGCGCACATATATATTCCCTGTTTCATTTGTACCATTGCCACATATCCATTTGGCTTAATTCATGAGCACTCCACCATGCATCTTATTGGCATGTTCTGACCCACAATATTTCCAGAGGTGACTAGGCATGTTCTTGGTGTCTTTATATCTTGAAGTCATCAGTCTTCTCATAATTTATAATTTATTATTATTATTATTATTATTGGTATTTATATAGCGCTAACTAATTCTGAAGCACTTTTCAATATTATGAAAGGGGGGGAAATTTACAATACATGAGACAATTACACAGTGACACAGGAACAATAGGTAGATAAGGACCCTGCTCAAACGAGCTTACAGTCTAGACGAGGTGGGAGCAAGGATGACAGGGCAGCAAGGATGACAGCCCCCAAACAAGGTGGAAAAGTAGCAGAGCTGAAGGTGAGAATGGCTCTTTAGGAGAGCAAGAGACAGACTTTGGTAAGTATCAATTTGTTACTCTGTCAGTCCATAAGCATTTCTGAACAGATGTGTTTTGAGGGACTTCTTAAACAATTTAAGACTAGGGAGAGTCTGATGGGGTTAGGGAGGCTAAAGAAGGGAGCCGCCCTCGAGAAGTCCTGCAAGCACGAGTTAGCAGTAAGGGTGCGAGTGGCGGACAAGAGAAGGTCACTGGCAGAGCGGAGAGACCGAGAAGGGGCATATCTATGAATCAGGGAAGAAATGTAAGAGGGGCTAGAGTTAGTTAGAGCTTTATAGGTAAGGGTTGTTATTTTGAATTGACACCTATGATACAGAATGTAAGGATCGACAGAGGGGTGAGGTATGTGAGGAACCACGGGTGAGAAAGATCAGCCTAGCAACAGCTTTCATTACCGATTGTTTACAAATTATTTTTATAAACTCTTAAACTATCCAGCTATTAACTTACAATTTTCACCTGATCTCCTTTGACTCCGTTTCCATGAGCTATCTTAGAATGTAATGATTTTGCTAAGCAATTTGCATACAAAATTCCATAAATACTTAATTTTAAAGATTTCTGAATGCCAAAAACATTATATTATTAAAACATCTTTTTGTTTTTTTTTGGTTGGAGTAACCCATGCTGTCACAGTCTTCCACCTTTAAAAATAAATTACATCTACATAGTTAAATAAAAGAGACATGCTTCCATCAAGTTCAGCTTTCTCACATTTGTTTTTGCTATTGATCCAAAAGAAGGCAAAAAAAACCTAGCCTAAAGCACTTTTGCAACAAACTAGGAACAAAATTCCTTCTTGACCCCAGAATGGCAGTCAGATATCTTCTTGTATCAAGAAGCTATTACCCCATTAATTAAACATTATATCCATGTATATTATGTTTTTGCAAGTATGTATCTACTTGCTGTTTAGACTCTTCAGAAAATTCCACATGCTTATTGTTCTTACTGTAAAAACCCTCTCCATTGGCTAAGACTAAATCCCCCTTTTTCCAGTCTAAATGTGTGTACTTGTGTCCTATGTATAGTCCTGCTTATGAATCTATTGCATTCAAAAAATTCTGGGAGTTGTGGACCATTAATGCCTATGATGGACAGAATTTAAAGTCCCTGTCCTAAATCCAAATATTCCCTATTTTTTATTTTTTTATTTATATGCCGTTATTTCATCTTTAAACTGAAAAAAATAAACTAATATTAAGCTGCCTAATGCTTTTTGTCCTTAATTTAAGCTGACCCCATGTCTCTTTTTGTATTAAAAGCTATGTTTTATTGTTTATGTGAAGTTTAGTTTTGCTTTTAATTGTTCCTTGGACTTTATTGGCACCTTTTAAATAGAACATTTCCCAGAGATTAGAAAGCATTGTCAATAATAAACAAAAAAGAAGAGAGAGAGAGAGAGAGATAGAGAGAGAGAGAGAAAATTATTTTTAAAAGAGATACCCACCTGTAATCCAGTTCTGATCCCAAGCTGAACCTAGTCCTGTCACTTCCTCTACTAGGATAGGGTTGTGTTAAAGGGCAATTTAGAACCCCAGAACCCCATGGAGGGATGGGCCATGCTACCATTAGTCATCCATCACAAACATGATATGTGTGCTGATTATAGGCATGTGCAGCACATTTCATTAGGGGGTTCTCCCAGGGGGGCAGATGGGAGGATAAGGGTAACAGTAAGGCATGAGTGCGAGAGGAAGAGCTGAGAGGGATTTGTGGCAGGGTGGATACAATAGGAGATAAACACACAGCTCCATATACAAAAAACGATTTTTGCGCTGCCAACCATTAGTGGTGTAGCAGGGAGTGAACTCTGCTGGAGATCTTCCATGCTGTATTCTTTGGGTGAGCATATCCTGATGGGAAAGAAAAGGCATGATGTCACATCCGCCCACCCCTTACAACCTCCACTCGGGAGAAAAATACCACAGAAAGCAATGCCTGCCTCTTCTCCTCAGCTGGCAGTAATGTAATTTGCATGTTGCCAGTTAAATCAATAGGCACCATACCCGATTAAAAAGAAGCGGTGAAGGTCAGCAATCTGGCTGCATTAGGGTGTTCCTTGGCACACTCGGCACACCCCATGCACACGGCTATGGTACTGATGCTGACACATCTTGTGTAAATATTTAGTATTAGCAGACTCACACCTCTAACAGCAAAGTCTCTGTATGTGCAGTGTTACTTATTGAAAAGGTAAAAATACAAGTCAGCGAGGAGGTCATGGTACTCGGAGTAAATCTTTAAGATGACAGCAGGCTTTTCTATTCTTTCTGTATCTGTATTTATTTATAAAATATTTTACCAGGAAAGATACACTGAGATTTCTCTCATTTTCAAGTATGTCCTGAGCCCACAAAACATTGCATTTGTTATTATATGTCATATTGTATGCATCCTCTAGCCCAGGGGTTCCCAACCCAGTCCTCAAGTACCCCCAAGGATTTTGGGATTACCCAGTTGTGTCCAAAGTGTTTTTTTCTTTTTTTCTTAAAACACAACCAGTCCCTAAATCCTGGACTGATAGAGGGTACTTGAGGACTGGGTTGGGAACCATTACATTAACCTAATAACTCATTTCTGTATAAAGCTCTTGATAAGTGAACAATATAAAATAATCTTTAAAATAAATAAAACTGAATATATTGTATATAAATATGTTTTCCCTGATCCCATTTAAACAAGACATTTAGTTTTAAAAAAACAAACAAACAAAAAAAAAAAACCAATATATCTCCTTTTATAGTAGCCCCTCAATGTACATATTGGACCGAACTATGCACTGGCAACATTTGGTTGGTTAACCGGTGGCCAGTATCTAAACTTTGGCCTTATTTATATTTTATTTTAATGTGCTTTCTAGTCCATAATAATGAGCCTTGGGGGCAGACCAATGTTTTAAAACAATAAATTATACAATGCAAGATGCAACAAAAAAACTCAAAAGAAAAAAAACCCTGACCCATAAATTCAGCAATTTCTGAGAATTTTCCTGACATGATAGAATTACTGTATCAAAAATGCTGTCATATATTTCTGTCTGAAAATACTGCTGAGTCAGTCCTAGATTCTGAGTGTCCTACATTCTGTACCTGTTATAAATGGGACAGGAAGTCAGCTTAAAGGCAATGATCTACATGGGACATGACAGAAAGGTAAATCATGTTTCTCTTAAATCATCCAATGGAAATATGAATGTAATGCAAATTTGTGGCTTCTTGAACTGAAGGGGAAATATAAGGACCAAAGAATATATCAGAAAAAGGTCTGTCATTATTTGCATCACATATTGAGGATACCAATAACTAAGTGCGTAGGAAACCCTTAAATCCATCGCATATGTTTAACTATTGTATAACTTTATGTGAAGTGGGCAATTCCCAATGAAGAGAGCATGATTTAAATACTGTAAAGTGCAATAAGTAAATAGACAATGCTATGAAACTTACTTTAGATAATACAATAACTTCATGTCAATGTGTGCTGTGCATTTTAAAATTATATATATTTCATACATGTGATTGCAGTCACACAAAAAAAGATATAAAAACACTCATAGTTTGATCATTAGGTATCCACAGCAGCACATTTTTATTTTTATTTTTTTTAAATGTGTAAATCCAAAATTTATTGTAGAATACAAGTATGGGAAAATATACAAACAGCATAAAAAATTTAAAACAAAAAATCATTTATTAAACTGAATAGAATATCTTTTAAAAACAGGACAGCCCCAGATTGCCCCTAAAACCATCCACTATACTAAGCAGTGAGATCTTATTCCAGGTTAGTTCTTTCACTCTTAAACCACAGGACTGATTTCCAGACTGTCCGAACACAATGCAACACTTCATAGAGACCTGCATGGCATGGCTTACTCGGGAAATTAATGAAAACTCTTAAGCAGGAGCACCCTTGCATTCTTTGCTGCTGAGAGGTGGCAGGGAGTGGTGCCTGGGGTGTACGAAATCGGATCATTATTTTACTTCTTACAATGACGTTCCTAGCGACATAACCACTACAGCACTCTGTGGTGGTTATGGTATGTGGGATGTTCCATTAATTAAAGTAACCCATCAAAGCGGGTTCACATTAAAGGGACACTAGGCAACATAACCACTACAGTTTTCTATTGTAGCTAATAACTATTAAGCTGAGAGTTTCATGGCGATGTCCCCTGGTAAAACCTTTTAGGAATAGTTTGACATTAACTTGGGTTCATTGCAGTGAGTCCAGTGCTATCAACCAATCGGTGTCATCCAAGTTGTAGAAAATTGATAGAGAATGGTGCCATGACACTTTTGGCAACATAACCACTACAGTGAGATTAGAGTAACCCTTTCATGTCTAACTCCTTTATCAAAGTGGGAAAGGTGAGCTAGGGGTCCATACTTTTATAATGATATGTTATAGAATATGGATCAATACTTTGATTTTATGTAAACGTGTATATACCAAGATGGGTTTACTTTTTTATAGTTTTCAATTTGAACTCAAATGTTGTGCTTGGATAACTGATTACTTATTACTCAAGGTAATGTTTTAGATCTGACCTTAGCAAGAACCTTTTACCTAAAGTAACTTTCATAGACGATAGAAAGGTGTGCAGTGGGTAAACATTTGCTTAAAATCATTTGGCAGATTTTCAGACATTTCTAAAATTAGAATTCGGTATACCAGCCAAATAGCTTGTTTTGAAAAGTCACGTTACAGGGATTTAAAAAGCTACAATGACTTACTTTCTAAACATTAACAGAAACGGATTATTCAAGTTCAACTTGGGACTTTTCTCTCAGGTACAGTTTGCTGTCTTTACCTGTCATAACCGATTAATTTTAAAGATGGTTTGGAAAATGTTTAGAGTACACAAAGTATATCTTTGGAATCTTAACCAAGAATATGGTTTGTTTCAAAAATACCCCTACATTTTACCATGATTAGTTGCTCAGCATCTTCATTCATCAATAAGCAGATGGTTAAACAATGCAAATGTCAGATGTGGGCCAGTGCTTCTTGTTACCATGGCAACACTCTGCAACATTTCCAGGTGCCGGCCACTGAGGGTGCTTATTCTCACTCTGGACAACCAGGGATCAAAATGTCTCCCTCCCTGCCCAAAGGTAAGCATCAAGGAGGGGAAATACACTTTTGTTTATATTTCTTTTAAGTTAAAATCACATATTTCACCTATCCCCCCACTACTGCCCCTACTCTCCATCACAACATCTATCCCCCACACTCACATTACTGCCCTTTTCCTCCCACTACTGCCACCTTCATCTGTATCACAGCCCCTACCCCCACATTACTGTCCTTATCCCCCTTATCACAGCCTATATCCCCCACATTACTGCCCTGATCCCCCCTCACAGCCATTACCTCCAGCACAATTTCTGTCCCCCCATTACCGCCCTTATCCGTCCATCACAGTCCCTTCCCCCCATCACAGCCTCTGTCCCTCCACAAACCACAGATGGTTAATCACACGAGTTAATCAAGTAGACAACTAGCAAATGCCACATTATGCTCCCTAAACCCACATGGAGGTGAGGTAAAGGGTAATATTTTAAGAATTTAAGAGTTCCCAATATCCATAAAACAACCTAAGACATTCTCCTAGAGCCCATGACCCAGGTGCCATGAATATACTTGGTTAAGCTTGGCCCCATTCCTCCTCTCTAAACTAAGAATGAAGGAGAGTAAACTAGAATCCTGCCTTGGGTCCTTCTTTAGGGTCCTTCTTTCTTTCCCCGAAGACTACAGACATACAGTGCTAGAGTGTGTCTGGTTTCCTTTGACTTTAAGGATAAGAGTATTGTAAGGAATGCTTCCACTAGGTTAACTTCCTGACTCACCACTACTCTCACACCTCACTGCTTTGGATTCCTGTTCCACTCAGGATCTAATTCACACTGCTGGCATTAACTTACAGAGCCCCCAACAATTCAACATTCCCTTTTTATTTAAGAAATACACCCTTTGCATTACCTTCACTCTGCGAGTGACCTTCTCCTGTCACCCACCTATTCCCACACTGCCTACTCATTATTCTTTGGCTGCACCATTCCTATGAAATGTCCTGCTCCATTCTATTAGATTCTCTCTTGGCCTGGAGTCCTTAAAGAGGTCACTGAAAATATACCTAATTAAGAAAACCTATAATTTTCCTGGGTGGTTCTTCTGTCATTACATTTCTTCTCATTTTTTCTGCATTGTTGTGGAGTACAACAATTTAGACAACGTTTCGGCTCCTTGGAGCCTTTGTCAAGTCATTGACAGGGGAGCCGAAAGGTTTTATAAATTTGTGTACTCCACAATAAAGTCCAACTACTGAAGAAACTACTGGATGAGCCCAAATCTACATTTTTGTTCGACGGGAGTTTAAGAGGATGTCCAGTATATTTGGATGTTCAGCTTCCCCACATCGGCTTGCATTGGAGGAGGCCAACCCAGCATCAAGGGATATCTGCTCTGGAGTCAGGTAAGTAAAAAAAAAGAGGGTTTTTTTCCTTTGCATCAGTGGGGTTGGAGGCAACGAGTGGAGGGGCAGGGCAGAGGGTTTCTATAGCGTTAGGAATGCAACTTTGTATTTCTAACAGTATAATGGTGGTTCATCCATTACACACTGCTTTATTAGCTAAATCGACACATGCATCATATCCATCAACCTTCACCATTAGAAATTGTTCTTTCTCTTGGGTTCCTTTATCAATTCTTCCTAGATTGCAAGCCTTTTGCAAAACTTTCTTCACCTCTTGTCTTTGTCAATATTATTTTGTATGTCAGTTACTTTTGCTAAATAGTCCCATTTTATAACTTTAAAAAAAAACAGAAAATGTCAGCTATATATAACTGTTAATAATCACACAAATAGGTTCAGGGATGCCCACTCACTCATCTCGGTCAAAATGATCTCACTCACGCCCCTTTCCACACCTAGCCCATCGCGAGTGGCTAAAGTTGCCCATTTAGCAAAACATTTAAAGGTAACCTCCTGGCCGCAGTGCGAATTTCAAAACAAAGAGCAAACAAGAGCAAAGTATATTGTGGTATGGTATATATTTTTATTAACAAAATGAAAGTAATAATATAGCGTTGGTTATATATGCACATGTTTCACTGCTTTGTCACAGTGTTGTTTTTCCTAATAAATAACATTTATATAATTAGTTATATAATTATAATCATTTACACATGAGAGAGAGAGAGAGAAGAGAATATATGTGTATATAATGAGAGAGAAACAGAGAGAGGAAGAGATACAAGGAAGAAAGAGAGTCAGACAGAAGTTTTCTATGAATATAACAGTTTGTTAATTAATTTTGTTTTGTTTCGTGTGTATTAGGCCAAACACAAGTACATCCCACAGTGATTAGTTGCTTGTCCAGCATGATGCCCATTTTAGGATCTCCCTCTGGACGCCTCAAGACTAATATTTCTTGGCTGATGGGAACAGAAGACGCACTTGAGTCCAGGTTACCGGTGGAATCCACACATCGATTGTGTGTGCATGTTGCCTCAGCAATGATGGCTGGGAACCTGTTCTTGTCCTCATTCATACTACAGAAATAAAACAGAACATGGTTGAATACATATGTGTTTAGCTGATAGATATAATTATCAAACCAAGTATGGATTACACAAACTAGCAGACAACCGTGGTTATTTTAGCAATTCTCAAATATCTGTGATTAGTGGCAGGTACCAAAATAGGATGACAGCAGATCTAAACCGGGTGGGGTTAAAGTCTAAAAGAGGGGTAACCCAAAAGGGAGTCATTTGAGATTTGTATATATGGGGCACATCCCACAAAATAACAACAGAGATGTACAATAAAGCTACAAAAGTTTTATTGTACTAAGCTACATCAAGGGCACTTAGTTTAATTATTAAAAAAAAAAAAAAAAAAACAGTACTTAGTAATGTAACAGTCTTGATCAATTCCCTCGTGTATACATAGACACCTGTTTCACATTGGTAATTCTCCCCTAAAACTTTATTTTGCTACAGAAGAACATTTAAAATAAAATGCAGCTTAAACAGAATATATATGACAGGTATCACTGTAGAATAGAAAAGTGAAGCAGTTGCTAGGCAACATAAATTTAGGCACCCTGTGGTATAGACTCCATAGGTTTCATGCATGGGGTTATAATAAAATGACACTTAAAATGTAAGGCTAAATATTTCACAGATTAAAAATTCATATTCACCTGTATTCCCAAGGAGACAGAGAACGGGTATGTGCTTCATTCGCATACGAAGGAGAATGAGTACAGCTATTCACTTGTAGATCAAACTTCATACCCGGAGCAAAGTGAATGGTTTTTGAAGGAGGACATCTTTTACTGAATACGACTCCAGAAGAGAATAACAAAAAAGACATCTGTAAATAAATAAGGCTACAGAATGAGAAAATATAGGAAGGTAATCACTGGGTCTCATTGCCAAAATTAAAGACAGAATATAATGCAAATATAATTTCTTCTAGATGTGAACAAATAGTTTGATACATTTAAAAATACTTCATATTTAAAAGATTTCAGAACTCACCAGTGGTAGTAGCCTGTGCATTCTCATCTTAAATCTGTTTCTTGTTTATCTTTGTAAGCAAAGGAGAACTTGCAAGTATTGTATGTCCTACCTTGTAAGACACCAACATTATATACACCTTCGAAGCATACCGGAATTTATTTTAATATTTTATGTGGTTTTATAAAAAAAATTTACTCTTTTTTTTTTTCCTTTAAAACTACTCTGACGCAAAATGGAAAAAAAATCGCAACACGTTATGTCTGTAATTAGTGGTAATTCGAACTATATGTTGCATCAGAATGAAAAAATGGGTCAAACTTTTGCATTTTGATGTGAGATATGAGGAATATAATTTAATTAGGTCATGTTATTTTATAAGCATGAAGTAAATCTGGAACAAAAATGATAACATAAAACCGTAACATTTCAGTAATTATTTGGCACAGAACGAATGAACCACTTCTCAGCAAAAATCATTTGGCTTAAAAAAAATATCAAAGCATTTATTTAAATTATGAGGTGGATAAATGTATTTTGTATATGCAATTTTTAGGTTCTGGAATATTAGCAGAGATGTGGAAATACAATATGTTGTATGCAAAAGATAGATAAATAAAAATGCTTATATTGCTTTTTAAAGGGTTACTCCAGGTTTTTTATTTGGGGGACAGACCAGCACAGCAAGAGTTACACAAACCAAAATGTATGTATGTTTTATGAAAACACTGTTTTGTTTTGGCTGAAATAACCCTTTAACCAGAAGAGGTAAATGTCTTGGCAGCTCAATGCTATCCCTCACTGTGACAAATGTAAACATTGCCGTTTGCGGGAAACAACGTTTTAATTTATCCGTGAGTAAGATTATAATATCTGTCAATCAGAGTTGGTGACATTTTTAATTGATGACGGGTGACTTCAAACAGATAAAGAAGTACAAACGATATATAAAACTTAGGACAGGGTATGTAGGTGGAAAAAAAGTCTATGCTGCCCCGGGATACAGAGGAAATAAAGTAAAAGACAGATGTGAAAGTACAAATAAGGCATATTTGTCATGTAAGGGGGGAAGATAATACACTAGGAATGTAAGGGGGGGCATTGTTAGTACTTTAAGTGTTATTAATCATTGCATGAAATGTAGCAAATGTGAGCTACAGCATGAATATGCACACTAGAATCTTAAATACTATCAGAATGAAGTTTATTCCTGAGGAGTTGTGGATTTTCATTACCTTATTTGTTGACAGTCAAATTAGGTACAGAAAACAATTACATAACATTTTAATAACTAGATGTTTATCACCCAAACACATCATATTTAAACTGCTTTTAAACTGGAAACTTACACTCAACTATAGTGGCCTTCTTGCAAGGGACCCAAGTGTAACCACCAAGTTCTCCCTGTGATGGACTGTCTGGCACCCCGACCGGGTGCCTCCGCCAATCGATGCTCCTAGTGCTCACCGAGTATTTAAGACACCATCAGCACTGCAGTCCCTGTATCCAGTGTTACAGCTTGGCTGTGGTCCCGATGTCTTCCACGCACCCTGGACCCAAGACCAGGATCCAGCTTCCAGTGGGTAGACCTCTCCTCCAAGAGAGTGTAGCAATATGTTCTTAAAAAAGCAAGTGATTATAACCCATGGGAGTATCATGATATAGCAATCCCCAGAGCAGATACAGCTGTTCCCCCCACACATGAGACAAGGCAGGAACTTGTTGATTGGTAGCCACAACTGGCCTTATATGCAAGTCCCCATGCAAGGGGCACTCCCCCCTGGACCTGAGAGTAAACCACAGTAGAAACAAATACACAATTACATTGGCTCTCAGATCCAGGACACTCCCATACATAATGAGACAATCCCTCCCCTATGCCTGGGAGATAATTGAGTCATGGACTGTACTAACTCAATTATCTCCAGGCAGAAAAACACACATTTCAGGAATATACTGAAAGTACCCCTAAACCACATGGAAATCCCATAAAAGTTACATCCCCTGATAGCCCTGATCTGGGTGACCAACATATACCAAAATCACCCAGATCAGTTCAAGGGTTCAGGATTTCCATGGAAGTCATATATTTACTGACCGCACATGAGGTTCCTGCCCAAAAGAGTTCAATGAATTCAGACTGTGCGGTCGGTCTCTTTCAGCAATACTTAATACAGTCAAATCAACAAATAAACCGTTCATGGGTACGCTTGTCTGGTGCCCCGGGTTCGGGAGTTTGCTCCCACCAAACACCGTTCATTCTAATCCATTTTCCTGAATGTAACTGGAGATGGAGGTCCCAGCGGTGTTCGCGCCATCGAGTGCCTGATTATAGTTCCATGCACTCGACGACCAAACACCGCTGTGTGTGTTCGCGGCTAAAGATGGGCACCCACATGTGTTCGCACATACAAACAATGGCCACCCAGCTAACCACCTAGAACGTTGTGGTTAGCGAGGTCAATGGGGTTAATAAGCAGCACATGACTGTTCTGGGTGGTCAGTCCGTTCGGCAGTTCATTCGATATACGAACAGTGTTAGTCTAATCCATTCAGCAAGCCCTAAATACCGAACCATACAGTACAAAAGGCATGAACAGTGTCTTAAGCAAGGTTTATCAAAGGGGCCTTAGTCCTGGGGCAAGAGGCTGGCAAGCAAGCTTTCGCTACACTCCCTTTCCCCCTTAGTGATTGTATCCCGAATATAGCTCAACCTTAATCATTTGCTGAGGCTTAATTTCAGGGTGAAGAAGAACTGTTTTATTGGAGTGAATGGTACACTTTTATATCTGGGCCCCCAACAGGGGATCACCAGGAGAACAATAGACATTACGCAATACCTGTGCCTATGTCTTTGATCAGGTCAGAAGCTTTATTAATGGCCAGTCACCTCGGCTCCAAATACAATTTTCATATACAAAAACTGGAAACCAAATCCCCAATCCAATGCCACCCCCGGATATCTCTCTGCTCAGCACCCATACTGTCCAAATGGCGCTTGGATGGGAGGTGCCTAGTCCTGGATGTTATTTTTTGACTGGGCCACAATCATCCTTTGATTCGACGTGGCATTCAATAGTGCTGGGTGAAAGGTCTCGGTCACTTTCAATTTTGGCACTTTCCATGCCTTATCACCTCCTCCATCACCCCTCTAAATAGCACACTGTTTGGTACTTCTGCGACCGGATCGCGACAACTCCGCAATCAGATTTGGATTTCCAGGTGATTTGTAGATTGCTCCTCTAACCGCAGGTGGTTCCCTTATTTACCACTATAATGTCTTAAAGCATAGAACTTAGTAGGGCTAACCATACAGATATCTTAGCCATAATTTTAAATAGTTAGTAAGAGATCCTCTATTTAACATATATAAATAATTGAGAATACAATATAAAATAAGGATTGTCTTGGAAGCAATAGTTTTGTCTTTTTGGATATTTATTATATAAAAATATAAATATAAAATCCATCATAGCAGAGGTTATAAGATTAAACTAAATGCTTGCAAATATCATTAATAGGTTAACATACCCTTCTGAACATGTCATCATGTCAGCCTCTCTGTCATTTTAAGATGGAGCAGCGTCTGTCTCCAAGTCTCTTCTCTGTGTCTTAACATTTAAAAGTACACCTATTTATACCTTAGGTGTCTCCATTTTAGGGTTACCGTAGTTCATATATGAAAAAGTAACACTTCTTTTACTTTATTCAGTTTAGGACCTCCCTTAACTTGGCAAACATACAAGGCCATAACTAAAGGGTGCATACGTCATGGAAATTTTCCTGGCTTAGTTCAAGATGGCATCTTAAAGTCTGAATAGCTTATCTGTTGTTTATACTAAGTCGTACTAAGTCGTAAGTGCACAGTCCTGGATTTGGGGAAGTTCCATTAACTTGGGGTTACCACAGTATATTGTGTACTGAAAGAGTCGTAGTATAGCCTTGAAGCTTGTTTATGCATTATTGTTATTATAATTCGTCTGGGACAAAATGGCACAAACATATTATGCACTGAGGTTATTGCTTAAAGAAACAGTTATGAAAAACAATATGTTCGATTTGTAACACCTTGTCAGTTTCCAATATCTCTTAAAGACAAAGTACACAGTTTAAGAAATACAACATTTCATTCTAATACTTGTAATATTTGCATTTGCCCATAACACTCCCAGTCAGGCTTCTCCACGACCACTGGAAAGGGTGATGAGCTAGGATACATGGTCTGGAATGGAAAATGTGTGGGTGATTATAGTTCTTTTAGGGGGAGGTGGTGGTTGTGAGCCCTGTACAAGTCCCAAGTGACTGGGTGGTCTATCACATTAACCAATCTTATTGCTTTTATAGTAAACTAATGCAGAGTTTTACATTCTCTCTATAAGAACAATAAGCCCTTAATGCTAGCCATCAAACTGGATGGATGTATTTTTTAAATGTGTTTGTGGGATTTTTTATGTATTGTCATATTTCTTTATAATATTTTAGAAAGTTTGTTTGCAAGATCAGAAGATGCAGGGTGATTCTCTACTTGCAAATGGAATCTGGGTCCTGTTGTCCATACAGAACTATCAAGGTGGGTGACTCCTTCGGTGCCTTTGTATTATAGAGGGGCATGTGGCCACCCAATATTAAAGCAGAGTTGGTGAATGATGACTGTTCTTTTGGATCACTACCTTTTTATTTTTTGTTGGGTGGAGGGGTGGAGGGGAGTGGAGGATACGAGGGGGACTGTTGAGGGAAGGACAATCACTAAACTCATTTTTTGGACATTTTGTTTTGCGGTTTCAGGCTTCTTCTTATCCTCACTTACTGAAGATTTTTTTCTAACACAACCACTGTAGAACTGGGAGGATAGAGGGGCCATTAATGGTAACTTGGTTGCAACTTTATTTAAACACAAAAAAAATAGAAATAATAATTGTAGTGGAGCCCTAATCCTAGCAGGGACTCTTCTCCACTGGTTACTCCAAAATATACTCAGGAACAAGTAAAACAATCCAATGGAACAGTCAGGCACAGCAAAATATTCCAAGAATCTCCCACCTCATCCCCAGCAGCTAGACGACACTCAGCTCTGTGGGTATAACTGAACTTTATTCACACATATACAGCTTTTATGCCATCTCCCATGCAATGGGTCTCACAAAATGTAAGGGTTTCAATCCCAGTGTCCTTGTGCTTGAGAGATAATTGCCTGTGTAAACTCCAATTTAATTATCTCTCAAGTACAAAAAAATCCCCAAAATATCCTATACCCCCAAAATCCCCCAACCATACATAGGAACCCCACAAAAAAATACATTCCCTGATAGCCCCGATCTAAGTGACCAACATAGCTAAGAATCACTCAGGTCGGTTTGGTAGAAAGGGAAGGGCATCGTGTGGAAGATTTGACTGGCCAGACATGAGGTGGTTGCCGAAAATAGTTCCAGGAGAATAGGTGCCCTGGCTGGTGTTCATGAGGTTCATGTGAGAAAACCATACAAGGGAATATCTTGCTTTCACGATACGAATGCTCCCCCTGTTCGGTACTTTATATATCCCGAACATAGTTCGTGTAGGTGATCGAGAACAGGAATGGGCAGCGGTCGACAGTTTACCGGTGTTTGTGTGAGTGCCAAGCCGAAATTAGTTCCAGGCACTCGATGACCAAGGACCACTGTCCTCGTTCGGGAGACAAGATGGTCCCATTCTCCCAGCCATGTGTTCGGTTATACGAATTCACGCCACCTAGGAGAATCATTAATTAATTGTTTCCCTTGCGGTTTCGACCTTAAGTGGTTGGAGTTAATGTTGTAATGGGATACAGAGGTGGTCCTTATTTGGGAGACAAATTGATTCCATTCGTATGAAGTCTCCCGAATAGCCAAAGAAGAATCACACGAAATAACCGGTGGAAAATACACAAAATAACAAGGGGAAGATATGGACAGCCAATATATCGGATAAAAGTAGCTTGCAAATGTCCATTCCACTACACCAATAATTAAAAGTAAAGACAAGTTTAGAATGTGCAGGTATTTAACCCCTTAAGGACACATGACATGTGTGAAATGTCATAATTCCCTTTTATTCCAGAAGTTTGGTCCTTAAGGGGTTAAAAAATGCAGCTTCTGTGCCAAAACCATAGATTAATCACATTTGAGGAATGATCTCAGGTCTACCCTTGCCCTAATGTGGCTTAGAACAAGCAGGTATTCAAAGATTACCTGTACCCAAACCATAGATCAATCACATGTGGAAGAACTTCCCCAGGTTTGGCGTTTACATTGATGAGATATTTTTAAGTACTTGCAGATCAAAAATGTTGCCACTAAATATGGGGTTCAGTGAACAGCTGAGCACCTTCCAACCTTCTTTGACTCAATTTGTGACAGGGGTGAAGGAGGTAAAGGAATTATCATCACCATCATATAATGCCGTTAGTTCGGAGTCCTCATGTTGGGGGGAGTTTGACATACATGAGGCAGTGGGAGGTGTGGCAGGACATTTGGAAAGCTGCTAGCAAGGTCTCCGTTTGTGTTGGTTTTCAAGAACAGGCAGTAAAGGCAATGAGGCGATGGTACACCACTCCAGCCTAGCTATACTGAATGGACAGGGGGCAGTAGATTTGTGTTGGAGGGGCTGTAATGTGAAAGGCACTTATGTTCAGATGTGTTGGGAGTGTGTGAAACTACAACCCTTATAAAGGGAGGTTGGAAGATACCATTTGACCATGACACATGGGTATATTTCGTTGTTCATTATTCATGTGTTGTGCCTGTGATTCTGTAACATGACTGTCTATAAATAAACAAAAAAAACAAAAAGAGAAGATGCAGGGTGCATGGATATTAATTCAGGATGTTGAATTAGATGAGTAAAACATTTTATTTTACAGTTAAAGGATCAGGATACATATTCATTTTCTGACACTATATAACACTTATGGTTTAACCCCTTAAGGACACATGACATGTGTGTCATGTCATGATTCCCTTTTATTCCAGAAGTTTGGTCCTTAAGGGGTTAAAACCCCTTCAGTTACTTACATTAATCCAGCACCAGGCTCTCTCGGCGCTGGTGACCTCTCCTTCCACTCCGACGTCGGCTCCAGAGAAGAGCGGAATGCGCATGCACAGCAAGAGCCGTGCGCGCATTTAATAAATCCATAGGAAAGCACTTCTCAAAGTTTTCCTATGGACGTTCTGCACGCTGAATGCGATTTTTGCATTCAGCGTCGCAGAAGCGCCTCTATCGGCTGTCAGGAAGAGAATTTTGCCTTCATTTAATAAGCTTTCCAAATGATTCAATACTGTTGGAAAAATGTCCAAATAATTTATATACATAGATTCCTAAGGACTTTATTAGAGACTTCTGTAAATAAATTACTTCAAAACTTTTCCAACAGTATTCAATCATTTGGAAAGCTTATTAAATCAAGGCTATTTTCCAATAGGCTTTTAAAATGAGTTAATATAATGAAATATATTTTAATTTTCTAATATGTTTTGATATATTTATATATTTTGTTGTAGCTGTTATATTGCTATTTTAATATTTTTTAACATAAACACTTTAAAAATTTATCCAGATATATTTGGGAAACTTACCCAACAATATTAAATGAAAGCCTTTTTTGGAAATCACTGCTTTAGATATATATATATATATATATAGCATTTTTTTTTTCATTTGAGGATTGCTATTTTTGGATACAATTTTAAAATGATGTATTTTTTTTGGACTTTTAAATTGCTTAATATTTAGAAAAAAATGAATATTGTAATATTTTGATATTATTCTATATATTAAAATATTTGTATATATTATATTTGTTCTTGATATTTTTCTATGTCAATGAAATAATTTTAAACATTTATCAAAAAATATTAAACCCATTGAGATGCTTATCAAAAAATATTAAATAGATTCTTTGGTGTCATGTGATATTAGCCTTCTGATTTAATATATTTAAAATATTGTGATTGTATGAGACAAATGGCTAGTCTGCTCAACCATCCACCCCTTCCACCCCCCCTCCCTTGCCACTCCTAGCCATAAATTCCTTTAAATAACTGTGTTTCTCTACTCTTTAGGGCCATTTTTACATCCACCCCTGCAACAAGCCGCTTAATTTTACTCAGATCAACCCACCCCCTGCCCACCCTGGTTCCTTCTAACTATATTGCATGCTCTTCCAACTGTTTCAAACCACAGCCAATCACCTCCTCATTCCCTTCACATGCTATCAGCTGCTACAGGTATACCATTAACTCTCTCTACCATCACATACAAATCTCTCTGCTACCTCTTGTCTCATCTCCCCAGTTTAACCTTTAGATTGTAAGCTCACGGGCAGAACCCTCTACCTGTTCTATCGGTCTGTTCTTATTGTGTTTGTCTTTTTCCCAAATTGTACAGCGCTGCGGAATATGTTGGCGCTTTTTAAAATACCAGTTATAAATAAATAAATAAATAAATAATGAGCTTTCCAAATTATTAAATACAGTTAGAAAATTTCCAAATTATTAATTTATAAAAGTCATCTTAAAGTCCGTGGGAATCTTAAAATCTGTGTAGAAAACTAATTTAGGAAGTTTTTCTAACTGTAGTCAATCATTTGAAAGCTTATTAAACAAGACCATTGTGTTTTGGCTTATGATATTTAGTGGGCATTCAATCGTACGGTTTATTTATATTCAGTTGTACTTTTGCATAAACCTTTTTGTTAGTTAAAACTTGCAATGACCATTCAATTTTGCATCTTATATTCTCTTACTATACTTGCTTAATGCTTTAGTTATATGTATTAATTAATTAGTTACATGTACATCTTATTAAACAAAGGTTTTGATTATTAGTGCCACCTAGTGGTAAAGAGTAGGTAATTGTCATACCTTAATATTTATGCATAGTACTTGGCACATTTCACATGCATTTTGATATCTACGTTTATTTTTGCTACATTGTTGTACAATGAGTGTATGTCTGTTTTAGTATGCTGTATATGAGTATATATATATGTATATATATGTTATTATTGCACTTTGGCATTAGTACAATTCTTCTTTGTGAAATATTTTATGAAGTATTTACTTGGTAAGCATGCAGTATAACTTTAAACAACACAGTAGTAAAAAACTCTCTCTCCATGCATAATTCTGGCCAACACAACAAACATACTATCGACATTTTGTTATCCTTATTGCATTATTTTATTAGATGTTTCAACATTTTTGTAACAAATATAAATAAACATGTGAAGATAATATTAACTGAGAACGTTCCTTCCTGTAAATACATAATAATAATAATAACAAATAACAATACATTTTATAATGCAACATGCATTATTACAGTTTACACTTCCTAAGTGTTACATTTACAATGCATTTCTTCAATGCATCTAAATTAAGTGGGAAATATTCCGATTTCACTTTTAAGGAATTTCTCTGGTGACTCCAGGGAGAGTTGGTTCCTTAAATTAGGTGTTGGATGATAGACCGAACACAGGTACAGCCCACAGTAACCATCTTCTTCTGCAGTCTGTAGGTCGGTTTACAGTCTTTCATTTCTCGATAAAGGACCAGGATCTCCTGTCTGATCTCAACGGAATTTCCGCTATCCATCAATTTA
The DNA here is from genome assembly GCA_933207985.1 of Pelobates cultripes. Lineage (NCBI taxonomy): Eukaryota > Metazoa > Chordata > Amphibia > Anura > Pelobatidae > Pelobates > Pelobates cultripes. The sequence continues at coordinate 19,043,368 of OW240913.1, read as the reverse complement.
CCCTCAGCATCCACACACCGCTGATGGCGGCACTTAGCAATAGCAATTCTTGAAGGGTATCTGTTAGGCTCTTCATCAATGCTAATGGAGAACAAAAAAAAGAGACTGTAAATAAAATACCATATATTTGGTAATGTTAACTAAGCAGAATATGACATCTCTTTGGATGGGAACAAAACTTTTTTATGTATTTTATGAAGAATTAAGAAATGTCTTCTAAAACCTGTCTATAGTTTAAGTAGTGATTGATTATTACACAAGATTTACATAGTGGGAAAACTACTAAGGTTATTTACTAAACACTGAATTACTGTCAATTAAAAAACATTTTTGAAAGTTTAGGTAATATATCTAATGTGTCACTTTAGCCAAATTCAAATTATTTTTCCAAATCAGTAATTTTGGCCTAATTCTACAACTCAGTTTTTTTAATAATGTTCAATTCAGTGTTTAGTGGAAAACTAAACAAACAAGAAGCTGCCTTCATCACACTCTATAATATATATAAATGAAATTGAAATTAAAATATCCGGGGGTTCGTCATGAAATTCTAGGTACTAAGTAGTAAGACCTTTGCAAGATAGAATTTCTTTTAGAAATAGATTTATAATCTAACTGTTTTAAAATTATCTAACACATCACATGATGCATGTTTTATATGATATATCTTTGATTTTCAAAATCATGTTTCTCTGTATAATAAATCCATTTTAAATAGTGACTTTTTGTTATTTGTTTAGCTGGGGGTGTATGGAGACAACACGGTTATTTAATAATAAACCGGTTGATATCAATGTGATCAATTGGTAGGCATTTTTGCAAACTAATACACTATTGTAATTACCCATCCGAGGATGTGTGTGACTGCATGTAAGCTGATCATTATGGACAATTCAAAATACTGTTATTTTGTATAAATAATAATGTATAAAGATGGCAGATAATACAATTCAGAATGAAGGAAATAAAGAAAAAAATATATTTAAATACTGTATATTCTAGTAGATTTCATATGATCTGATCAAGACAGAGTCTATTATTTAATCCCATTTGGAGAATATAGTTAACCCTTACCTGTAATCCCAAGGGGACAGAGATCGCCGTCTCACATCAGGACCCGCTGGCATTGATTGGCCGGTGATGTTTAATGAGACACTAATCACTGATGGAAACTTTGAGTCTCTTGTAAGTTGACATCTTTTGTTGAGATGATTTAAGTCCAGACCTTGTGCCGAATCCAATATGCTGACTCCAAGAGTAAGTACCAGCAATGTGAGAGGGAACTGGGAAACAGAACAGCAACATGCATTATAGCTTTTCTTTTTATCTTTGTAAGATTTTAAGAATAATCAATATGTTTTTGGCTCGTTTTTGGCTTACTTTAAAGCAGGGGTTCTCAACGTTAGTCCTCAGGACCCCCTACCAGTCCAGGGTTTAGGGATTACCTGGGTGTGTCTAAGGTGTTTAGAAAAAAAAAACACCTTAGAGCAGGGGTTCTCAACATTAGTCCTCAGGACCCCCTACCAGTCCAGGATTTGGGGATTACCTGGGTGTGTCTCAGGTGTTTAGAAAAAGGGAAAAAAACACCTTAGACTCTAAGGTGTTTTTTTTTCTTTTTCTAAACACCTTAGACACACCCAGGTAATCCCTAAACCCTGGACTGGTAGGGGGTCCTGAGGACTAACGTTGAGAACCCCTGCCTTAGATTCTAAGGTGTTTTTTCCCTTTTTCCAAACATCTGAGACACACCCAGGTAATCCCCAAATCCTGGACTGGTACGGGGTCCTGAGGACTGGGTTGAGAACCCCTGCTTTAAAGGGACACTATAGTCACCAGAACAATTACAGCTTAATGATACATATTAAAGTACATCATATTCAACATCTACTAACCGCACACAAAAAAACATAGCAAAAAAAAGCATAGCTTATGAAATCAGCTCAAACATTTTCCAATGTTTCCTACAAACATTATTAATCAATCAATAGTTTTCTGTATGTCCAAAATGAGTAATGTGTCAGTATTAAAAAATTAAATGAAAGCAAACCACAAACCCAGATAGAACTCTTCGATAACGCTTAGTCAATACATATGTAAGTCTTGTAACATGCATTTAGTGCCGTGTCTAAGAACTAAAAGACATAGCTTCCATAGAACACTCACCATGAAAGGTGTCTTCTTGCTGTCCATAGTATTCAAGTAGCTTCTTCTGCTCTTCAATGTGGAAGGATGGACTACAAGTCACTTCTTTGAACTGTGCATATTCAGACCCAGACTTTTTATAGAGGGACATCACACTGGTTTGAATTTCCAGGACTTCAATCTGTATGGGGTTTCATTTCAAGTAGTAGTTTCCTCTGTCATGTGTGTGTATGGTTTTTTGTTTTCTTTTGTGTAAAATTATGTCACATCATTCTGCAAAGGAAAGGAAAGTCTGAGGTTATAAATCACGTATTGTTACTCTTCCTGTACCTGGAGTGGAACCTGCAAATTAATCATTAACCAAAAACAGTCACGTTCTACAATCACTGAAAGTCGGTCAGAAATTTGCATGAATATCTATACTACCTGAGCAAAGAATGAGGCTGAGGTTTTTACGTCTGTGAATTTTCCTGAGCTGACCTAGCAATAAATTAGCTTTGATGTTAAATATACACATATATATATGTATACAGATGGAATAATCAAGAACATAGCGCGCATCCGCCCATATCTAACGCCGGACGCGACTAAGGTACTGGTTCATGCTGTTGTTGTCTCTCGCCTTGACTATTGCAATCCCTTTCTCACCGGTCTTACATGTTCCCAGCTTGCACCGCTGCAATCAATAATGAATGCGACTGCGAGGCTTATTTTCCTGTCCGGTTGCACCTACCACGCCTCCACACTCTGTCAGTCCCTGCATTGGCTTCCAGTTAGATATAGGGCCCAATTCAAAATTCTGGCGCTTGCTTACAAATCCCTACATACTGCTGCTCCAACATACCTATCCTCCCTCATACACAAGGGAGGGAGCGTCGAGACCCCTGCGCTCAGCCCAAGACCTACGCCTATCCGCTGCCCGGATCCCCACCTCTGATGCTCGCCTTCATGACTTCTCCAAGGCTGCACCTATTCTGTGGAACTCCCTTCCCTCCTCAATCAGACTTTCACCCAGCCTCCACTCCTTCAAAAAATCTTTGAAAACTCACTTCTACATTAAAGCGTATCAATTAAACTGTCAGCAGGTTTCTCATCCCCCACCCCATGACTCCGTTCCTGCAACTGTCAAAAATGACCTACCAAGCACTCAATAAACCCTTCTGTAACAAACTAATTTAATTCCCCTACTTTAACCCTTTGTGTCACTATACCCCACTCCCTCTAGCATGTAAGCTCATCGAGCAGAGTCCTCAACCCCCTCTGTTCCTGTACGTCAGTGGTATGATCTCAATTATGTGTCTGTTAGTCCAGCCATTGTACAGCACTATGGAATTTGTTGGCGCTATATAAATAATAAAATAATAATAATAATAATAATAATAATAAATAGTGCACTGATAGATAATAAAAATCCAGAGCATTAGAAGGGAAATCTGGTGTGTAATATGACTTCTGCTTCCATGTAAAGAAATTTACAAAGTGTACACTCAACCATTCCAATCTTATAAGCAGGCATATCAAATACATTCCACAGTTTGGATATAAATCCACTATCTAACATTATTGGCATTAGAAGATCACTACAATGTTATTTCTATAGGCAAACCTCACAGTAGCAAGGCTTCTACTTTCTACAAGGCTTGCACTTTGGATAAGTTGGTTTCCAACCAGTTCTGTATCTTTAACAAGGCTAACAAGGCATTTGCCTTGGGCTGAACTTTTAGGAGAACGGCAAAAAAATGCAGCCACCCAAGCACCCTGGCAGATGCCCTGTTATGTTATGTTATGCCCTGAAATTTGAGGGAGGGGGGGAGAGGAAGGGAGGAAATTTGAGGGGGGGGAGAGAGGAGGGAGGAAATTTGAGGGGGGGAGAGGAAGGCACGAATTTGAGGGAGGGGGGAGAGGAAGGAGGAAATGGGAGGGAGGGAGGGGGGGAAGGAAATTTGGGGGAGAGGAGGAAATTTGAAGGGGGAGAGAAGGAAATTTTGGGGGAGGAAGGGAGGAAATTTGGGGGGAGGAAGGGAGGAAATTTGGAAGGGGAGGAGAGGAAGGAAATTTGAGGGAGGGAGGGAGAGGTAGGAATTTGAGGGGGGAGAGGAAGGAGGAAATTTGAGGGGGGAGAGGAAGGAATTTGAGGGAGGGGAGGAGAGGAAGGAAATTTGAGGAGGGGGGGAGGGAAGGGAGGAAATTTGAGGGGGGGAGAGGAAGGAAATTTGAGGGGGGGTGGGAGAGGAAGGAAATTTGAGGGGGGAGGAAGGAAATTTGAGGGGGGGGAGGAAGGAAATTTGAGGGGGGGGAGGAAGGAAATTTGAGGGGGGAGAGAGGAAGGAAATTTGAGGGAGGGGGGAGAGGAAGGAAATTGGAGGGAGGGGGGAGAGGAAGGAAATTGGAGGGGGGGAGAAGGAAGGAAATGAGAGGGAGGGGGAGAAGAAGGAAATGAGAGGGAGGGGGAGAAGAAGGAAATGAGAGGGAGGGGGGAGAAGGCAATGAGAGGGAGGGGGAGAAGAAGGAAATTGGAGGGGGGGGAGAAGAAGGAAATTGGAGAGAGGGGGAGAAGAAGGAAATTGGAGGTGGGAGAGATTGACATCCATCACACACACACACAATGCACCCCTTGCACACAGAAAAACACACAATGCATTACACACAGACACACATACACAAGCAATGCATCCCTTACACACAGCAACACACAATGCACCCCTTACACACACTCAGTGCATCCCTTACAGACGCACACCCTGCTTCCCATACATACACAAACTCACCTTGCAGCCCTTACACATACAAACACAGATTCACACAATGCATTCCATACACACATCAGGACATCCCCCATACACACACACCCCTGTGAACAAACTCATTGGTGGAACATAAAGGTGGACCCTGGGACCCAGACCTTGAGCTGTGTAAAGAGCCCTCAAAAAAAATGGAGCTGCCTTCTGTTCTCCCAGAACATTGATTTTTGTGACCACAGTTACAAACCGCCTCCAGAGAGCCTGTTCTACACCAGACCAGTGGAGCCAGACGGCAGCTAGAGCCCATCATCATCCTCATCTGGTTGTAAGTAGGCAATCTAGTATATTATTCGTGGCACTAATCTCTAATTTACCTCACATTAAAGGGACACTATAGTCCCCAGAACCACTGCAGTTAACCACTTAATATAGTGGTTCTGGTGTCTATAGCCTGTCCCTGCAGGCCTTTTATTGTAAACACGGCAGCACTGTGTTAGTTAACATGGCAGATCATATGGGTGGGGCATTGTGATGTCACATGGGGAGCGGCAAACTTTACTTTTGCCTAGGGCAGCAAAAATCCTTGCACCGGCCCTGCAGACACTGCATCCCTTTGGGCGGACTCGGGGTGGGGGGGGGGGACTCGGGTGCAGGCACCGGGGGGCCCAGACCTTGAGCTGTGTCAGGGGCCCCAACATTTCTGATGGCAGCCCTGGACCCAAGAGCTGGCCAACTGGCTACCCCAGGTCTCCCCTCCCCCTAATAATAATCAGTGGGTACTACAAACAAAAATGGCACTTGGGATAAAAGTAATCTATAACAAATCCCCTATACCATCTAATAGAAACCCAGAAAGGCACACATGGAAAAGCATTTACACACGATAAAATACATCATACATGTTTTGGCTATCACTTACACATCTATAGGGCTCCCGCCTCCCAGTGCCTAGACTGCCACCACAACAACTTACAGATCTATAGGGCTCCCAGTGCCAGGACTGCCACCACAACTACTTACACATCTATAGGGCTCCCAGTGCTCGGACTGCCACCACAACCACTTACACTTTGTGGTGACAATTTGGTGAACTAGAGAAATGACTGCCTGTTATTTTGGAGTCAAGAAAATGTTTCCCAAATTTCTGGCAAAATTAATAATAATTCCAAGTGGAGGTTTTTGTTTCTTTTAGATTGAAAGCAGTAACACAGATATCTGGAAAGTTGAAATGCATGTACTTCAGTCTTTTTCTATATATGTCTGTAACTATGTCACAGTGCCACATGCTAGTATGTTGACTCAACCTTTTTTATGTACAGTGAGGGAAAAAAGTATTTGATCCCCTGCTGATTCTGAACACTTGTCCACTGACAAAGAAATAATTAGTCTATAATGTTAATGGTAGGCATATTTTAACAGTGAGAGACAGAATTAAAAAAAATCCAGAAAAACGCATGTCAAAAAAGTTATACATTTATTTGCACGTCAATGAGTGAAATAAGTATTTGACCCCTTTGACTTAGTACATGGTGGCAAAACCCTTGTTGGCAATCATAGAGGTCAAATGTTTCTTGTAGTTGGCCACCAGGCTTGCACACATCTCAGAAGGGATTTTGTCCCACTCCTCTTTGCAGATCATCTCCAACTCATTAAGGGTTCGAGAATGACATTTGGCAACTTGAACCTTCAGCTCCCACCACAGGTTATCTATGGGATTAAGGTCTGGAGACTGGCTAGGCCACTCCAGGACCTTAATGTGCTTCATCTTGAGCCACTCCTTTGTAGCCATCAGCAGCATGCCCCCACCCTTCGTACAACCCTGTCATTCTGGAATACCCATGCATGAAACATTTCCAATGCCCTGGCTGAGGGAAGGAGATTCTCACCCAAGATTTGATGGTACATGGCCCCATCCATTGTATCTTTGATGCGGTGCAGTTGTCCTGTCCCCTTAGCAGAAAAATACCCCTAAAGCATAATGTTTCCACCTCCATATTTGACGGTGAGAGTGGTGTTCTTGGGGTCCTAGGCAGCATTCCTCTTCCTCCAAAGAGCTTCATTTTGGTCTCATCTGACCACAACACTTTCACCAAGTTCTTCTCTGAATCATTCAGATGTCCATTGGCAAACTTCAGACGGGCCTGTACATGTGCTTTCTTGAGCAGGGGAACTTGGGGGCGCTTCAGAATTTCAGTCCTTCACAGCATAGTGTGCTACCAATAGGAATGTGCATGGGCAAAATATTTGGTTCAGTTCAGAAATTCGGGTAAGTAAAAAAATTAATCTGCTTCGGCAATTCGGTCCAATGGCATTTGGTTCCGTTCGGCACTTCCGAATTACTGAACCTCAGCAATTCGGAACTTCGATAATTTGGAACTTTGGCACTTCAAAACTTTGTAAGCATCCGAATGTCTAAATTGCACATATCTAGTAAGTGGTTATGGTGGCAATCCAGGCACTGGGAACCCTATAGATGTGTAAGTGGTTGTGATGGCAGTCCGGGCACTGGGAGGTGGGAGCCCTACAGATGTGTAAGTGGTTGTGGTGGCCGTCCGGGAACCCTATAGATGTGTATTAGATAGGGCTCCCAGTGCCTAGACTGCCACCACAACCACTTACACATCTACAGGGCTCAAAAAAGTTACTTGTTAACGCAAACACGCACATTTTGTTTTTTATATATCGTTTGTCCACATCAAGGAATGTCAAAATGTGTTTGTGTTAACGTTAATATGTATGTACTTATGTAAAATTATTTAGAGTGGTGTCTGTATCTCAGTGAAGGTGTGTAGCGATGTATATTTCTAAATAGGAGAACAAGTCTGTAATGCAGGGGTCAAGTCCTGAGTAAAAAATTGTGGAAACTCACCCAAGATCCACCATCACTCCCCTCCACCCCCGAAAAAAAATAATTATACGCTCATATGCAGGGGCTGAGTAAGGGGACAGGGGCTGAGGACCTAAAGTGCATAACCCCCGCCCCTGAGGCCTACCTTGGGACAGGATCTGGAGCCTTCAGCCTGCAGTCAGTGGAGTCGGCCGGCCTCTCCTGATGATGCCAGGAGGGGGCGTGACTTCCTCTGCTCTTCTCCCAGACTCCCCAGCTGTCCTGGGAGAAGAGCAGTGAAAGTCACGCCCCCTCCTGACATCATCAGGAGAGGCAGGCCGACTCCACTGGTTGCAGGCTGCAGGGAAAGAGGTGAGTTTAGAAATCCGAATCCCCAGCCAGAGGCAAGGCATTCGGATTTGTCCTCCCCCCCTGTTCTAACGGGAACGGGAACAGCGTTCGTGCAGTGGAAAAAGTGCAGGAACGCCATTCCCACGCGTTCCTGCATGACTCGAGCCCTGCTGTAATATAAAAGTAAGATATCGATAATGTATTTTGAGAGATAGATATCCTGGAAGACTGAAAAGCACATACAAACACACACATCTACACTGTAGTAGTTCTATATATTTGAGATTCAGGCTTGCCAATGGTGGACACGTTTCTAACACTGGGGCACTTTTATCTACCGGCAGGAGAGATAGAAATATATATCCAAACCAGACAGCGTTAATGAGTTTCACTAGCCCAGGCCACTGAACAGCCTGGCTGAGCCCTCTTTCTTGCAAAGAAGCTATGCTGTGAGAGGAAGTTATTTTGTTTCACAAAAAGAGGAGTTTTCAGACTGTTGCAGGCAGCTCCCACTGGACCACAGAAAATCCACCCTTCTGCAGTAAAAATGTATTCACAAAGCTAGTTAAAAATAGATATTTGGCTGGCCGCCCTATAAGGTGCAATCCTATCGACCTGTAACCCACTGGGCATATCTCCATACATTACGCATCACCCTGAACACAACCAACTGTCATGCAAAATCAGACACCAATCTTTATGTGTAAACAGGGTTAACATTTTTGCATCTTAAAATGTGCACACAACCTCAATCTAACTAATAGCAAAATAATTATATAAACGACACCCAATCGACTATTATTCATGCTAAAACCAAAAAAATGTGCACAGTATCTCATTTAACCAAGCTTGTTATAAATATACATAAAAATGTGCGAAATTTCATGCCACTGCCTAACTTCTGTAAACCTTGAATCACGCTGTTGTAGCGTATGTCGATATCCTGTAACCACCTGCACAACAAAAATAAAAAATGAAAAAAAATATATAGTGATTTGTAGCAATGTGTGTATGTGTCTATTTTACTTCATGTGTATCTGACTGTGTGTGTCTGTGAGTCTGTCTGTGACAATGTCTATTTGAGAGTATGTGTATCTGTGGTTCTGTGTGTGTCTGAGTGTGTGTCAAGGTGCAACTGAGTGCATGTATGTGTATCTGTTTTAATGTGTGGCAGTATATGTAGTTGTGTATGTGTTTGCAATTTTTTTTTTAACAGGCTTTAGATTTTTTGCTCCCTTCCTCACTATTATGGGGGGGTGGGAGGATAGATAGGGACTTTACTTTAGGGGTTGGTTAGAGGATTGGGGATGACTTACTATTATTTTATGGGCGTGGATAATGGGGTAGCCACCCACCAGCATGGGTGGGGACCAGAGAATGGAACAGAGTAAGGAACAGTAGGCTCCCCCCCCCCCCTTATTGTTAATCTTAGTGCACCCACCCACTGGCATGGGTGAGAGCCAGGGGAATGAATACTAGGTTCCCCTCCTTATTATAAATAAAGATCCCCCACCCATCAGCGTGGCCTGGAGAGGGGACAAAGTATCCCCCACTGAATGCTCATGGGTGTGGGTAGAGGTGGACAAATTCATGCATGTATTTGGGGACATATCTACTAAACATTAATTTTATGGGGGTTGGGTTTACCCATTTGGGCAGAGTGTTCTTTTAAATAATTATTGTTACTGAAGCGCTTCAGTATATTTAACTTTTTATTGGTGGGAAAAGAAACACTTAGGAATGAAACGCAGCTTATTAAATTACATTTTTTTTACACATTTTAAAAATATATACTTTCATTTTTGGGGAGGGAGGATGTGTACATTTTTTGTGTACTTTTTTTACACATTTAAAAAATATATACTTTCATTTTTGGGGCGGGCGGATGTGTGTGGAGGGTGCAGGGATGGAGTGGGATCTGTGGAGGGAGGGAGTGGAACTGTCAGCGTGCTGGGGAGGCAGGGGGAGAGGGGATCTGTACAGGGGAGAGAGGAGATCTGTGCAGGGAGGAAGATGGACTGTCAGTACAGAGATGGGTGGCTGTGCAGGGAGAGAGGGGATCTGTGTATGGGAAGGAGTGGGGAATGTCAGGGAGGCAGAGGGAGAGGGGTCTGTACAGGGGAGAGGCAGGGTACAGGGGAGGCAGGAAGAGAGGGGATGTGTGCAGGGGAGGCAGGGAGAGAGAGTATGTGTGCAGGGGAGGCAGGGAGAGAAGGAATCTGTGCAGAGGAAGGAGGGGGAGAGATGATCTGTGCAGGGGAGAGAGGGGATCTGTGCAGGGGAGGGAGGGGTTGAGGGGATCTATGATGAGGAGGGAGGGGGAGAGGGGATCTGTGTAGGGGAAGGAGGGGGAATGTCAGGGAGGCAGAGGGAGAGGGGTCTGTACAGGGGAGAGGCAGGGTACAGGGGAGGCAGGAAGAGAGGGGATGTGTGCAGGGGAGGCAGGGAGAGAGAGTATGTGTGCAGGGGAGGCAGGGAGAGAAGGAATCTGTGCAGAGGAAGGAGGGGGAGAGATGATCTGTGCAGGGGAGAGGGGGGATCTGTGCAGGGGAGGGAGGGGTTGAGGGGTTCTATGATGAGGAGGGAGGGGGAGAGGGGATCTGTGCAGGGGAAGGAGGGGGAGAAGGAATCTGTGCAGGGGATAGAGGAGATTTGTGCAGGTGAGGGAGGGGGAGAAGGAATCTGTGCAGGGGAGAGAGGAGATCTGTGCAGGGAGGAAGATTGACTGTCAGAGTACAGATATGGGTAGCTGGGCAGGGAGAGAGGGGATCTGTGCAGGGGAGGGAGGGGGACTGTCAGGGAGGCAGGAGGAGAGGGGATCTGTACAGGGGAGTGTCAGGATACAGGGGAGGCAGGGAGATAGGGTATGTGTGCAGGGAAGGGAGGGAGAGTATCTGCGCAGGGGAGATAGGGGATCTGTGCAGGGGAGAGAGGAGATCTGGGAGGGAGGGGTTGAGGGGATTTATGATGAGGAGGGAGGGAGAAACCACGCTTTGACGGTCCATTCCAAGTGCTCTTGACTACGGCTACCTCAGTGAAACTAGAAGGAAAAGCCACGTGGATACACGCCAGTCACTGTAAACAAGTCACTCCGACTGATCCACCAACATGAAGCTGTTCTTATCCTTTACAATTTTATTCTGTGTTCGGATATGCTACTCTGACTTGAGACCAGAAAATAATAATGCATGGCAGGAAAATATATGGTAGCAGATAGCCAGGCAAATAAGAAGGCAATCCTTGAGAATAGAGCAGCCATTGACTACTTACTAATGAAACATGACTTAGGCTGTGAAGCTATAGAAGGAATGTGCTGTTTTAACCTATCTGACCGTGGCACTATGATCCATAAACATATAAAAGATTTTGTACTTTTTGCTATTAGCTGTATTTGTCATTATGGCTATTTTTTCTAACCTTTAGATTTTTTTCATGTCTACTAACCTCTCTATGTAAAAGCAAACCTACTGTTGGTCGTACCTTAACTTACATTCCAGCTCCGACTTCGAAAAGGTTTTATGATGTTACCTCGCCTAACAAATGAAGGAACTCTCCTCTGCTGATTCTGGTGGTCTCACAGTCCAAGGGAACCATGGTGAAGCAATAAATGAAAGTCCCACAGGCTTTGGCTAGCAGGCCTGGATATACCTTGGACATTTGGGTGACCCTTGGATCAAAAGAGGGGATTGTGATAGAATTTATCTTGATTCCAAGGCTCAAGCTTATAGGTGTCATATAATGATATCCTATATTAAAATTGGCTAACTTGGACTCAGGAAATGCTTGATGCTTAAACAACACTTAAGACCATATATGTCTAAGTTCCGAGAGCAGAGAGCCCCCACCTAAGATGTCTCTGCTCTAATCATTTTGTTCTCTCTTACCTTGAAAACTTATTTGTTATGTGTACATGACGCTCATCCCAATGTCTTATCTGTACTCCCTTCCTATTACTGTTCTAAGAGTATTTGCACGTAAGCACTTACTTTTTAATGTATAAAACCCAGCTGACGAATAAAACGTCAGAGGCTTATTTTGAATACCAACAGGTGTCTGGTGTCTAATTCTCGCTTCTCCAAGTGCACTTGTAACAACAATTTGGGCTTCCTCTGAATATAACAAAGATCAACATTTCTGATCCACAACAGTCCTCACCTTCACCTTCCTGAAAAATCACAAAAAATGCCTAAACACATAATATAACATATTATTCCAGAAGTCCTCATTTCTACTCTTCGACCGTGCGACGGCACCTCAGCTTCCCGATTGTAAAGGCTGCAAGGATTGTCGTTCTTCTGATCCTCACTTTTCTTCACAGAGGTCCCTTCAAGACACTCTGGCTATGACACGTAGGTAGGTGGTCAGGCTTTATTATGGCCGTCAAAAAACCCACTTGCTGATCTCTGTTGTTACTTTCAACTAAGATGTCCCAATATCTCCTCGTATTATTTCTCACTCCGACTGAGTTACCCACTTTAACCGGATCTTGCAAGGATTTTCAGGATCTGGAATAGCTTGCCAAGAATCTGCCGCTGGTTTAACCCTAGAATGATGAATCCACTGAGTCACTTCTGCCACCTTTACAGCTGTTGGAGTAGATAAAAGAACAACATAAGGACCTAATGGAACAATATTCCATTCTTTTATCCACATTTGTTCACAGGTAACCTATCTTGCACCCATTTCTGTACTTCCTCCATAGTTTTACCCAACTCTACAACCTGCTGCCGAGTAATTCCTTCACGCAACTGATTCAAGTCCCCCCTTAGATTACTGAGTATGGGAGGTGGACGCCCATACATGATTTCAAAGGGAGACAGACCCATTCTTCTGGTAGGAGTACTACATATCTGCAATAGAGCTATTGGCAAAAGGACATTCCACTTGAGCTGAGTTTCCTGACACATCCTTTCCACCTTTCCACCTTTCCAGAACTCTGAGGTCTATATGCTGTATGAAGTTTCCACTAAATACCAAGCACATAAGTAAATTTTTGTAAACACTGATGGATAAAGGCTGGACCATTGTCTGATCCTATAGAACACGGAAGTCCATATCTGGGTATAACTTCTCTCAACAGAAATCGTACAACTTCTCCTGCCTTTTCTGTACGAGTTGGACAAGCTTCTACCCAACCTGAGTAGGTACACACAGCTACCAACAAGTAACGATATCCCCCTGATTTAGGCATTACAGTGTAGTCTATTTGCAAATCTGACATTGGGAGTCCTCCCATATACTGAACTCCAGGGGGATTGACAGGGCCTTGTCTTGCATTGTTTCGTACGCACAAAACACATCTTCGAACAATAGCTTGAGTAAGATTGGATAATCTTGGTATGTATAAATGTTTCCTGAGAGATTCTTCCATACTATCTCTTCCTGAATGTTGACCATTATGGAAGTTCTGAACAATCTCTATAGCCAGAGATGTCGGAATAACTTTTCTTCCATCTTCTAACTGATACCAATTATTCTCCAAGTATTTCCCAGCTTCAGTCTTCAACCACTCCATATCTTGGGTTGTATATATCGGAGACCATTGAGACCGAGGTTCCGGCACAAGGGCAGCAACATACCCCACATATTCCTCTTGCCCGGATTCAGCGGCATGTTTTGCTGCACTATCGGCCATGTGATTTCCTTTTACTACATCACTATTGCCTTTCAGATGTGCCATGCAATGTATGATACTGACTTCCTTCGGTTCCCATACCGCCTCTAATAGTTGGAGTATTTCTGCTGCATACTTGATTTCTTTCCCTTCTGAATTCAACAACCCCCTTTCTTTATACAATGCTCCATGGGCATGTGTGGTTAGAAAAGCGTATTTCGAATCTGTGTAAATATTCACTCTCAACCCTTCAGCTAATTGCAAGGCCCTTGTTAATGCAATCAGTTCCGCCTTCTGTGCTGATGTCCCTTTCGACAGTGGCCGTGCTTCTATCACCTTGTCTATGGTTGTTACCGCATACCCTGCATAACGTATACCTTCTTTCACATAACTACTACCATCCGTATAATACTATATGTCCGGATTCTGGATGGGGAAATCATGAAGATCAGGCCTGCTTGAAAACACTTCATCCATTATCTCCAAACAATCATGTTGACTTTCAGTAGTCTGGGGCAGATGGGTAGCTGGATTCAAATTATTGACAGTCTCGAGGTGTACTCTTGGATTTTCACATAGCATAGCTTGATATTTGGTCATTCGACTGTTGCTAAACCATTGATTTCCTTTGTAATCCAATAGGGTCTGTACTGCATGGGGTACTCGCACATAGAGTTGCTGACCCAATGTGAGCTTGTCAGCCTCTGCTACCAACAGGGCAGCGGTGGCCACTGCTCGCAGACAATGTGGAAGACCACTGGCCACTGCATCCAACTGTTTGGACATATAAGCTACAGGTCTTTGCCATGCTCCCAAAACTGAGTTAATACTCCCACAGCCATTCTTCTTTGCTCATGTACGCACAGATAGAAAGGACGCATGTGATCTGGTAGACCTAGGGCTGAGGCACTCATAAGTGCTTTCTTAACATCCTCAAATGCCTTCTGTTGTTCAGAGGTCCACAAAAAGGGGTCATATTCTGTGTCTTTCATAGATTCATATAGAGGTTCATATTATTCAGTATCGCATAATTAGGATTCCATATCCTACAGAATCCTGCTGCTCCTAAGAATTCTCGCACTTGTCCTCTATTCTTAGTTATTCTTAGGTATAGATATCCAACACACTGCTTCTTTTCTTTCAGGTCCCATTATTCTTTGACCTTCGGAAATATGGAATCCTAAATATTTCACAGTTGACTGACACAATTGCGCTTTCTTCCTTGATACCTTGTATCCTGCTCTCCATAGAATGTGAAGCAAATCATAAGTTGCTTATTGGCATATCTCTTTGGTAACAGCCGCTATCAAAAGATCATCCACGTATTGAAGCAATACACATTCTCCTGGGATGGACTTGAAATCTTGCAAATCCTTAATGCAGATCCAAATAGGGTAAGTGAATTCTTGAACCCTTGAGGTAGTCTGGTCCAAGTTATCTAACACTTTGAACCTGTAACAGCATCTTCCTATTGGAAAGCAAAGATACACTGACTCTCAGCAGCAATCCGAAGGCAAAAGAAAGCATCCTTAACGTCTAGAACTGTGAAGTAGGTTGCCCCACCTGGTATCAAAGCAAGCGGATTATAGGGGTTGGGTACAACTGGGTACTCAACTGCATCATTAACTGCTCTTAAATTTGGAAAAGGACGATACTCATTTGATCCTGGTTTCTGAACAGGTAATAATGGAGTGTTCCAGGGGGAAGTACAGAATTTTAGGATGCCATACCTTACGAACTTATCCAAGTAGGTCTGTATGTTTTTCTTAGACTTTTGAGGTATATGATACTGACGTAGGCTCACAGGATATGCCCCAAGCTTTAGTTCAATATGTATAGGTGGAATATTATGAGCAAGCCCCGGTGGATTATTCTCTGCCCATACTCCTGGAATGTCAAATAAAGATTCATCACTCTTAGGGTTTACACTTGTCATTATGGAGTAGAAGCGCCATTCTTCTTCCCTTGGCACCGATGCCGCCATTATGCCTGGTAATCCATTAAACCTCAGAGACATTGATCCATTGGGTAGAAAATTAATCTGGGCTTGAAGCTTCGATAGTAGATCTCATCAAGAAGTTGAATCGGACACTCTGGCATATATAGGAACTGGTGCTTCACCAAATGGCCTCCCAGATTGCAAGTGCGACTCTTAAGAACTGATCTAGCTGCGCTTCTCCCCGTAGCTCCTATCACAGTTATAGTTTTTTCTGAAGGCGGAGCTACCAGTTTAGTCACCACGGAATGTTCAGCACCAGTGTCAATCATGAAAGAGCTTCTCTTTCCCCCTATTGCTACATCGACCATAGGCTCCGCTCGGTCAAGGGGGATGGAGCCCGGGCGGTATCAATAGTCTTCCATGATAGTGTCAGCCAGACCCACAAAATCTCTATCCTCTCTATCTCTAGGTCTCTGAGTAGGTGGATAATATCTATCTCCTTAAACACTCCCTCTACTATTCCCATCATTCCCTCCAAAACTTCCTCTTCCTCTATAACTACCACTATAACCTCCCTGCACTCTTCTCTCTCCTTGTCTATTATTTTCATAATGCTCTCTCTGTGGACACTCATTCTTCCAATGTCCCTCCTCTCTACAATACGCACATTGATTCCTACTTAAAGGTCCCTTTCTCAGCATATTCTTGGCTCCTTTATTCACCTCCCTTCCCTGTCTCTCTACACTTGTGATAGCTACCGCTAGCATATCTGCCTTCTTCCTCAATTTATGTTCTTCCTCCCGCTTTTTCTGTTTCCCTATTCATATATACTTTATTTGCGATCTCCATTAGCTCTGATATTGACATCCCTACAAATCCCTCTAACTTTTGCAATTTTCTTTTAATATCACCTTGGGCCTGGCTGACAAATGCTGAGTTGATCATTCGAGAATTCTCAGGGGCCTCTGGATTAAGAGGAGTAAACAATCTATAGAACTCCAATAATCTTTCATAAAAGGCACAAGGTAAATCATCAACCTTTTGCAACACCTCAGCTGTCTTTGACATATTGATTGCCTTCTTCCCTCCTGCTTTCATGCCAGCAATAATGGCTTCCCGATAGGCCTTTAATTGGGGCATGTCAGCACCATTCACATTCCAATTTGGGTCAACATTTGGATAATGGGCTGCAGCCCATGCAGCTGCATTGGCCTTGTTTTGAGTACGGGCCGTTTCCTCAAGCGCTTTAATAGCCGCTTGATTAATCCGGGTCCTTTCCTCACAATTAAATAAAGTTAATAATAATTGCTGGCAATCGGCCCAGGTAGGATTGTGTGCTTGTATAATGGAGGTAACCAAATCTGTTATGACTTGAGGTTTGTCGGTATACGAAAAGTTATGAGTCTTCCAATTGAATAGATCAGTTGTGGTGAAGGGGACATAGAGAAACTCAGGATCTGCCCGTTGTATTTGGCCATTTTCATCAACGTGTGTTGGGCCCGGTGTAAGTTGGAGGGGCATTTGGTAATGTCGGAAGAAACCAGTCATCTGTTGGGTTAATATAGGACTTCAGCAAGGCTGTTTA
Source organism: Pelobates cultripes (assembly GCA_933207985.1). Taxonomy (NCBI): domain Eukaryota; kingdom Metazoa; phylum Chordata; class Amphibia; order Anura; family Pelobatidae; genus Pelobates; species Pelobates cultripes. Next base: position 19,026,169 of record OW240913.1, on the reverse strand, counting down.
ATAGTAAGCTCCGGTCTAGGGGTAGTAAGGTAAGGAGAATGAGGCGGGTTAATTTTACTGGGTGGAGGTTCAGTCAACAGGATGTTGCGGGCCGGGCTGGGAGGAGCCTGACCAGGAACCAGAAGTGACGTTAATTCCGGATATATAGACCTAGTGGAGGTACCGGAAGGAGAGGATTTAGGGCAAGTGAGCTGGGCTCTAAACTAGATGAATGAGTGGGAAGGGACAATGGGGCAGGGGGAGTGGCAACACCAGCAGCACCTCCTCTAACCTTGGAGGAGGAGGAGTAAGGGGGTGGGGAGGGAAGTTCAGACTCAGAGGGAGAGTCTAAAATGGGTGGGGTTGCGGCCCTGATGGACAGGCGACTCCTGGCGACTTCCTGCACATGCTCAGTACATTGATGACAGTATCTTAGCTACATGTAACTACCGTATATACTCGAGTATAAGTCGACCCGAATATAAGTCGAGACCCCTAACTTTACCCAAAAAAACTGGGAAAACTTATTGACTCGAGTATAATACTAGGGTGGGAAATGCAGTAGCTACTGGTAAATTTCTAAATAAAATTATATCCCCAAAAAATTATATCAATTGAATATTTATTTACAGTGTGTGTATATAATGAATGCAGTGTGTGTGTATGAGTGCAGTGTGTGTGTGTATGAATGCAGTGTGTGTGTGTATTATTATTTATTTATTATTATTATTATTTATAAAATATTTTACCAGGAAAGATACATTGAGATTTCTCTCGTTTTCAAGTATGTTCTGGGTCCACAAATCATCGCATTGTTACATTAGGGTACAATAGATTACAAAAACAATATTAATACACAATAAATATAAAATTTAACATGGAACAGGTAGGAAATATATAATCAACCATGACAGGTGCATTCTGTTTTGAGGTATGTAGAGAGGGATCTCTTAAAGGACTTTAGGCTTAGGGATGATTTTAAATTGTGCGGGAGGTCGTTCCACAATTGCGGTGCTCTGTAGGAGAAGGAGGATCGGGCTGCTTTCTTTTTGTATTGAGGTAGACTAAGTAAAATGTTGGTACTGGATCGGAGTTTATAGGTAGTGGGAACAGCTGGGGAAAGCATTTTGTTCAGGTAGGGTGGGAGTTTCCCAGAAAAGCTCTTAAACACAAGGCTGGAAAGATGAAGGGTGCGTCTGGATTCCAGCGACAGCCAGTTTAGGAGTGCAGTGTGTGTGTGTAGGAATGCAGTGTGTGTGTATGAATGCAGTGTGTGTGTATATAATGCAGTGCGTTTGTATAAATGCGGTGTTTGTGTGTGTGTGTGTGTGTATGAATGCAGTGTGTGTATGAGTGAAGTGTGTGTGTGTGTGTGTATGGGATGCAGAGCCTTGATGGGGGGTGGGCATTTTTATACATTTTTAAATTATTATTATTTTAATATTATTATTTTTTAATATTATTAATACTTAATTATTATTTAAATTTGTATTTATTTATATTTTTTTGTTGGCTGGCCAGGGAGGGAGGCTCTCATTCCCTGGTGGTCCAGTGGATGGGCTGTGTAGGAGGGGGGCTGGCAGCGAGCTGTAACTTACCTTTCCTGCAGCTCCTGTCAGCTCCCTTCTCTCTCCTCCGGTCCGGTCAGCTCCCCTGTCAGCTCCACTGCAAGTCTTGCCGTCTGAGTGCCCGTGGCAACGCTCTGACCCCGTGGCTCTTGTGAGACTTGCAGTGGGAGCTGACAGGGGAGCTGACCAGACCGGAGGAGAGAGAAGAGAGCTGACAGGAGCTGCAGGAAAGCCCCCAACAGGTTCTGGTCTGTATTATGGCAATGTAAGTTGTCATAATACAGACATTAACTCATGTATAAGACGAGTGGGGGGTTTTCAGCACAAATAATGTGCTGAAAAACTCGTCTTATACTCGAGTATATATGGTAACTAACTGTTACAACATACACGTGTACTTACATATGCCACGTGGAAATCTCGGCCTACTAAATTTACATTTCACTGAAATTCCATCACATGTCTGTCTGTATGTGTGTCTGTGCATCCACGTGTGTCAGAGTGTGTATGTGTATTAGCATGTGTGTCCGTGTATGTATCTGTATATGTTATACAAATGGAGGGGCAAGTAGGGGTTTCATGGGGGGGCCCCAGTGCACTTTTCACCTTATTTGGAGGGTATCATTCCAGTTTTCCAACTTGGAATTTTCACAGGTGGTCTTCATGCACCCATGTCTTATTTGGGACACTTTAGAAGCCGGCCAATGTAATTAAACCTCATCAAACCATATTTTTTGAAAAGTAGACAACCAAAGGTATTCAATATGGGGAAGGTCCAGTCGTTTTTAGTAGCCACTTAGTCACAAACACTGGCCAAAGTTAGCATTTAGATTTGTTTTTGTGTTAGAAATGCAAAAAACAATTACGAACCCTATCTTTTGTAACCGCAGCTGGTTCCCTTATTTACCACTATAATGTCTTAAAGCATAGAACTTAGCAGGGCTAATCATACAGATATCTTAGCCACATTTTAAATAGTTAGTAAGAGATCCTCTATTTAAAATATATAAATAATTGAGAATACAATATAAAATAAGGATTGTCTTGGAAGCAATAAAGTTTTGTCTTTTAGATATTTATTATTTAAAAATATAAATATAGACATATAAAATCCATTCCAATAATTTATAGCAGAGTTTATAAGATTAAACTAAATGCTTGCAAATATCATTAATATTTTAAGATGGAGCAGCGTCTGTCTCCAAGTCTCTCTTCTGTCTAAACATTTAAATGTACACCTAATTATTCCTTTAGGTATCTTCATTTTAGGGTCACCATAGTTCATATATGAAAAAGTAACTTGTTTACTTTTATTCATTTTAGAATGGTGTAAAAATATTATTATCTGAAGGTAAGTAAGAGGTTATTGCTTAAAGAAACAGTTATGAAAAACAATATTCCATTTCTAACACCTTGTCAGTTTGCAATATCTCTTAAAGAAAAGTACACAGTTTAAGAAATACAATATTTGCATTTGCCCATAACAGTGTTTGCAAGAAGTGGCTATTAAAAAAGACTGAATATATCCCATTTGCAATACATTGGGTTGTCTTCTTTTGCACGTCCTTGGTCACTAAGGGGTTAAAATATACAGGTTATAGGAGGTGTTAGAAATGCAAACTGTGGGCCAGGACTGTACTCAAGCTAAACTAAGGTGTGAATGGAAACAGCTGACCCCCAAAGGAGATTTAAAAAAAAGTTTATTTAGCCCCCATTAAAAACCCAGTTCCGTTTTAGACCAGTCCCCTGATGATAGAAAAAGGGTATCATTGTGCAAAAGATAGAAGTCCGACACCGCAGCCTTTTCTGTATGCACAGATGGATCACACTGATTTCTTGGTGGAAGCGGGGTGTCAAAGATCATGAACAGAAGTGTGTGAATTTCTTGCAAATACAATGACTTCAAACTCTATAATATTGAATTTGTGTTTTGTGCATGTTTTAATTCATCTATATGAAACATGGAAGAAAAAAAAAAGGTAAATTTCAGCCTCCGGGCCATTTTAAAACAGGGGATTATTTAAAGGAATATTGCAGGCACCATAACAACTTCATATAAATAAAGTTGGTATGGTGCCAGAATATGGACCTTTGACCTTTTCCATTCAGGTTTTGTGAATGAGTCACTTATTGGCTGAGAACATCAGCTGTCCCCTCTCAGCCAATCAGCGTGGCCCAACCCATCAGCACTTAGTGCTTCCTGAAACTGAAATTTTAGAACTGTTTATCCCCTTGAGGTAAAAGTGTGCCTTTAAGTAACTGAACTTAAATTTTAGTTGACTTTATTTTGTCCTTAAATTTTCAATTCTCACTTTCGTGAATAACCGTACATAGGAATTAAGGCATTGGCTTCGTCAATAATCTGAGTATTTCAGATAATTGATAAAGCGCCATCAAACGTTAAGCAAAAATATCCAAATTGGGAAATTAAACTGATTTATTATCTCATCTTTAATCTATCTAATCTTTTTTTTTCCCCAGCTCTTTTGCAACACATATTCCAGGTCATTTTATAAACTTACAACAGAGATGTTGGTGTTTTAAGTTTTATTTATTAGATTTATTTTTCTTAAATATAGTTGTAATAAATAGAATTAAATATGTGTAGATGAATTCCACAGAGAACATTAATTGTATAAATACGCAATAAAAATATTAATACCCCAAACAATGAAACATACATTGTTACAAGTCACACTTTCAAAGTGTTACATTTACAATGCATTAGCACAATGCATCTAAGTTAACTGGGAAATATTCCGATTTCACTTATAAGGATTTCTCTGATGACTCCAGGGAGAGTTGGTTTCTTACATTATGTAGGTTGTGATAGGTTGGACACAAGTACAGCCCACAGTAACCATCTTCTTCTGCAGTCTGTAGGTCGGTTTACAGTCTTTCATTTCTCGATACAGGACCAAGATCTCCTGTCTGATCTCAACGGAATTTCCGCTATCCATCAATTTACCATCAGCATCCACACACTGCTGATGGCGGCATTTAGCAATAGCAATTCTTGACGGGTATCTGGTGGGCTCTACATCATAGCTAAAAGACAAAGAAGATAAATCTATTGTGAACCAAATCATTTTTATTATTTTATATTTTTATTCGACTAAATACGTCAAGTAGGCAATGAGATGTACTATAAGAAATAATATAAAATCTAGTTGGCTTTATTAACTAACATGAGACTGATAAAGGAACTGCAGATAAGATTTTTATATATATACATAGAAATATATAAAAAAGATTGATGAACTCTTGCATACTTTATGTGGATATTATATATCTGAATGCATAAATTATTTTCCAATAGGACAGCAGGTTAGGAATTTGCATTCCCAGAAATGCCATCTGCTTAGTTTGAAATACACCAATAATTTGGGATTTTTATCTATCAGGTTTATTCACTAAAGGGAGAATTCCAAGTGAATTCAAAGTAAATTTAAAATATAATGTCAAAATAGCCAAGCTGGAAAAATTCTCTAAGTCAGCTATGCTTCCAATGCAGTTATTTTGGCCTTAAATTTGAAATTAATTTGAATTCACTTGGAATTCTCACGTTTGTAAATAGCTCTGTTTAATTCTACTTCTATTTCTCATCATGTCCATAATATTGCACGATTAGGAGTTCCATGTATGGTTTTAAAAAGGTGATTATACTACCATTTGAAAATTAAAATTGTGTAGAATTACATTGTTTTATGTTGTTATCCCTACATAGTAATATGTGCACGGAAACGGTGTTTAATCATATATTCAAACTATGAATTCAATGTTTCCAATACATGTTATGCTGTGTTTTAACAAAAAACTTTGCATAATATATGATATGTGGTTGCAGTGAACACATATTTTTTTCACAAAAAAAAGAGAGATTTATGCAAACAAAAGACTCGACTCGAAATTAAAGAATTTCTTTATATGCTTCACTGTTTTGGTTTTTTTAAAGGTCAACTCTAACGTATTGATAATGATTTTTAGAAAATGTCATTTTTTATCTAGCTTGGTGGCCATGTTGGGTCAGACTCTTCTTTTATCTGATTAGCTGCTGCTGAATGTTCTATGTGAAACTGCAGTGGACGGCTAGTTAGGTTGAGCGGCAGCTGGTTAAACAGTGGTGTCTGATCTAACATAGCTGCTCAGCCAGATAAAAAAGTGAAACTAAAAAATTTTAGAAAAAAGAAAATTCTAAATTTGATGAGTATTATCTTTTGAGTTAACTTTACCTGTAATCCCAAGGAGAGAGAGATCGCTTGCTGACATCAGGACCCGCTTGCATTGATTGGCCTGTGATGTTCAACGAGACACTAATCACTGGTGGTAACATTGAATCTCTTGTATGATGGCATTTTTTGTTGAGATGATGCAAGGCCAGGCCTTGTGCAGAATCCAACATGCTGACTCCCAGAGTAAGTACCAACAAAGTGAGTGGGAACTGGATAAAATTATATAAAAAAGTGTCATTATGTTTTATATACAGCCAAGATTTTAAAAACAGACAGGATTACTTTTACAATTTTCAGTACGTTATTTAAAGTAAATCCAGCAGTAAACAGATCCGGCCTCCCTTAGAATTCAATTACAAACAAGTGACAAAATATTTATAAAATCAAAATGAACATTCCACTCAGGTAGGATGAAGGACATGTGTTCTAAGTGAGAGACGAAGGTCAGGGTATATAAGAAATACGCTTTTAAAAATGCTAAATAGTAAAAATGCTATTCTAAAGCATATCTCCCAGCTTTTTAATGGTGCTAAAATTAGTGAGTGCAATCATATATCATTATTATAAATCTAACAGAGCAATTAATACATTTTTCTAAACCAAGTAGATCTGTTCTAACTCAATCCAGTTATAAGTCATTAATAAGTACTGCAACATGAATAAAGCAATATCTCTTAGAACAAATGTTGTGCCAAAGAATGCTTACCATGAAAGGTCTACAACGTCTCTCCATAGTATTGTAACAGCTTATTCTTCTCTTGTGAAGGGATGGTCTTCAAATAAGTTCTCTGAGCTTTGCAGACCCAGTCCCCGTCATTTTATAGCTATTCAGCCCTCACTTGTGGGTTTCTTTCCAGTACATTGAGTTGAGTGTGGTCTAATTTCAAAGTGTGGTTTTCCTTCGACATTTTGTGTGCTATGATTATTTCACAAATCAAAGGAAAGTGCGAGATAACAAATTGTTTCTCTTCCTGTGCTTCGGACTGGAATTTACAGCTAAATCATTAACCAAAAAAGTCACACATTTAAAACTCAACCCGTAAGAAATTTGCATACAACCCTACAGTACATCAAGAATAAAATAGGGCTGTGGTTTTTACTTCTATGAATATACTAATGAGGTGACCTAATAATGCCATGGCTTCAATGTTCAAAATCTTAGAACTGCAACTGAGATATAATAGAGAACAGTGGAACGCATCCACCTGCTAGAACTAGACAAAGTGAACAGAGCTCCATTCTGTCAGCAAACAGAGCTCCATTCTGTCAACAAACAGAGCTGACATGTAAAGTGAAGTTAAATTTTCATTTCATTTCCATTGTGTTTATTGTTTTTCTGTATGATTTTATGCATGTAAGGTATTATTAAACTGTAACATTTGTGTTAAAATGCTGTAATTTTGGAGGTCTGGAACAGGTTAATCTAATTTACAATAATTCTTATGGAAAATTATGATTCTGTTTTCGAACAAATTGGTTCTCAAACAGCCTTCCACTGTATAAGGATCTTGTGTAATTTCGGGTCTCCTTGAAAATAATTATCTATGATCCATGCTTCCCGTCATTCATCCATCTCTAATTCCTGCTGCTGCCATTGTAAAAACATGGCCCACATCTAGTCTAACTCAAGGTAAACCCAAGGAACCTTCACATTCTCATCATCTCCTGGCCCAGTTTCTGCAATCAATGTTCATTCCCAGATCTCCCCTATAAACAATAATCGATTCTTCAGTTCATTGTATCTTTCTTACCTCTTCCCAAACCACTCACCGTAATGACTTCCTATATCATTCAAGATCAAATTCACAAACCTTGTAACCTGCCATGATCTCTACAACTGCACCATTATCTACATATCCTTACATTGGCATAACTAGGCACCACAGGGCTCAGTGCAAGAATCAGATAAGTTAGCCCCTTATTGGGGCAATGAAGGGAAGTTACATGTGAGTGGTGGCTGAGGCCATTGTGAAGCTTGGCTGAGTGTGATTGTTTTGGTTAGCTGAGAGTGATATGTATATGTGTGTGACTGGCTGAGTGTGATTGTGTGGAGTTGGCTGAGCATGATTGTATATGAGGTTAGACTGTGTGGAGTGTGAAGTGATTTGCCCTGCTTGGTGACACTTCCCTAAGCGTGGCAATCCCCAGTGCTAAGGCTAAAATGCTGGGTTCCCAACTAGCACATTGGCATATGCGCATCGGGTACTCCCCCAACAAGTGTGAGAAACACCTGCTGGGGGAGTAACACAGTGACAGGGAGCAAGAAAACTACCTGTCACTCAATCTATGTGCTGCTGACGTACAGTTCTAGGATTTAATGACGAGTGGGGGAGGGACCATACTTTTGCAAAGTTTTCAATTAGAATCTGTACATATGCTAGCATTTCTGCTATCACAATGTAAAGATGCAATTTAAAGGGACACCATAGGCATCAAAACTATTTTAACTTATTGAAGCAGTTTGCGTGTATAGATCGTGCACCTGCAGTCTCTCTGCTCAAACCTCTGCCATTTAGAAGTTAAATCACTTAGTTTCTTTTTATACAGCCCTAGCCACATTTCCCCTGTCTGCGACTCACACAGCCTGCGTGACCAAAAATATTTTATTTTCATTCAAATGTTAACTTAGAAGCTTGTAGCTCATGCTCTGTAAATTGAACTTTAATTACACACAGGGTATAGAAGGTTATTAACAGAATAGGAGATAAGAAATTTTAAACATTAGAGTCAAATGCAGAGAGGTGTGAGTAGGACTGTATAAACAAAGTGATATAACTCCTAAATGGCAGATAATTGAGCAGTGAAACTGCAGGGGAATGTCTATACACCAAAACTAGTTCATTAAGCTAAGGTTGTTTTGATGCCTATAGTGTCCCTTTAATATACACTTATTTTATGCATACTCTTTTACCACCACACACATTCTCACTGACAGGCATACACTGACACACACACACACTTACACTGACACACATTTTCACACATACAGTACATACATATACTCACACACATTCTTACAAACCTGCACATTCAGCAGGATGACTTTTGCACCACTCCAATGAGGTGCCCTAAGACAGTCGACTGGCCTGCTTTTTGATCCTCAATTTTAGGCAGAACAGAGAAGGCTACAACCTTTTTGTGACCTGTAGATATACAATGACAATGTATCCTTGATTATTATCAAATATGTCCCACCTCAGCTTCTCTGATAATTTCTCTAAATCTATATTCTGATCAGACACTTAATCCTGAATTCTCTGCACCATTTTTACGGGAAATTACCTCAAGTCCAGAGTACTTTAAGAAATTCGTAAAAGCCAACTTCTATAGGGAATCCTGCTAACTATTTAAATATGTCTGCTCATTGTGAAGTCAAATGATACCTGGGGATTCCCTCTGTCTAGGGCAATTTCAAGTGACCCCAGACTGACAGATGTGGTGTATCCAGCAGTCTAAGGGAGCACTGTTTGTAGCCTTCGAAACAAACATTTATTTGCCTATTGCTACAATGTGGTGGTGCTCACATCAGGGACACCCAGGTATCAGAATAGATATATACAGAATGAGGATACAGCTGTGGATCTTCAAAAAGCTAAATAAAACAATAATGCAACACTGTTTAATAAAGTATAAGTGCGCTGAGTAGAATATAACTCACAAGATTGATGAATGGTTAGCGCCCAAGGGTGCCTCCCCTGATGTAGATGGGGGGCTTATAGCCTTTTAAACAGGCATTTATATGCATATTGCTACAAGTTGGTGGTGCTCACACCAGGGAGACCCAGGTATCTCCACAACTGCACCATTATCTACATATTGGCATAACTAGGTTCCCCTCTGTCACCTGGGTGTAACAGTTAGCATCCCGGTCTTCATTGCAGAGTCTAAGTACCTCTAGTGGCTGCCACTCGGGCAGTCACTAAATGCACCTCTGCAGAAATGTTAAAGCAATCTGATTGGAGACCATCTGATTGGCACAAAGTGGCATTTTGCCTCACTTGCCTCCCATTGCTTTGCTGTGGGAATGCATTGGATTTGCTGAAATGATCAATCTTGATGATCTCAGCTAAGGAGGTGGGACCAGCCACTGAAACCTTTGCTGCGAGGAAGAAAAGGTAAGTAAAACGTATTTTTTTTGCTTGGCAATTGGACACCAGTCACCTAAAAGACCAGCAGAGAACAATAGCGTTAGACATACACATTTGTATTCCTAACTTTATACTGTTCCCTTAAGGCAGGGGTTCTCAACGTTAGTCCTCAGGACCCCCTACCAGTCCAGGGTTTAGGGATTACCTGGGTGTGTCTAAGGTGTTTAGAAAAAGAAAAAAAAAACACCTTAGAGTCTAAGGTGTTTTTTTTCCCCTTTTTCTAAACACCTTAGACACACGCAGGTAATCCCCAAATCCTGGACTGGTAGGGGGTCCCGAGGACTGGGTTGAGAACCCCTGCCTTAAGGGGCTATGAATCTGAAAATTTAAACCATCTTTAACCTACTGGCCATACTCTAACTATTGACAACCACCCAACAGGCTCACTGCTATAACGCTGGGATGGGATGCCGTAAACTCACGACCCTCTCTTCCAGTGGCATATTGTCCCTGACTTTTGTTGCCTAAGTAACATCTCCATTTTCACCTACCTTTCTCCTCCCCACCCTCTTTTCTCCCACTTTGCCTGACCTCTCTCACCCCTTGAATCCCTGGCGAAATGGGTTCTGTAATAGATCCCCTATACTCCGACTGAGTACATTTGATGTAAGTCTCCCAAATCCCAAGTGAAACAGTGATCAGAGCCCTTGGTTACTCAAACAAGGGAAGCTGCATTCCAGCAGCCTTAAGTCTTTTAACTACAAGTCCAGAAAGCTTAAAGTAATAAAAATTTAAAAAATTAAATAAAACAAATACAAATATTAGCATTTGGTCATATGGGTGATTCACATATACATCTTTCCGAAAATCAAACTCATAGTATGAAATACATAAATTAATAAAAATGAAAAATGTCTCATAAAAATCCTCAACAAATACTCATACCAGATAAATTAGATGGAATCATACATCTCCAGGGAAAAAATTAAAAATCATTTAAAAACTGAAAACTTAAAGATTAAGTTACATTTTTTTCATGTATATTTTCTAACTCTAAATTGACTTTGCTTTTACCTCTTGTAAACTGTCTTCCATCAGACCCAATGATTGTTAGCATTGTCATTTCACCCAAATGTATTTCTCAGAAACGCCGTTCTATTCTTTTAATTGTAGTTTCTAACAAACTATACATGGTTAGGGTATTGATATTACTGCTGGCTGTCATCAGTAGGGGTGTTCAGTATATATTAAGTATATAAATATCATTTATTGATTTTCATTGTGCAATCATTCAGTGATCATATATATTACTATATAACTATTTTATATTTCATCGTTATTCTTATTTTTGCAGTATGCCAGATACATAACTATGTATCATTTAAGATTCCCTTATGCCATGGTTGTTTTTTTCATTTAAATGACACATGCAATTTACTTATTGAAAGGAATTATTTTATGTTTTATATCATGTCCCAGCCATTTTATTATATTATATTTTCTCTTGTTATGGTTTCATATTCTTTGATTTGTGCTTTAGTGTTTCCATATAACGCCATCTTGCTAACATGTATTTTGTCCTACAGAATATATTGGTATAACTTTTGTTAACAGATGCTGGTGTTAAGTTGTAAGGGTTAATGGCAGCAACAGGGTTGAAAATTCATTGTAAACCAGTCATTAAGTAGAGAACAATGGGAGTCATTAGCTGCTACTTAGAGACTGGCTTTACTGGCAGTAAACTGCCGCTACTCACTAACAGTTGCCACAGGTATCATAGTGAGTAGTGGCTGGCTGATAAAATGTAACGACACCACTGGAGACAAGCTCATATTTGGCCTTGTTGGCCCTATTGGGGCTTCCCCTCCAGCAGACAGACAACTCGTCTCCAAGTCTGCTCAATCAGAACCAGGCTCATCCAAGTATTCCCTTTTTATCCTTGACTATCAAGTGTTATATTTCTTTATTTGTTTGGTTAATTGTTTGTTTATTAATTATATATGTTGTATTTTAGAGGTGGACTTTACCTATTGTGTATCATAAAAACACTCCAATTAATATATAGGATCAGGTTAGTGACTACTGTTGGCTGTTAGTAACTGTTTAACTCAGAAATTGACTCTTCTCGTGTTATTAAATTAAGCTGGGAAAAGGCTAGAAACCTAATTGTACCTGATATCAGTCAATGGAAAAACAATATTTAAGGTGACATGAATCACTTAAAAGGAATACCTATAATCTAAATTCTAAAGGAGTAAATGTAGCAAGTTTCTGCATTTGCGCCATGTGGGGGATTACATGCAATTTACATACAATCTTGTGTTTTGGGATATTATATGCCCACCATTGTACTCTGTTCTATACGTTCTTAACAATTTTAGTATCCTAAAGCAGTGGTTATTCATGCATTTCTCTCATCTTATATGTTTCTGGTCACATGCAATAAATGTAATACACATATGTCGTGTTTTTTTATGTACTTTATTAGATATTTTAAAGGTTTTTTATCATAAATAATAAATAAGTCACAATGAAATAGAATATTCATCCTATAAATATATAATAACAAATACCAATGGATTTTATAATGCAGCATGCATTGTTACAAGTCACACTTTCAAAGTGTTACATTTATCACGCATTAACACAATGCATCTAAGTTAACTGGGAAATATTCCGATTTCACTCATAAGGATTTCTCTGGTGACTCCAGGAAAGATTAGCTCGTTTCATCAGGTCGGACACAGGTACAGCCCACAGTAATCAACTTCTTCTGCAGTCTGTAGGTCGGTTTACAGTCTTTCATTTCTCGATACACAACCAGGATCTCCTGTTTGATCTCAGCGGAATTTCTGCTATGCATCAATTTACCATCAGCATCCACACACCGCTGATGGCGGCATTTAGCAATAGCAATTCTTGAAGGGTATCTGTTGAACTCTACATCAATGCTAAAAAAGGAAGAAATGCAAGTTCACACATTTGAAAAGGAAGTTGTATTTTAAAACAATTACAGTGTCTTGACTCCTTCTCTCCAAGAACAAAGCATTGAATTCAAAGCAGTTCTCACATCAGTGACAAACCCTGTTACACTTTTTATCCTCCAATCTGAAATTCTTCCTTTTTTTTTTAATGATCACAGATAAAACTGTGAATTCCTCCATCACACTAACAGATATCAGTGAGGTCACCCAAAACATTAAAAAAAAAAAGAGTATTGAATTCAGAAATGTAAGTTTATAAACTCTTCAGTATGAAAAATACTGATTCTAGATTATACAATCCAATAGTTTGGGCACAAATTCCATGAAACAATAAGATAAGAGAGATACATAATTTGCAAATGAGAGAACGCAATATCAGCAATGCATTCCATTGGTGATAAAGTAGTTTTATAGTCAATGAGAAGTGCTTGAATCCAGAGAGATAATTTAAATGACCATTACCTGTAATTCCAAGGTGAGAGAGATCGCATCCTGACCTCCGGACCTGCTGATGGAGATTGGCCGATATTGTTCAAGGTGACATTAATCACTGATGGGAACTGTGTGTCTCCTGTGTGATAACATGGCTTGTTGATATGAGCAGAGTTCACCGTGCTAATTACCAGGGTAATGGCCAACAACATGCAATGCACCTGAAAAAAATTAAACAGAAAATATAATTATGTAATATAAATCCCAAACAATAAACTCAAACAAGCAGGACTCTCAAATATACAAAAAGTTTCACTCATATCAATATTTTTCTTGCTGTTGGTTAATAAAATATTTTATTGATATAAGCTACATAGGTCAATCAATAGCAATTTAGTTAAAAGTAATAAATCCTTTTAGATCTGATAGAGAACTGTATATTAAGACACATGTAACTACTGTAACTTGCACTTATTGTTACATCTTACAACCAAAAAAGGGTTTTAGAACTGAAAAGGTGTCTGAAGACAACTCACCATGCAGCGACTCCACTGGCTCACCATATTGATGTCTTTGTGTTGTCTGTTCTTCTGAGTGAAGGAAGAGTCCACAGGTGTGTTCTGTGAGTTGTGCCTGTATAGACCTTGCCATTTTATAGAGATTCAGTTTAGAGTGGGGTTTCCACCATGTGGTTTAATTTCTAAATCTGGTTTTCCTCTGTAATTTTTTTTTTCATCATAATTACAATTTAGCCCAGCTGCAAATTACAGGAAAGTCTAAGGCAATCAAACATTTACCGATGAACTTCCTATACCTGTATTGGAAGTTGCAGATTAATCATTAACTGATATAATCTGAGGCTCAGTCAGAATGTTAGAATACGACTGTGTTTTCACTATTAGTGAGTCAGTTGTGGAAGAGCAGTTTTTAAGCTGTTTTGCCCATAATGTGGGATCTGTAGAGATTACATGTACATCGAATATTATTCGATACAAAACTGCTAAACAATTAACGATGAAAACTCTTCCCTATACAATGTTTCTTCAATATTTTATTTAAACACATAAACATAGAAATGAACAATAATTTATTCTATAAATTGTTGTTTATTGATAATAAAAATTGTGAAATTATAAAAATGTACCCACTTTAGGTTTCCCTTTAATGGGTCAACTTTTACAAAAATATTGTGGGGATAAAATGTCTGAGCAAATTACCCTGGTAAACAAAGTTAGTAGGTGTTACATATGGTAGTTAAAACATGAGTATACATATTGATTTAAATTCCTTGGATACATCATCAAAAATGCTGAGCAAACACTCATGATGCAATGTTCCTTCCTGCCAACATTGTGATAAAAACCCCATCTGATGATTTGCGGATTAAGAAAAATTGATGTGTTCATCCACCGATGTCAGATTCCACCTAAAGAAGACTAATTTATATATCAAAATAGCCAACATAATAAAACCATTTAACCTTTTGAGTTCCAGAGATATGGCCAGCACATTGCAAAGCAATATAAACGACACACCTCTTGCACCGAAAGGGTTAAAACCATATAATTATAGCCCAAATGAAAACCTGCACATATTTTATTATGTATTTTGTCATTGGGTATATATCTAAAATCAGTTTGCAAAACCTGCAGTTCTCTTGTCTGCAGCCTTTGCAAGCCCTCCCCTTCTTAATGTGGTGTGTTCAAGTTTAAATAATGACATTTACTGCATATATTAAAGTAATATGTGTCTGATATTGGAATATGAATTTGATAATATATTACATATATTACATTTGTAGAAAACTGAAAAAAAATATATAAATATGTATCACAATGCAGGGATTGACAACACAACCCCTAAATCTGATGTGCACAGAATAAGCTGTAAATAAACTCATCATGCAAGAATTGAACTCACAACCTTATGCAATAAAATGTTCAGTTCGCTACTCTTGACTACATTGTAAAAATGTTAAACTATTATACAATAGGTGTCAAATTTAGTCTACTGGAGACTAATTGTGGCAAAAATCAGTTCTGGGAACATACTGAGCATGTCTGAAATGTTCTCAGATTGGGCAAATTTCATAATTGAAAGTTCTTAATGTGTTTAGCTGCTCTGTGCTTTGTTTCAAAAATCTTGTAAAAGCATGTAGTATGAACTGATGTGGAGTTAAGAAATTTGGTGATAACTTTGGATAAGTGCATTTTTTGTTAAAGCATTTTTTAAGTACAAACACACTTATTACTATTATTATTTCTAGGTAAGTCAAGATTAGCTATGGCTAATTATTTATATTTAAAGCAATGACAGGGTTAAAAATAATTAGCTAGGTGGTGGATGGGTGAGGGAGATTACAATTAATTTACAATGTATTTATTTGAGTTAGTTATATTAAATGTTTTTGGTAATGTTTTACCAGATATTAAAGTTTTTCCTCGTGCGTTCCTATGCATACTTTTCAAATCAGTTGTAGCTTTGAAACAGATAATTTATTTTCAATCACTGATGACATCAAATCCCCCCAACGACACCAGTCTTTTATATATTATAGAGCTGTAGCACATATTGGGGTTTCCTCTTCAAAACAGCAAATGTAGTTTCATTCAAGAAGTGGTTTCACTCTGTGATTTACGACATAATGATGTCATAGCCATTCTATACAGCAAAGGAAAGTCTGAGGAAGCAAAGTACACCTAGTTACTTTTCCTGTGCCCGAGTTAGAATCTGCAGATGATTAACCAACAAAGTCCCATTCAAAAATATTTGAAAGTCGGTCAGAAATTTGCATATAGTTCTGCAATATGTTACAGAATAAGGCTGCGTGAATATGTTAGCTGTGATATTTGTGAAATGACAAGAGGTATGATTAGATAGCACATTCCTACAAACATGGATGGATTGATGGACAGACGGATGGATAATACATAGCTAAAAATAATTTTTATATATCATATTTTTATCTATCTATTTAGTACAATAAAAGGTTGAGCATTCTTAATATACACTGCTCAAAAAAATAAAGGGAACACTTAAACAACACAATGTCACTCCAAGTCAATCACACTTCTGTGAAATGAAACTGTGCACTTAGGAAGCAACACTAAGTGACATTCAATTTCACATGCTGTTGTGCAAATGGGATAGACAACAGGTGGAAATTATAGGCAATTAGCAAGACACCCCCAATAAAGGAGTGGTTCTGCAGGTGGTGACCACAGACCACTTCTCAGTTCCTATGCTTCCTGGCTCATGTTTTGGTCACTTTTGAATGCTGGCGGTGCTTTCACTCTAGTAGTAGCATGAGATGGAGTCTACAACCCACACAAGTGGCTCAGGTAGTGCAGCTCATCCAGGATGGCACATCAATGCGAGCTGTGGCAAGAAGGTTTGCTGTGTCTGTCAGCGTAGTGTCCAGAGCATGGAGGCGCTACCAGGAGACAGGCCAGTACATCAGGAGAGGTGGAGGAGGCCATAGGAGGGCAACAACCCAGCAGTAGGACTGCTACCTCTGCCTTTGTGCAAGGATGAACAGGAGGAGCACTGCCAGAGCCCTTCAAAATGACCTCCAGCAGGCCATAAATGTGCATTTGTATGCTCAAACGGTCAGAAAGAGACTCCTTGAGGGTGGTATGAGGGCCCGACATCCACAGGTGGGGGTTGTGCTTACAGCCCAACACCGTGCAGGACGTTTGGCATTTGCCAGAAAACTCCAAGATTTTCAAATTTGCCACTGGCACCCTGTGCTCTTCACAGATGAAAGCAGGTTCACACTGAGCACATGTGACGGACATGACAAAGTCTGGAGACGCCATGGACAAAGTCTGCATGCCTGCAACATCCTCCACCATGACCGGTTTGGCAGTGGGTCAGTAATGGTGTGGGGTGGCATTTCTTTGGGGGGTCGTACATCCCTCCATGTGCTCGCCAGAGGTAGCCTGACTGACATTAGGTACAGACCCCTTGTGAGACCATATGCTGGTGCGGTTGGCCCTGGGCTCCTCCTAATGCAAGACAGTGCTAGACCTCATGTGGCTGGAGTGTGTCAGCAGTTCCTGCAAGATGAAGGCATTGATGCTATGGACTGGCCCGCCCGTTCCCCAGACCTGAATCCAATTGAGCACATCTGGGACATCATGTCTCGCTCCATCCACCACAGACTGTCCAGGAGTTGGCAGATGCTTTAGTACAGGTCTGGGAGGAGATCCCTCAGGAGACCATCCGCCACCTCATCAGGAGCATGCACAGGCATTGTAGGGAGGTCATACAGGCACGTGGAGGCCACACACACTACTGAGCCTCATTTTGACTTGTTTTAAGGACATTACATCAAAGTTGGATCAGCCTGTAGTGTGTTTTACCACTTTAATTTTGAGTGTGACTCCAAATCCAGACCTCCATGGTTTGAAAAATTTGATTTCCATTTTTTAATTTTTGTGTGATTTTGTTGTCAGTACATTCAGCTATGTAAAGAACAAAGTATTTCAGAAGAATATTTAATTCATTCAGATCTAGGATGTGTTATTTTTGTGTTCCCTTTATTTTTTGAGCAGTGTATATAGCTGCAAGTAACACCCTAAATAAAAGGATTATTCCCAGGTTAACATAGAAACATAGAAACATAGAATGTGACGGCAGATAAGAACCATTTGGCCCATCTAGTCTGCCCTAAAAGGTTATCCCTATCCCTGATCTTTCTCCACTTACATCATTCATGGAGGTCATGGAGGACATGCCAAGTGGAGGACAAAGGTAGGGGGAAGGGGTCATTCTGACATTAGCCGTCTGGTGCTAACATGCTGTGCATGATAGCATCAGATCCCAATTTTGCACAGAATGATATTTGCCAGTCAGGAACTTTGTTCTGAGCTTGCTAATAATGCAGCTGGAGTTGAGCTAAGGGCACATTTGCATGTGCAGCATTTCATTACAAAACACTGCATTCAGACTTCCGGCACCATGACCACTTCAAATCAATGAAATTGTCATGGTGCTTGGAGAAACCTTTTAAGTCTTGTCATCAAAGGATTTGTCCTGAAAATACTCACAATAGAAGGAAGCTTTCACACTAGAGCACTGGGTGCAGCACTAATGTTCAGAGTCTCCACGCTGTGCATTGAGATGCTGAACTTTCCCTATAAAGATACATTGATTCAATGCATCTCTATAAGATGATGCTGATTGGCCAAGCTGGTGTTTGGCCCAGCCCCTGCCCCGCCTCTTTGACGATCTCAGCCAATCCAATGCATTTCCAATGGGAAAGCATTGGGTTGGCTGAGATCATCACTTCTGACAATGTTAGCCAAAGAGGCAGATCACGACAGGGGCAGGATCCGAGCGGCACTGGAAATAAGGTAAGTTTTATTACCATTTAAGGGGGGTGAGGAGGTGGTGGTATAACACTACAAGTTCAGAAATACACGTTTGTGTTAACACTACACTAAAGTGTTCCTTTAATTATTTGCTTTTCAATTTTCTTAAAGCCAGAGTATAAAGTTATTTTGGTTTTATATTTTATAATAGTAATATTTTACAACACTAAATCACCACTAATAGAAGAGACAATTTTACTCTGATTGATTGTCAACATAATTTCTGTAGACATTACCAACAGCTATTGCTAAGTGCAAAAAACCTTGTTTGGTCACATGACTCGTATACTCTGTCATAAAACTGATCTAATTTGTTCCACTTTCTGCAAACACAGCATTTATGGCAGACATGATTCAGTTTGCTTGCATTATTAACATTTGAACAACTGCTATCATGAAGAGACAAGCAAAGTTGGCTTGTTGAAAGAAAATTGAAACGTGCTGAGTTAGAATGTGGAAAATGTGAGCAAAAATTATATTTCTAGGCATGAGGAAAATAGTTTTTAAAACATACAATATTTTTTAAAGGGACCATGTAAGCACTGTAGACACCCAGTGTACGATATCAGTGAAAATATTTACTATTTACTTATACCCATGGGCGTCCATAGGAATTTTTCCTGGGGGATGGTGGGGGCATAATTGTAATGACATCAATGCTCAACCCCTTTTTGCATGGATGGACTGGGGATACAAAGCAGCCCTGGAAAAAAAAATGCATAAATATATGCCAGCCCCATAAGTCATTGTGCCATGTTGTGTGTGTGTGTGCTTGTGTGTGTATGTATATATATATTTATTATTGGTATGTTTCTTTTTCTAAAATATTGGTTCTGTCAGTGTAAAAAAAAAATAATTATACAGTAAGCATACTCACATGCAGACACAGACAATCTCACTGACACAAGCACACAAGCTCATTCTCATTGATACACATACGCTCATTGACATAAAAACACAAGCTCACTGATACACACAAATAGGTTCACTGACAGACAATCTCACTGAAATATGAAATATTGAAATATCCACTTTTTGGAAAATGAGAAAAAGAGGACACATTCTTCACACTTAAAACTTTTCAGCAAGCAAAAGTTCTTTGGGGGTCTGTATTGACTCTTTAAAAAATTGTCAGCCCATAACATCCAATTTTTTAAAAAAAAAAAAGCTTTCTGACACACATTTGCTTCCTACAGAAAAGCTCACTGACACATTTGCTCACTGTAGGAAAGCTCACTGACACATATACTCACTACAGACAAACTTACTGACATACACACACATGGTCACTGACACACATTCACTACAGACAAGCTCACTGGCACACATATGCTCACTACAAACTCACTGTCATACACACATTCTCACTACAGAAAAGATCACTTACACACATGCTCAATACAGACAAACTCACTGACACATGCACACACACACAGGTTCACTACAGGCAAGCTCATTGTCACACACACATGCTCACTACAGACAAGTTCACTGACACACAGAAATGTGTACTACAGAAAAACTCACTGACATACACAAGCTCACTTACAGACACACTCACTGACACACATGCTCACTACAGAAAAGCTAGCTGACACACACAAACAAGTTCACTACAGACAAGATCACTGACACACGCATGCTCACTACAGACAAGCTCACTAACACACATATGCTCACTACAAGCTTATTGACACACACACACACACACATGCTCACTACAGACAAGCTAACTGACACACACACAGATGCTCACTACAGACAAGCTCACTGACACATGCATGCCCACTACAAACTCACTGGCACACACATGTTCACTTACAGACAAGCTCACTGACACACACACATGCTCACTACAGACAAGCTTGCTGACACACACATACTCACTACAAACTTACTAACACACACACAAGTTCCCTACAGGCACGCTCACTGACACATGCACATGCTCACTACAGACAAGCAGGGCCACCATCAGGGCATGACAACCATGGTTGTCATGGGCTCGGTGGTCCTGGGGGGCATGGACTGGTGTGACCTCCCTCTCCCTGGCCACAGGTAAGCAGCGGAGGGGGGGGGGGGAGTAACATATATTACAAGAAATGGAAAAAATATACATGCTCCTTCTCTCCCCCACAATATGCAGCCCCACAACATTTACACACACTACATCCTTACACAGACACACACTGCAGTCACTATTTACACACACACACTACATCCTTATACAGACACATACAGCAGTGACTATTTACACACACACACACACTACATTCACTACACAAACACACACACACCACAGTCACTATTTACACACACACTTCATCCACTACACAAACACACACACACTGCAGTCACTATTTATACACATATACACTACATCCTTACACAAACACACACTCTGCAGTCACTACACACACTACATCCACAACACAAACACACATTTTGCAGTCACTACACACACTACATACTTACACAAACATCCACTCTGC
Organism: Pelobates cultripes; assembly: GCA_933207985.1. Taxonomy (NCBI): domain Eukaryota; kingdom Metazoa; phylum Chordata; class Amphibia; order Anura; family Pelobatidae; genus Pelobates; species Pelobates cultripes. Next base: position 19,005,019 of record OW240913.1, on the reverse strand, counting down.
AGTCACTACACACACTTCATCCTTACACAAATACCCAGTCTGCAGTCACTATACACACACTACATACTTACACAAACACACATTTTGCAGTCACTACACACACTACATACTTACACAAACATCCACTCTGCAGTCACTACACACACTTCATCCTTACACATATATCCACTCTGCAGTCACTATACACACACTACATCCTTACAGAAACACACACACTGCAGTCACTATTTACACTCACACTACTTCCACTACACAAACACACACTCTGCAGTCACTATTTACACACACGCACTACATCCTCTATGTAAACACACATACTGCAGTCACTATTTACACACACACACACTATATCCACTACACAAACACACACACTGCAGTCACTACACACACTATATCCTTACACAAACACACATTTTGCAGTCACTACACACACTACATACTTACACAAACATCCACTCTGCAGTCACTACACACACTTCATCCTTACACAAATACCCAGTCTGCAGTCACTATACACACACTACATACTTACACAAACACACATTTTGCAGTCACTACACACACTACATACTTACACAAACATCCACTCTGCAGTCACTACACACACTTCATCCTTACACATATATCCACTCTGCAGTCACTATACACACACTACATCCTTACAGAAACACACACACTGCAGTCACTATTTACACTCACACTACTTCCACTACACAAACACACACTCTGCAGTCACTATTTACACACACGCACTACATCCTCTATGTAAACACACATACTGCAGTCACTATTTACACACACACACACTATATCCACTACACAAACACACACACTGCAGTCACTACACACACTATATCCTTACACAAACACACACTCTGCAGTCACTATACAGACACTACATCCACTACACAAACACACACACTGCAGTCACTGTTCATACACACACTACATCCTCACACAAACACACACTCTACAGTCACTACACACACTACATCCACAACACAAACACACATTTTGCAGTCACTACACACACTACATACTTACACAAACATCCACTCTGCAGTCACTACACACACTTCATCCTTACACAAATACCCAGTCTGCAGTCACTATACACACACTACATCCACGACACAAACACACATTTTGCAGTCACTACACACACTACATACTTACACAAACATCCACTCTGCAGTCACTACACACACTTCATTCTTACACATATATCCACTCTGCAGTCACTATACACACACTACATCCTTACAGAAACACACACACTGCAGTCACTATTTACACTCACACTACTTCCACTACACAAACACACACTCTGCAGTCACTATTTACACACACGCACTACATCCTCTATGTAAACACACATACTGCAGTCACTATTTACACACACACACACACACACACACTATATCCACTACACAAACACACACACTGCAGTCACTACACACACTATATCCTTACACAAACACACACTCTGCAGTCACTATACAGACACTACATCCACAATACAAACACACATCCTGCAGTCACTATACATGCTACATACTTACACAAACATACACTCTGCAGTCACTACACATACTACATCCTTACACAAACACAATCTGCAGTCACTATACACATACTACATCCTTACAGAAATACACACTCTTCAGTTACTATACACACACTACATCCTTACACAAAAGCACACTCCAATCACTATACACACTATATCCTTACACAAACACACACTCTGCAGTCACTATACACATGATACATCCTTACACTCCAGTCACTATACACACACACACTACATCCTTATACAAACAAACACTCTGAAGTCACTATACACACTACACACACTGCACAAATACACACTCTGCATTCACTACACACACTACATCTACTACACACAATACAGCCCTACACACACTACATCCACTACGCACACTACATCTACTCCACAAACACACACTCTGCATTCACTATACACACTCTGCAGTCACTATACACACTGCATCTAATACACAGAAACACTACATCCACTAAACAAATGTACAATCTACAGCCACTATACACACTGCATCCATGACACACACGCACTCTGCATCCACTTTATACATTCTACATCCCCTATACACACACCATATTCAGTACACAAACACTTCATCCTTGTAAGTGGACTCAGGATGGGCCCTGTAGGTGGACTCGGAGGTAGTATCAGAGGGCAGACTTGAGGGCGGACCAATGGGCGACCTCAGGGGCGGGCCCCAGAGGCCCAGAACTTAAGCTGCGTCAGGGGCCCCAAAATTTCTTTAGGAAACCCTGCAGACAAGCTCACTGACACACACATGATCACTACAAGCTCACTGACACATACACATGCTCACTACAGACAAGCTAACTGACACACATGCTCACTACAGACAAGCTCAGTAACACACATGCTCACTACAAACTCACTGACGCACATACAAGCTCACTCACTAGCAGGCACACACACACACAATCACTTTCATGGGCTGAAGCCTACCTGTCACAGAAGGCTGTGGGAGACTGGGAGGTGAAGTCTCCATGTTCAGTCCTCTTCCTTCTGGCAAGATCAGCAGTGTGGGGGCAGAGCTTTTGAGGGTGGGGCTTGCATATAGTAGGTGTGGCCTGAACACAGGGTGGGGCATATTGGCACCCATTTGCTGGGGATTCAGGAGGGAGCCTCTCAATGCACCTCCCTCAAGATCCCAGCACCTCCCTCCTTCTTTCCCTCGGACTGAACTGTCACAGTCCTAGGGAAAATTTTCTGTGTTAAGTGGACAAGTCGAAAAATCCAGGGGAAGCAAGTGCCCCCTCTTGCCCCCCTCTGCCCATGTTTATACCTAGGTAAAAAGGCACATGTCTTTCAATCCCTTCAAATTCTTTCCACATGTTGAATCTCATGCAGGAAGCAAAATTATTATGTTTAAGGGAGACCACAGAATCCCTTTAAGATCTGTGTTGGAAAGGTTTGGCCCTTTAACACAAGTGAAACTGTGCTACTACTCTGCACATTTGATCTGGTCCTCATAGCTATCACTTTTCTGAGATAAATTAGGAACTGCACTCAATTCCATTACTATGAGCCAGGGTGCAACTAAACCTGGTTCGAATAAAATTGCCTGCTTGAACCTTGGAGTGGCTAAACCTCTCTTTGTTTTCTGATAGCTATCACTGCCTTGCTGACTCTCCTACACTTTCCCTAACTGTACATAAATATAGGAACTCTGAGGGAATATTGGGATTTAATTGACCTGGCATGACGTTTTTAACTTGAATACAAGTAGATCTATACTGATAAAAACAGACCTCTATTTACCACTGTAAACATAGAATACACAACTCTGCACTAAAATAAAAATAAATATACATTAAATAAAATGTTTTCTGATTTCTTTATTTTAAGTCAAATCAGGTCACAAAAGTTATGTAAAAGCCATTCTTGAACCATTCCATAAGGACATGCTGCAATCATGAAATACAATAAAAGTTAAAGAAATGGCAAACGTCCAAGTAATATATTGCTGTCACCATGTCTGGTGATAAAATCAAATAGTTTAAATGCTGTGTAGATTATTTTTAATTCTATTTTAGTATATTTAAATATGGAATGTCAGTAGGCGGTAACCCGGTAATGGTATTTTTTAGTAGCTAACACAAAGCTACTATTTGAACTTCGTTAAGAGCTTTCATTTATATAAAATGGTTTAAAGGACCACTATAGGCACCCAGACCACTTCAGCTTAATGAAGTGGTCTGGGTGCCAGGTCCAGCTAGGGTTAACCCTTTTTTCTATAAACATATAGAAATGGGTTAATCCAGCCTCTAGTGGCTGTCTCATTGACAGCCGGTAGAGGGCTTCCGCACTTCTCACTGTGATTTTCACAGTGAGAAGATGCCAGCGTCCACAGGAAAACATTTTGAATGCTTTCCTATGGACTGGCTGAATGCGCGCTCGGCTCCTGCCACGCGTGCGCATTCAGCCGAAGAGGAGGAGAGGAGGCTGGAGAGGAGGAGGAGAGCTCCCTGCCCGGCGCTGGAGAAAGAGATAAGTTTAACCCCTTCCTCCCCCTAGAGCCTGGCGGGAGGGGGTCCCTGAGGGTGGGGGCACCCTCAGGGCACTATAGTGCCAGGAAAATGAGTATGTTTTCCTGGCACTATAGTGGTCCTTTAACATTTTTTATTACACACCACCACCTTTTAGTGATGCAATGGCTTTATCAACCTTTCTGTGACTTTTTATCACGGTAAAGTGTAGTGTCACAACTTTTTTCTGCCACCGTACCTTTGTCAGTCTTCTGAAATTTATAGTTCTGCAAAACTAGCAGAAAGTACTGTGACAAAAACAGTCCCATTTTGAGATTACTTGTAGAACATATTAATATCAAAATTAAGGAAAGAGCTTTTGAAGTTTTATTATAAGTGAATTATGCAATATATTTTATGTGCAGCCCATGATAATTCCTCTTCGCTCAATGTGGCGCGGCACAGTACTGGTTCTATCCTGGCATACCACTACAGTTTATTTACTTTCATTTTATGGATTTTATGTGGTTGCTATAGTGCAACTGAAGCTGATTGCATTTTAATCTTAGTTGAATTTATTCATTTTTTTCACTTACGTTGCTTTCCTTTACTTGTGTTCATTCACCATGTAGTAAAGCATATTAATTGTTGCACATTTAAAATTCTGCATGTTTTCATTTTTTTTCTTGATTATTTTTCTAAGTCTCAATTTATTTTGCTTTTACTTGTAAACTGCCTTTCATAAACCAGAATGATTGATAGAATTGTCATTTCACCCAAACATATTTCTCAGAAATTCTTTTCCTATTCTTTTAAAAGTAGTTTCTTCCAAACTATAGAGTATTAATAGGACAGCTGGCTGATATCAGTAGGGGGATTCAGTACATTTAGTTCTAATCAAAATGATTCAACCCCTATGGAAAAAACAGGTTTATTCTCCAAATTTATAGACTTTCAGCTGTTTGCCATGAACAAACCAAACAAAATGAATTGAAATAGCTCAACACAACAAATGTCTAAAGTGGTTTTCCCAAACTCAACTGGAAATGTAACTTATAATGACTTCTCCAATATCGAGATTATTCAATTCCTTCATGGCAAGTACATTTAGTACTTAGTAGAGCACCCTTTTGCAGTTATGACCTGCTGCAAAGGAGATGCATAGCCAGAAACCATTCCTGAGGAATCTTAGCCCATTTCTCATGAGCTTTGGCCTCCTGTTCAGTAATATTCTTGGCTTTGCGTGCTGCAACCGCCTTCTTCAAATCTCACCAGAGATTTTCCATGGGGTTCAAGTCAGGTGACCAAGCCTTGGTGGAGTTTGAGCTATGCTTGGGATCATTGTCTTGTTTGAAGGTCCAATGAGGCCCAAGCTTCAGCTTCCTCACAGATGGCATGACTTTTTCTCCTAGGATACTGATACTTCAATGAATCTATCTTGCCTTCCACATGCTGCAGGTTTCCAGTGCCAGAGTATGCAGAGCAGCCCCAGAACATCACCGAGTCACCACCATACTTAACTGTAGGCAGAGTGTTCTTCTCAGCGTATGATTCATTATTCTTCCTCCCAACATATTGCAGTTCTAATGTTTTAAAAAGTTCCAATTTTGTTTCATCGCCCCACAGGACAGAATCCTTAAACTTCTGTGGCTTACTTGTAAGATTTTCAGTATATTGGATCTGACTTTTCTTGTGCTTTTGGGTCCATAGTGGTGTACGTCTCGGAGTTCTGGCATGGAAACATTCTATGTTTAGTACACACCTTAGTGTGCTCACTGAAACCTCAGTGCCTGTTGCCACAAATTATTGCTCAAAGTTTTTATACAACCTTCTTTCTCAGAAATCTGGTTGCAGGATAGATTCCTCTTTCTGCCTTGTTTCTTGTTTGTGAAGGACAATGATCTCTTCTCTTAATTTTGTGGATCATTCTTTTGACTTAGCCATATTTCTCACATGCAGTAAAATGTGATACTCAACAAACCAATAGCCAGTTCAGCTATAGCAAGTGTCCTTGAGGAATAAGGAGGTCTTATTGGGTTTGGGACCAAGGTTTTACAGTTTACCAGGGCTTGGGATATATTTAGGCATTTCTAATACCAAATGCAATCCATATCCAGTCCAACATGTTGCTGCTCTTAACAGCCAGTGGCTAGTAGAGTCTTCTATTTATTGATAGATTTCCAATCTTATTACTGGTTGGCCACCAAAGAAGTCTGCTCATTGAGTTATATATTACTTAATTTGTTTGATTCATTGTTTGTTTATTAAAGGAGCACTTCACATCCATAGAGATCTTCAGCTTGCTGAATTGCTATATGGCTGTGGAGTATCCCTTTAAAGTCCCCATTTATAAAAGTGCCAATTTCATTGTGAAATTATCACTTTTACATCTGAAAAAAGAAACACCTTCCCAGCTGTCAATCAAATAGCTGGGGAGATTCACTTCCTACTTCCATTAGCTCCACTGAGCAAAAAGGAAATAGCAGACATGTTCTAAGAGCGTGTGCCTGCCTTACAATACTGGCTGCAAGAACTGCTCGGGTGACACACAGGAGGGTTAGCAATCCCCTCCTTCTTGTCAGTTCTTGCAGCATCTGTCCCGTCTGCCATCCCTGTGTCAGAGCCTCCATCCTCCACTGCTAACCTTTAGTTGCTGATCCTTGGGTGGAGAAGCTTTAGTCTCCTGTACACGGACTGACAGGAAGTGAGGACACTTCCTCTCAGTCTGGGTATAGGAAACTAAAGATCCTCTACCCATGGATTGGCAACTGCAAGGTGCGGGGGGAGCTTTTACACAAGGAGAGGAAGGGGAGGGAGGAGGTAACCTCTGTCACAGGGAAGGGAGAGGGGACTTTGCCACATGGAAAGGAGAGGAAGGGAGGATTTGCCACAGGGAGAGAAGGGAGGCTTTGACATGGAGGGGAGGGAGAGAAAGAGCTCTATGAGAAGCCTCTAATTGGACAATTCTCTGTGAAGTGACTGAAAGTCACTTCCTGTGAAAAAGGGGAGGGATTAAAAAGGCTGCAGTCACAAGAACTGCAGCTTTTGCAAGCTGTTTTAAACTCTACCCCCAATGAATACATGCATACAAATATACATGCATTTATTCATTGGAGGTAAATTTAGTAGATGATGGGGTTCTTTTTTTTTTCTTTTTTTTTTTAAATTTTTGAGTGGTCCTTTAATTATATATGTTGTATTTTAGAGGTGGACGTTACCTATTGTGTATCATATAAAACACTCCAATTAATTTATAGGATCAGGTTAGTGACTGTTGGCTGTTAGTGACTGTTTAAACCCAGAAATTGTAACAGAGCTCATCTTGTGTTATTAAATTAAGCTGGGGAAAGGCTAGAAACCTCATTGTTCCTGATATCAGTCAAGGGGAAAGCAATATTTAAGATGACATGAAACACTTAAAAGGAATACCTATAATCTAAATTCTAATTGAGTAAATGAGCATATTATTGCATTTGTTCCTTGTGGGAGTTACATGAAATCTTGTGTCCTGGTATATTATATGCATGCCATTGGACTGTGTTCTATATATTCTTAACCATTTTAGTATCCTAAAGCAGTGGTTATTCATCCAGTTCTCTCCTCATTTATGTTTCTGGTCATATGTAATAAATGTAATACTCATATGTTATGTTTTTTTATGTACTTTATTAGATATTTTAAAGGTTTTTTTATCATAAATAATAAATAAGTCACAATGAAATAGAATATTCATCCTATAAATATATAATAACAAATACCAATGGATTTTATAATGCAGCATGCATTGTTACAAGTCACACTTTCAAAGTGTTACATTTATCACGCATTAACACAATGCATCTAAGTTAACTGGGAAATATTCCGATTTCACTCATAAGGATTTCTCTGGTGACTCCAGGAAAGATTAGGTCGTTTCATCAGGTCGGACACAGGTACAGCCCACAGTAATTAACTTCTTCTGCAGTCTGTAGGTCGGTTTACAGTCTTTCATTTCTCGATACACAACCAGGATCTCCTGTTTGATCTCAGCGGAATTTCTGCTATGCATCAATTTACCATCAGCATCCACACACCGCTGATGGCGGCATTTAGCAATAGCAATTCTTGCAGGAAATCTGTTGGGCTCTTCATCAATGCTAAAAAAGGAAGAAATATAAGTTCACAAATTTTTTTTATATGACAATTGACAGCATTAGACTGTTTAAAATACTATAAATGTATATTTTTGTTCAATAATACAAAATCTTTCAAGTGGAAAGGTAATTGTATTTAAAAAAAATAAATAAAAAAATTACAGTCTCTTAACGCCTTCTCTCCAACAACATGCATGTGTACTTTTGCTAACTTTGTATTGTCTGGTGAAAGTCAGAGAGGGCTGTGATTACATAGCAAAGTTATAAACCCTGTATAGTACAGATCTTTGGCATAACTGTACGTACTGTATGTGGGTATTATGCCCACATACATACATTTATTTTTTAATTCTTGTGTAGTTTTTAGGAAGCTTCATTCTCAGAAGTGTCATCAGATTTATGGCAAATACCCATAAACAATGTAAAATATTAAATTTCTTTAACATACAAAAGATGTGCCAAAAAAAGAACACTACAACTGTAAAATTTATGTTTCTGTGATATGGTTTCTGGCACTTTTTGAATATTCAAGTCTATTCTGTATTTAGTTTGGCTATTTTGGCTGTAAATTTAAAAACCACTTTAAAGTCACTTTGAATTCCAAGCAATTCTTCAGTGCAAAATCCTATCAGACTTTTTATCCTCCAATCTGTATTTTTCTTTTTTATTGAGATAGAACTGTGAATTCCTTCATCACACTGACAGATATTAGTAAGATCAATCAGTTAATTAAAAAAAAGACTGAGTATGGAATTCAGAAACGAGTCTACAGGTGTGTTCTGTGAGTTGTGCTTGTATAGACCTTGCCATTTTATAGAGATTCAGTTTCGAGTGGGGTTTCCACCATGTGGTTTTATTTCTAAATCTGGTTTTCCTCTGTAATTTTTTTTTCATCATAATTACAATTCAGCCCAGCTGCAAATTACAGGAAAGTCTAAGGCAATCAAACATTTACTAATGATCTTCCAATACCTGTATTGGAAGTTGCAGATTAATCATTAACTGATATTATCTGAGGCTCAGTTAGAATGTGTATAATTTAGCTCTACAATAGCTTTCAACAGAATACGGCTGTGTTTTTACTGTTAGTGAATCAGTTGTGGCAGAGCAGTATTTAAGCTGTTTTACTAATAATGTGGGATCCTTAGCAATTACATGTTCATTGAATAGTATTCAATACAAAACAATGAACAATTATCAATGAAAACTCTAATTTTCCAGGGTTCAAATCGTGTATTGACATAAAATGTTTTATTTTTGTTTCATAATATTCTTGCAAAATTAGATAAAAACAAGCTTTGTTTAACATGTCACATGCAATAAATATATTATTTTACTAGCACATAAGCAAATAGTTAGTGTATATATATCATGATGCTGGGATTGATAACACAACCCCTAAATCTGATGTGCACAGAAGGAGCAGTAAATAAACTCATCATTATAGAATTGAAATCACAACCATTGCATTAAAATGTTCAGTTCTCTACCTCTAGACTACTTACTGAAAATGCTGAATTATTATACACAGGATGTCCAGTTTATACATCCTACTAGATATTAAACTGGGTATTTCAAAAATCACTTCTGGAAACATACTGACATCCAGCAGCTATCAGCTAATATTGTTTTCCAACTTCTATCCATACCTACTTTCTCCTGTCCCTCAATGGCTATCTCCTCATATAACACTACCCTCACCTCTGCCCTGGATGCTGCAGCCCCGCTCCAAACATGCACCTTGAGGAGAATGTGCCCCCCAACCGTGGCACACTAAATCAACACGTTACCTGTTTATACAGTACAGCCCTTGCCCTTTCCAAACAGTCATAGGTTTCCTCCCTCATTAGCTCATGCTCCTGCAATCCCAGGCATCTTTTTAATACCTTTAACTCCCTTCTTTGCCCTGCTGTTGCCATCCCCCAAACTAACCTAACAGCCGATAGCTTTGCATGCTACTTTATCGACAATATTGAACAGCTAAGGAAAGAATTCTCACCACCTTGCCCCTCTATTTCTCAACCACTCTCCCAGGCTACTGAACAAGAGATGGCTGCGCTTCTCCTTTCCTCTTGCCCCACCACTTGCCTGCTTGATCCTGTCCCACCTCACCTTATCAGATCTCTCTCCTCTTGTCTTGTGCCTTCCTTAACACACATGTTCACCTGCTCTCTCTCTTCTGATGTTGTCCCTGCTGCCCTTAAACATGCTACTATAGTACTCATTTTAAAAAATAAATAAATCTCTTGACCCATCCTCCCCTTCTAACTAATGTCCCATATCCCTGCTCCCTTTTTCCTCAAAGCTTCTGGAAAGACTGATCTTTACCCATTTGACTTGTTTCCTCAATTCCAACTCTCTCCTTGACCCTCTTCAGTCTGGCTTCCACTCACTCCACTCTACTTAGACTGCTCTTATTAAAGTCACTAACAACCTAATCCCAGATAAATCCAAAGGGCACTACTCCATACTAATTCTTCTTGACCTCTCTGCTGCCTTTGACACTGTTGACCATGTTCTCCATCTCCAAACTCTTCAATCACTTGGTCTCTGTGACACTGTCCTCTATTGGTTTTCCTCTTATCTCTAACCAACACTCATTCAGTGTCTCCATTTTTAATGATACTTCCAACCTTCGTCCAGAGTCCCCCAAGGCTCTGTACTTGGTACCCTTCTTTTTTCTCTTTATACTGCCTCTCTTGGCAAACGTATTACCGCATTTGGATTCCAATACAACCTGCACGCTGATGACACTTAGAATCTACCCCAGACCTCTTCCCTGCTGTTCTGTAACGTGTCACGTTTGCCTTTCTTCCATCACTGACTGGATGTCCTCCTACTTTTTGAAACTCAAACTCAATCTCTCTAAAACTGAACTCCTTGTTTTTTTCTGCTTATGTGGATTGGTTATTTAGTTTATTATTATTTTAGTATATTTTGATGCTGCTCTCTTCTAAAGCAATGACAGGGCTAAAATAGGATTAGCTAGGTGATCGATGGATGAGAGATATTACAACCTTTTTTTTTTAAATTCTTTATTTTTGTTGTGCGAGCTTTACAACCTGCTTGGATAGCCACAACAACCTTATTTATTTATTGTACTTAGAGAAATTAGTCATTACAATATTAGGTGCATTTTATATTAATTTTGTTCAGTAGTGTTTTGCCAGACATTACATTTTTTCCCCATATGTTCCTATGCATACTTTTCAAATACGTTGATTATAGTTTCGAAATGTTGGAACAGATCATTTATTTTCAATCACTGATAACATTAAATCCCCAACGACACCAACATTACATAAAGATGTAGCACACATTGGGGTTTCCTCTTTAAAGCAGCGAATGTAGTTTCATTTCAAGAAGTGGTTTCATTGGTTTACGATATAATGACGTCATAGCCATTCTACATATCAAAGGAAAGTCTGAGGAAGCAAAGTACACATAGTTACTTTTCCTGTACCTGAGTTAGAATCTGCAGATGAATATTAACTAACAATGTCCCACTGAGTAAGTATGTCAGAGATTTGCATATAGTTCTGTAATATGTTACAGAATAAAGCTGTGTGAATATGTTAGTATGGTAACTATATGTTAGCTGTGATATTTTTGAATTGCCAAGAGTGATGATTAGATAGCACATTCCTACAAACATGGATGGATGGATGGACAGGCAAATGGATTGACGGATTGGTGGATGAATTGATGAACTGGCAGACAGATGAATGGATGGGATATCTTAGATAAAAATAATTATCTAAATGAGATTAAACGCAAATTATGCAACGGGACTACTTACAAAAAACGTAATAAGAATCCCATTATGGAAATAAAAATAAAATATGAAGCACTTTTACAAGAAGTTCTGTAAAAGATTGATGGGCAGACAGATGAATGGATGGATGGATGGGTGGTTGGGTGGGTGGATGGATGGATGGATTGATGGGCAGACAGATGGATGGATGGATTGATGGGCAGACAGATGGATGGATGGATTGATGGGCAGACGGATGGATGGATGGATGAATGGATGAATGGATTGATGGGCAGACGGGTGGGTGGGTGGATGTGTGTGTGGGTGGGTGGATGGATGGATTGATGGGCAGACGGATGGATGGGCAGACGGATGGATGGGTAGGTGGGGGGGTGTGGATGGGTGGATGGATGGGTGGATGGATGATGCATAGATAGACAGGAAAAAATCTGATTATATTTCAATCTATCTACTTAGTACAATAAACGTTTGAGTATTCTTATTATAGATGGCTACACGTAACACTCTAAATAAAAAGATTACTCCCAGGAACAAGGTCAAGTTCTTCCTTTATCAGTTCTTCCTCCACTAACATCATTCAGGGAGGTCCGAGGGAACATGCCGAGGGGAGGACAATGGCGGGTAGCATGGGTCATTCCGTCATTGACTGTCTGGTGCCAAACGCCAATTTTGCACGAAATTGACATTCGCCAGTATGAAACTTTGTTCTGAGCTGGAGGTGTTGCCAAGAAGTTAATCTCTATATGTGCAGCATTTCATTATAAAATGCTGTACATACAGATAGATACAGGAATCGGGTGATTGCGCACACAATGGTAGCTGGTTTCTCTTGGTATAATTACAAGATACCTAGATATTGCAAACATAAAAAGCCATCATAGGACAATATGTATGTACAGAATAAAAGATAAAATGTAACTTGGAACACTCACAATATTTAGAGCTCTTATAAGTCGGCTCTAAACTGTAATAGCGATTTCATGAATCAGATGCAGGTGTAGAGATAAGTTCATGTCCCCCAGAAGGTGATGATATTCCTCTGAGTAGAAATTCAGGAACCAGATGCAATATAGGTATGTACCTTTTATTAGAATAAGAGTAATCAAAAGTAAGCACAACGCGCTTCGACCTTGTGAAATAGGTCTTCCTTGAGGTGCATATAGCGTAACAAGTGAAATTGTTCAAATCTGCAATTGAAAAATGCATGTGTGATGAATCAAACCTAGAAGAGAAACTAACATTTAGTGATAATTTGGACGATATGGTTCATCAATTGTAAAAACTACTTAGTAGAAAAATAAAAATAAAATGGGACGTCTTTACACTAGAAAAATACCTCAAAGATAGAACCACACCCAGAGGTTTAAGGTTTACGAAATTCCCCACCTTTGATTTAGATAACAAGAAATTTAGGGTAAACTGGACCTCTTCCCTTGAATCTTTCTCAATTACGATGATAGACATCATTATCACACAAATGAAAAAAGATTTAAAATAACTTGATACAACTATTTATAAGCTGCGTACTCAGTTAGAGCCCTTTGTGGGTACTAGAGACTTTGATATGTTGTTTGAAAGAGTTAAAACCAACCTAGAAAAACTTGAAAACTCCATAATTATTAATAAGAAAAAGAAATACAAGAGAGATGTGGAGGACTATGCAAATAATAGATAAGTATGCAAATAATAGAAAAGTACCAGGAAAAAAAGGGAGAGATCAGAGCCAATCAAGACCATCTTATAAACCAAGGAATGAACGGTTTGAAGATAGGGGTTATAAGCCTCATAATATAAATAACTCTAACCAAAGATATGACCCAAAAAAACCCCTCCCTATTCGGAACAAAAAGAGGGTAACCCAAAACACTACCCGTAATAGTTGGAAAAGCCCACAACAAGATAGACATACTAAACCTAGACCTGAATATAGAACATCCCCTAAAAAAGAAAAACCCTTTCAGATCCTTTTGAAAAATAGATTTGAAAGGTTAAGAAGTGAAAGAGGAGAGAAGGGGTCTTAGAACAACAATGGAGAAGAAGGGAAGAGCCGTACAAAACACCAATAAAAAAAACACAGAATATCAGAAGAGGAACTAGAGGAGGGAGAGATAAACCAGGAAAGAAAACAAATAACGAGATAAGAGTTTTTAATTTATCTAAAGAAATGCTATCCCAACACAAGAAAAAGTTTTGACCAAAGGTTTTAAATATGCTCCAAGCTGCTCTATCAATAAATTTGAGGCTTTTATTGATTTAAATTGATTTACCAGAAAACTATACTTAAAAATAAAAAACGAAATTTTAAGTCAAGGTGAAACTTCAAGTACAGTTGATAATGATGAAAATAGTGCAATAAAACACACCAATTTTAAGAAGAAATCTATGTTTAACCGCAATTCCTTAAATCCCAAAGCATGAACGTGTTTGAGAAAGCAAAGAGGAAATCTATCAAATTAAACCACTAACAAAATATGAATATAATTTATCATCTAAAGAAAGGAAAGTTATGAAAGACCTAAAACGAGACCCCTCCATCATAATTAAACCAGTGGCTAAAGGTGGAGGGGTAGTTATCTTAGATAAAAATAAATATCTAAATGAGATTAAACGCCAATTATGCAACGGGACTACTTCCAAAAACGTAATAAGAATCCTGTTATGGAAATAAAAATAAAATATGAAGCACTTTTACAAAAAGTTCTGAGCAATAGTGTACTAGATAAAAATGAGTATTCATTTCTTTCGACTGAACATCACTGAATACCAGTGATTTATGCCTTGCCTAAAATTCACAAAAATTGAGAGAACCCCCCACCCAGGGAGGCCTGTCGTGTCTGGTATAGACTTGATCTTGTCTTCATTATCACAATTCATAAAGTAATCTTTACAACCACTAGTTAAATCTTGTCCTGCATATTTGCAAGATTCTATGAGTCTTTTAAAAATTTTAGAGAATTTAAAATGGGAGGATGGCTATTTTTTAAAGACCTGTGATGTTACCAGTTTATATAATATTATTGAACACCGTATAGGGATTAAAGCTATGGAATTTTATCTAAAACAAATCAAATGAGTTTTTAGATGTACAAATAGATTTTATCATTAAAGGTATTTTATTGATTTTAACTAATAATAATTTCTGGTTCGATAATGAGTTTTACCTCCAAACTTGAGGAAATGCTATGGGGACCATGTTTGTTCCCAGCTATGCCAACCTGTTTATGTCATATTGAGAAAGAACATTTATATATTAGAGACATGGTTGGGGGGCAAACTTGGTCCTATATAAGCGATTCATAGACAACATTTTTATGGTTTTGAAAGGATCTGAGGAAGAACTTAATTTATTTTTTATTAGCTTAACATTAATGACTGTGGAATCAAATTAACTAAAAATGACAGTTATAGTAGCATTGACTTTTTAGATCTTAATATGTATATTTCAGATAACATTTTTAAAACACAAACATTTTTTAAACAAGTTGATGTTAATAGTTTTATTGAAACAAGCAGTTGTCACCATCATCCATGGTTACAAAATATCCCTAACGGTCCATTTTTACGCTTAAGAAGAAACTGTACGGACCAGATAGATTTTAATAATCAGTCATCTTTTAAAAAAAAAAAAATTTTACAGAAAGGATACAAAGAAGAAAATCTAAGAAGTATCGATATTGTTAATGATTTAAATAGATCCCAATTATTAAACTACAAAGAAAGAGAGCATACAAGACAACACAAAAAAATACCACTCATTTTTAATTATTTCAGTAATGTCGGTGTTTTAAAAAGAATCATAAATAAAAACTGGCATATCCTTAAACAAGAACATGAGATTTATGATTTTATAGGAGAGAAGCCTGGACTTATTGTTAGAGGGGAAAATAAATTTAAACAGATCTTAACCTATAGTTATGTTGAAAAGGAGAAGGAACATAACTTTTTAGAAGATTGGTCTAAGAAACAAAAAGGCTTTTACCACTGTGGTTATTGTATTGCGTGCAAAAGTACACTCATTACGAAGAAAAAGAAAAGAAAAAGAAAATGGTATATCTACCACAACCAAAAATTAATTATAAATGTCCTTTCTATTATCACATTCAAATCTAAAAATGTGATCTATTTATTAAAATGCACGTGTGGGTTACAATATATAGGGAAGACATCAAGGTCTCTTAAAACCAGAATAAATAAGCACGTTAGAAATATTAAAATTGGGTTTTTAAATCATAGTTTGTCTAAGCACTTTTTGGAGACCCATAATTCTAATCCAAAAGAAATGGAGTTTATCGCAATTCAAAAAGTATCAACCCACCGGAGAGTTGGAAATTATGCTTTTAATTTAAGCAAAAAAGAGATTAACTGGATATTTGAGTTACAAACTTTATGTCCAAAAGGGTTAAATATTGATTTTGAGATTGGACCAATTCTCTGATTAACCTCTACTTACCCTATCTCTTCCTATTTAATTACTTGCTATATTATATGTGCAATTAACTGAATAGGTTAAGTCACTTCTATTTCTTAGTAAGAACATTAATTTGTTTTTAAATTAGTTTTTAAATTAATTTAATTTCTTAATATATCTGCCTAAATGAATATGTTATGTTTCCTTTATTTCCTGGTATTAATACTTACTCTTTCCCTCTTTCAAAATGGCACTTCCGAGAGCCGCTTGCTTGATCATTGTGGACTTGTGGGACTATATGGACACAACCCTTTGAGTGATGTGGACGTTCCGATGTAGCTCACAGCTACACAATGCTGACGCCTGCTGGAAGAATATAAGTTGGACGCAACATGTGACTAGCCGTGACACGCAGCTATCTTGGGAAGGTTGTTTGGATGCCCATTGAGAAAAACAGCTTTGCCCTCCACATTAAATGTGGCGAAAAAATGTTCTCGAACTTCATTGTATGGACAAGGGTTTTATTTTACTATTGAATGTGTGCTGATTTTAATTAATTGTTTATGGTATATAAGTATGATATGTTCACTTGTTATGCTATATGCACCTCAAGGACGACCTATTTCACAAGGTCGAAACGTGTTGTACCTGCTTTTTGTTACTTTTCATTCTAATAAAAGTTACATACCTATCTTGCATCTGGTTCCTGAATTTCTACTCAGAGGAATATCATCACCTTCTGGGGGACCTGAACTTATCTCTACACCTGCATCTGATTGATGAAATCGCTATTACAGTTTAGAGACGACTTATAAGAGCTCTAAATATTGTGAGTGTTCCAAGTTACTTTTTATCTTTTATTCTGTACATACATATTGTCCTATGATGGCTTTTTATGTTTGCAATATCTAGGTATCTTGTAATTATACCAAGAGAAACCAGCTACCATTGTGTGCGCAATCACCCGATTCCTGTATCTATCTGTATGTACAGCATTTTATAATGAATTGCTGCACATATAGAGATTAACTTCTTGGCAACACCTCCAGCTCAGAACAAAGTTTCATACTGGCGAATGTCAATTCTTTGCAAAATTGGCATTTGGCACCAGACAGTCAATGACAGAATGACCCCCGCTACCCGCCATTGTCCTCCCCTCGGCAAGATAAACCAGCTACCATTGTGTGCTCAATCACCCCTTTCCTGTATCCAATTGTTTGTAAGTGTTTTTAATGACTTTTTGGAGACCCATAATTCTAATCCAAAAGAAATGGAGTTTATCGCAATTCAAAAAGTATCAACCCATCGGAGAGTTGGAAATTATGCTTTTAATTTAAGCAAAAAAGAGATTAACTGGATATTTGAGTTACAAACTTTATGTCCAAAAGGGTTAAATATTGATTTTGAGATTGGACCAATTCTCTGATTAACCTCTACTTACCCTATCTCTTCCTATTTAATTACTTGCTATATTATATGTGCAATTAACTGAATAGGTTAAGTCACTTCTATTTCTTAGTAAGAACATTAATTTGTTTTTAAATTAGTTTTTAAATTAATTTAATTTCTTAATATATCTGCCTAAATGAATATGTTATGTTTCCTTTATTTCCTGGTATTAATACTTACTCTTTCCCTCTTTCAAAATGGCACTTCCGAGAGCCGCTTGCTTGATCATTGTGGACTTGTGGGACTATATGGACACAACCCTTTTAGTGATGTGGACGTTCCGACGTAGCTCACAGCTACACAATGCTGACGCCCGCTGGAAGAATATAAGTTGGACGCAACATGTGACTAGCCGTGACACGCAGCTATCTTGGGAAGGTTGTTTGGATGCCCATTGAGAAAAACAGCTTTGCCCTCCACATTAAATGTGGCGAAAAACCGTTCTAGAACTTCATTATATGGACAAGGGTTTTATTTTACTATTGAATGTGTGCTGATTTTAATTAATTGTTTATGGTATATAAGTATGATATGTTCACTTGTTATGCTATATGCACCTCAAGGATGACCTATTTCACAAGGTCGAAACGTGTTGTACCTGCTTTTTGTTACTTTTCATTCTAATAAAAGTTACATACCTATCTTGCATCTGGTTCCTGAATTTCTACTCAGAGGAATATCATCACCTTCTGGGGGACCTGAACTTATCTCTACACCTGCATCTGATTGATGAAATCGCTATTACAGTTTAGAGACGACTTATAAGAGCTCTAAATATTGTGAGTGTTCCAAGTTACTTTTTATCTTTTATTCTGTACATACATATTTTCCTATGATGGCTTTTTATGTTTGCAATATCTAGGTATCTTGTAATTATACCAAGAGAAACCAGCTACCATTGTGTGCGCAATCACCCGATTCCTGTATCTATCTGTATGTACAGCATTTTATAATGAATTGCTGCACATATAGAGATTAACTTCTTGGCAACACCTCCAGCTCAGAACAAAGTTTCATACTGGCGAATGTCAATTCTGTGCAAAATTGGCATTTGGCACCAGACAGTCAATGACAGAATGACCCCTGCTACCCGCCATTGTCCTCCCCTCGGCAAGATAAACCAGCTACCATTGTGTGCTCAATCACCCCTTTCCTGTATCCAATTGTTTGTAAGTGTTTTTAATGACTAAACACTTGGGTGCTTTTTAGCTGCACTGGGTTTTACTTTGTACATTTTTTCAGATTATTTGTGCCACCTTTCCTTCTTTGGTTTGCTGTACATATAGACTCAAATCAATGAAGTGCTCGTGGTGCTTGGAGAAACCCTTTAAGTCTTGTAACCAAAGGATTTGTCCAGAAAATACCCACTATGGAAGGTAGCCTCCACTTTACACATAGGTCTTCAGTAATGTCTTCTTCTCTTCTTGTTTAAAGGATGACCTTCTTCTCATATTCATGGAAATGTGTTATGTAATCATCACATTTGTCAATACACAAAACATCACAATATAATTATCCTACCAAAATAACTGCATAAGATGACACAAATTTTCTTAAATATTTTCTGCAATAAGACCCAAGAGTTCATAGGTGGTTCAGCAAAGTATGCAAGAATCATCGACCTAGATCATGGTAAAATGTATTGCTAAAAGCTTTGGTTTTATTTGAGGGAATAAACATGAAGAATAGTGATAGGACTCTCAAAAAGATACAACTGAATACAGAAGACATACAAATGAGCATACCAGTTCATTTATACTACTTCAATACTTATATATACAATAAGAACATTCATTGTTCTGTGATAATAAAGCCACTTCATGGGATTAAAAATATTTATATTCCATACGATTTAATTAATTACTTGCTCTTTATTTTTCTTAAAGGCAGAGTATAAAGTTATGTTAGTTTTATATCATACAACTTTACAACACTTAATCACTACTAAGAGAAGTTTACTCTGATTGATTGTCAGCGTAATTTCTGTAGACATCACCAACAGATATTGCCAGGTGCGAAAAACCTTGTTTGGTCACATGACTCACCTCCTCAATAATAAACCTTATCTTGCTTGTTCCACTTTCGACAAACACAACATTTATGACAGACATTATTCCTTTTGCTTGCATTATTATTATTTTACAAATTACTATCATTAAGAGACAAGCCAAGTTGAAGTTGTTGAATGTCAAATTAAACTTGAGCTGAGTTATCACATAAAAGTATATTACTAGGTATGAGGAAGATAGTTTTAAAAACATATAATATGCTTTAAAGGGACAGTGTAAACACTGTAGACACCCAGTGTTTCAGATCAGTGAAAATATTTACTTTTTATTTATTTTACTACCTATGTATAATGTCACATGTCCTTCAATACCTTTAAAATTTTTCCATATGCTGAACCTCATTCAGGAAGCAAAATGATTATGTTTAATGGATACTATAGGTGGGTGCCATCAGCTCACTGAAGTGTTCTGGGTGCAATGCTTCTGTCCCACTTATTCCTGCACTGTAAAACATAGAAGGTTTGGAGAAACTGCTAAGTTTACATTGCAGTGCTAAGACAGCCTCTAGCTGATGTCGTCCAGAGATCCACTAGAGACGTTTCTGGGAGTTTACCGGATTCTAGGTCACCTACCTGATGCTGGACATCCTCATGCTCTACATGAGGGCATCTAGTGTCACTAAAATTCTCGTAGGAAAGCATTGATTCAATGAAGGAAACCATTAGGGTTCCTTTCCGTCGGATGACGTAGGAGGAGGCGGAGCGCCGACCCAGCACCAATAGAGATTGGTGCTGGAAATAGGTAAGTAAATAAAGGATTTTGTAACCTTTTATATACCTCAAGAAGTGGCCATGAGGTAGGGGAGTACCAGAGATAACTATAGTGTTAGGAATACAGATTTATATTCCTAACACTATAGAATTCCTTTAACCCCTTAAGGACACATGACATGTGTGACGTCATTATTCCCTTTTATTCCAGAAGTTTGGTCCTTAAGGGGTTAAGGTCTGTGCTGGAAAGGTTTGGCCCTTTAACACAAGTGAAGCTGAATTAGGCTGCACATTTGATCTGGTCCTGATAGCTATCACTGCCTTGCGATCAGGGAACCCTGCAACTGCTGACTCTCCTACACTCTCTCTAACTGTACATAAATATAGGAACCCGGTGGGGAAAATGTGATTCATTTGACCTGGTATGACGTTTTTAACTTGACTACAAGTAGATCTACGCTGATAAAAAATAGATCTCTATTTACCACTATAAACACAGAATACACAAATTAAAAAAAAATGAAATATACATTAAGTAAAATGGTTTATGATTTCTTTAAGTCAAATCAGGTCACACAAATGATATATAAGCCATTCTTGAACCATTCTGTAAGGACATACTGTAATCATGAAATACAATAAAAGTTAAAGCGATGGCAAACGTCCAAGTAATATATTGCTGTCACCATGTTTAGTGATAAATTCAAGGAGTTTAAATGATAAATGACATGTACATTATTTTAAATTATATTTCTTTGTGTATTTAAAGGTGGAATGTCAGTAAGGCGGTAATGGCAATTTTCAGTAGCTAATACAAAGCCATTATTTAAACTTTGGTAAGAGTTTTCATTATAATTTTTGATTTGGGGTCTGTACTGAATGTAAGCATTTTTTTGCAAATAATTGTATGTGATCACAGGCAACCAATGAAAAAAAAAAACTTTGAGGGAGATTTACCAAAGTGTCACACCATTTGTAACTCTAATTGTTGATAAATATTTGACATAATTCATTCAAGGAACACTGTAGGCAATGTTAGTACTTCATCTCATGAAGGTGGTTACAGTGTCTGGAGTCCCCTGGTGCAGTCCTTTCATTCAGTATTAAACTGTTTTTAATGTTTTAATGATAAACGAGAATTCCCTGCAACCCATCCCCTTCTGTGTTACTTGAGCTAATGTAGAGGCATTTGCCTGAGCAGCAATGAGTGCCTGTGATTGTCTGAGAGAGTCAGCTGACCACATTCAGCCTATCACAGCAGCCATTGCTGGTACGAATGGGTATGACTACAAGGATGGAATCTCTGACTCAGTCATGACTCCAGCTGGACTGGGCTGGCCTGGGCTGCGGGTGCCAGGGATCCTTATCTATTGTGAAACTGCTTGAAAATGGTTTAACATTGAGACACAGTGCCATGGACTCCAGTCTCTATAACCAATGCAATAAGGCAAAACAGCTATAAATATGTATAGTGCCTACACTGTCCCTTTTACTCTGTCAAGTTTTTTTTTTTTTTGCCCCTAACCATTATTTGTAAATACGAGCCAATGTTCTGTGATGCAATGACTTTATCAACCTTTCCGTGATTTTTTTATGACAGGAAAGTGTTGTTTCACATATTTTTCTTGTAATTACAAATAAAATAAATACAATTAATCTTGATATTAAGAATACATGATAGAACAAGCACATAAAGTCACGGTGAAAATCAAAAAGAAATGCTACCAGCTTGGTAATAGGGCAAATACATTTCTCAAAAACCAACTCAAAAAATCTCATATTAAATCAAGAATAGGAAATCAACTACAGCTTATTGTATTTGTTCTGGTTAGTAGAATCATTACCTTCAGGCTTTTTGTAGTAAACAACTGTTTTTTTAGATACCTCCTCTGGCCACTCCTTAGACGTCTGCGAGAGGTGCTTCATGGGACAGTGCTGCTCAGTGTGACTGGCATTCAGTGTCTCCACCCTCTGCATGAAGACACTGAACTTTCATTATAAAGATGCATTTATTCATGCATCTCTATGAGGAGATGCTTATTATCCAGGGCTTTGTTTGCCTTGTGCTGGCTCTGCCCCTCATCTGCCTCCTTAAAAGTCTCAGCCAATCCAATGCTTTCCTATGTGATTGACCAAGACAATTACTTCTGATGATGTTAGCCAAGCAGTAAGAACAGGGGCAGGACCAACAGAGTGGAGGTAAGAGTTTGCTATATTTAGGGAGAGAAGGGAGGCTAGGTGGTGTTTTTCTGACCTTATAGTGTTCCTTTAGTGTTATTTTATGTATATTGCTATCAGGCATGGATGGACAAATGACCTGGTATTAAAAGTATAATTAGAAAGTCAAAGAAACCTTTATGTCTAATCAGGACGTATGAAATGTGATTTTGTTCCCCCTAATCTTAAGGAATATTTGTATTGCAATGTACGTCATTTTTGGTGAACTACCTAATATAAAGTGTAGGATATGGCCGCATCTGTGTGAACTGTATCAAATAACTTTCATTGGGCTATGAGATTGCACTGAATGAGATCGTTGATGTCAGTAGATACAAGCACATTATGCAAGATAAATTCCACTTGTCGCTCTGCAACAAATTGTGTTCAATATGTTTGCTCATGCCCAACTCGCCTGTGATAGAAACCTGTAGTTAAAAGCAATTGCCTAGGTTGCCTAAAATGTGATTCTTCTCAACCAACATTCCATACATTCTGCTCAGAACAGCCATATGTCTGAGAAGCATTTTGCGCAAAAAATCGGTAAACCGACCGTAAGAAAATTTCACACATGTTTATACTTGTTCTAAGGATCTGAGAAAAGGCAGAAGCGTGAATCGAAAGCTATGGAGCCAGATGATCTTTGTCGATGATATAGTTGATCAAAAAGATGCTACGTTATATGTTATAACAAAATAATATAAATCAACTTAAGGTAGTTTATATAAATCATCATAAAGCAGATAATATAAAACATAAAGGTTGGCTACAACATTCTAATACTTATTATACCTTGGTTTGTATAGGATTTGTCTTATTTAGATTGACACTTCTAGATCCAAGTAAACTCCTCAACCAGAGCTGTGTTGGAACTTCTTCTCTTACTCAGTTGTGGTTTTGAACAGGTGATCTAGAACCTACTTTGATCTAATGTTGAATGGATCATTTCACCTCCCCCTAAAGATGTGTCTACAGAAGGACTTATAAGAATATTGTATTCACTCAAACATTCCCTTTTTTAATTATATTCCCTAATGCTTTCTGTCTAAAAGGTGTATATACATTGTCTGTTGTGTACATACATAGAAGGCACTTGTATCATTTATTTTTATTAAAAATCACTTGTGTAATACCCTACATCCTCAAGGTAGCCACATCAAAACATAGTAATTCAGCATTTTTTGCCAGTACCAGATGCTCTCTGTGTTTACTCTCTTGGTTTCTATACCGGCGGGTTAGTAAACGTGTCAGAATAGGTGACCGTGTGCTGAGTGTATACTAGTGACTCTGTAATTACATATTAAAAACGCTTTTTTGTATTTTGTTATTTTATTTGTTAGGTTGTACACGTTTCTTTGAAACTGACATGAAAATATTTAATCTTATACACTATATGTGTTACATTTTCATGCATCTTTTCAATGCATATAATTAAACCTGAAAACATTCCCTGTATCATCATGTGTATTACTAATAAGTAACATTAGTAATAAGTAGTGATGTCCCGAACGGTTCGCCGAACGGTTCGCCGAACGGTTCGCCGAACGGTTCACCACGGACGGCCAACATATGACCATGTACCTCAGCAGACACATTCCAGCCAATCAGCAGCAGACCCTCCCTCCCAGATCCCCCACCTCCTGGACAGCATCCATTTTGAAGCTGCATTCTTAGTGAGCTGTCCAGGAGGTGGGAGGGTCTGGGAGGGAGGGTCTGCTGCTGATTGGCTGGAATGTGTCTGCTGACTGTGAGGTACAGGGTCATATGTTCGCCATCCGTGGCGAACCGTTCGGCGAACCGTTCGGGACATCACTAGTAATAATGTTCTCTTTATATATATTGGAAATTGGGTTTGACACACACGCAGGCAACTGTAACCGTTTTCTTCATCAGTTGGAAGACAGGGTTACACCTCTTCATCTCCCACTTCAGGACCAGGATATTCTGCTTGATTGGGACGGAATTCCCACTGCCGTCCACTTTGCCATCTTTGTCCACACACGTGGCATGGAGGCATTTTGCCTCATGAATAGTAGAAGGAATTCTGTGGTTATCTTCATCCTTACTGTTGGCAAATAATGAAATATATTATTACAGTTATCCTCAGTATAGTTAAAAGAACAGTTCTTAGACAGTAAAATGAAATCATACAGCATGTACAAGCAGATATACGGGAAATCTCTATGGAACATAGAACTACCTTCCTGTCTTTCTCTAGACTTAGTCACTAAAAATGAGCTGGTCCTGGATTGTAGCTGTTTGAAAACACAAAGCAATCAGCTGGAAGCACTGTGTATTTCAGCTGGTTGTGTGTTGTAATTTTTCTTTTATTAATTTGGACCTGCTCATCACAGTTTGTTTTTCCATACTTACAATTCTATTTGGAGCAGAATTTGGCAGTGAAGTGCCATGATTATTATTGCAAAGCAGAATTTGCAATTATTTTTAGATTTATTCTCTAAAGTGAGAATTCAAAATCAATTCAAAGTGAATTTCAAATTTAAGGCAAAAATAGCTGAATTTGGTACATTTTGAAGTCCACTATATTTTCAGTTCAACTAGTCTGGACTTAAATTTGAAATTCAGCATGGGATACATGGTAACATTGCTTTATTTGTGTCTTTCTTTACAGAGGAGAGCCAAACCATCAAGGGTTACTCCATACAAAATTGTGTCTTATTAAAATACTATTTTTGCTTGGAATATTATTTAAACTCAACTTTTTTTCAGAGCCAGGGCAGTGTCTTAACTGGAGCTCCTGTCCTCCTCACGTGAAGTCATCATTAATGATGACTTGTGTTTAATTAGATCTTTCTACTCCAACAATACTTCTCATAGAGAAACAATTAAACCAATGCTTCTTTATGAGAAGCACTCATGTCCGCTTTAAACTACAATTCGCAGCAAGTCAGGCAGAAAACGCTTCCCTAGTGTTGATTTCTCTTGAAAATGACTTTTTTTTAGAAATCAAGCCAGCAAAGACAGATACGGGGTTATTTACCAAAGTAAATCTTCCAAGTAAATTTGAAGTAAATTTAAAAATTTAACGACTGAACTGAAAACATGACTTGGAGAATTTCTTTTCCAGTTTGGCTTTTTTGAACTTAAATTTGAAATTCACTTTGAATTCACTTTAAATTCTCTTTTTAGCCAATAATGCTGACAGTGGTGTTACCAGTTACCAATTCAGGCAACGATGTAACATTGTACAACGATCTGTTCAGTGAGACATTATGGAATAACAGCAGGGGGTGCAGAGTAAGTGACTGTTTACCTGTATTCTCATGGAGAGAGAGAACGTTTTGTCGCAGCAGAACTAGCGTGTTGAGATTGGCCAGACACGTTTAGCATGACTCTAATTATTGGTGGGAACCTGGTGTCACTTGCAGTGTGACATCCTATGTTTAGACCACGTGCAGAGACTCCCAAAAACAGCACAAGCGTGAGACAAAGCTGAAAAAACAGAGAACAAACACGATTGTTTGAGTGGCTCGGTTTTTGCATTGTGAGTTCACAAAAATAGTAAGAAATGTATTTCAGTTTCAATATTACCATAACTTAAATTAGATGTCTGGCATTTATCTTTAATGTTTTTCATTTCACCAAACACACTAGCCTCATGCCAATAAGTCTAAGAGGGTTATTCACTAAAGTGAGAATTCAAAGTGAGTTCAAAGTGAATTTCAAATTTAGGGTCAAAATAACTGGGAAAATTCTCGACTTTGCTTTCAGTTTGGCTACTCTGGTCTTCACTTTAATTCACTTTAGTAAATAAAACTCTAATTATTTTGCATTAAACAACTAATGGCTAATGATTAGGCATTCAAGCTGTTGTAGTCAGACATTACAAATCAAAAAACTATGCTAAATAGCCATAAATATAGGCTAGATGTACTTTCTTAGAATGGGCCTGACGTCATCACTTCAAACACACTGTATGCTCCCATTTGTTACTGTTTACTATTACTGCTAGATTACATTGTGTGTTGGGCAAATGAGTTAGTACACGTCTGATACTATTAGTGCGAGATCACAAAATACATGGAATCGGTGCATTTAGGTTGCTTGGTGAAAACATTATATTAGGTATTATATGCAAAGAGCAATTATTTAGCAAAGTTCTAAAACTCAAAATTGCAATCACTTGTACAATTGGTTACTCCACGTTTAGAACTGCCCTATAATAGCTTTTTATGCACAACCCCTTTTTGGGCTATTTTTACAGATGTTTAAAAATATAACTTTCAGTTAAGCTAACAACAGTCCTAATCTTCTACTGTACTGGCAAAACAAAGCTAATTATAAATCAGTCTACTCTAGGGGATGAATTTAAAATAACACGGGCATTGGTTTAGTAGTCACATGACATCCTAAATAAATAAAGATATTCAGTGGCTGTTTAAATGTGCATGCCGAAAATTCTATATGTTATCTCCGAAAGAGTAGATGATCACTAGTATAAATCATATTAAAAAAATTATTTTCCTTCCACATATTTTCAACATAAACTTCCCATTTGAAAGGTCTGCACCCGTTTGCATTTCCTAGACCAGTGGTAGGCAAGCTTTTGGCTCTCCAGATGTTATGAACTACATCTTCCCAGAGGTTTTGCCAACACGATAGCAGTTGTGAGAGCGTTATAGGAGATGCAGTCCACAACATCTGGAGTGCCAAACACTGCCTACCCCTCTTCTAGAGGAACCATCAGATTACCCTAAAGCAGGGTTGCCCAAAAGGTAGATCTCCAGATATTTTAAAACTACAGCTTTGTCATTGTAAAGGCATGCAAAGCATCATGGGAGTTGTTGTTCTACAACATCTGGGGACCTACTTTTTGGCACTCATGACCTAAAGTTAAATACACTCAGTAATAATTGAAGGTCTTAGAACCAACAGTTTGGTAAAATACTGCTAACCATGCCATGTCCCCACTGGTTGTCCATTGTAGATTAGGTGTAATTGCCTCTTCTTCTTTATTTTGAGAAAGGATGGACTTCAGTTGAGTTCTTTGAACTGTGCATGTATAGATCCCAGCATTGTATTGGGATTCTGCAATAACTGGGGTTTCCTCTCTGGTAGACTGAATAAAACTTAGTTTCGATGTGTTTTTCTCTGTGGTTTTTCAAGCTACAATTATGTTGTAGACAATCCACAGATCAAAGGAAAGTCTGACATAATAAATCATGTATCG
>OW240913.1:18953065-18967073 GCA_933207985.1 Pelobates cultripes | reverse complement strand
AAGCTATTGTGACACCAGATGTAAGTGGTGGCACTGACTGGGGAAATGGGCACAGTATGCACTGTGAGCCTGACACAGAAGCTGGCAGCAGTGGCAGACAACTAAGTGCAATTACATTACATAGAAAAAAAAAAAAAATAAAAAAAAAGCATACCCTTATCCCTAACCTAGCTATGCTTTTCCCTATCTTATGAACAGCAGCTACACTTTCCCTCCTCTTACTAAGCATGCAGCTTGAGAATGAATCTAAAATGGATGCTGTCCAGTAGGTGGGAGGGTCTGCTAGGGAGGCTGTGCTGCTAATTGGCTGGAATGTGTCTGCTGACTGTGAGGTACAGGGTCAAAGTTTACTCAATGATGACGAATAGGGGGCGGGTCGAACCGCGCATATGTTCGCCCGCCGTGGCGAACGCGAACATGCTATGTTCGCCAGGAACCGTTCGCCAGCGAACCGTTCGGTACATCACTATTCATAATATCATTCAGTTTTGGGGCAATGGTGAAGATATTAACTAGAGGAAAACAAGAGTTATCACAAGGAAATTGTGGGGACCAATACAACTTTAATGCATTTAATAGGTTTTGGCTTATTAATATGTTGTATTTCTGCTCAAATTTTCTTGCAGAATCCTGCACCATAAGCCGGCCTCTTAAACCACACCTCCTTATGCTGAAAGACTTCCTTCTAAGATATATGCACCCAGCTCAGTCCATTTTCTAGATTTTTAATGTAATAGGTGAGAAAGTGGTCTTGTTTGGGTGTTGGGAGAATTCCTAGGTTGCAAAAAGACAAGAGTTTTCAGTCCAAGGATAACCTTTATGGCCCCTCCCACATTGTTGACTTAAGTCATTTTCAAATTTCACCCTGTCCCACATCCTATGTCCAACTCTGCATCCTGTATGGGTCATATTAGGATACAATATATTTAAAATAATTGATAGTGTCATATAAGCCTATATTTATAAACTCCACACCTTCTTTATTAACCTCACATAATGCTATATTAGCACCGCATTGGAGGGCTAACAGGATAAGGGCCAATAGGTTTTTTATAGAGTAAGGACTCAACAGGGACTCTACATCCTTTGGTCCATTCACATATGGAAGAGCTATATTAAGGAAGCTCTAATCCTTCCCTTACCTCATGTGTGAATAAATGCATACATTTGCTCATTATTTTACATATACATATAAAAAATACCGACTGTAAAAAGTGATACATGTAATCGACCACCAACCAATCAGATCATAGGTTCCATTTCTTTTACAATGTTTAAATACAATATTTATTGAGAATAGTGCATCAAGCAAGCAATAACAACTACACTGAGAAGCAATTAAATGCTTAACAAACTCAATGATAAATACCAATATGAGCAAAAACAGTAAGGAAAAAAAAGGAGTTAGGGAGCCCACTGTTACAGACTGGTATACGTAGACAGGTGGGGGTATGTCATGACATATGACATATCCCTGCTCTCTATGCTTAACAGTTAACTAGAAGTACCACACCCTCCCTCTCAGGAATGTCTTCCCAAGCACTTTATTAGTGATATTTCTTTTTTCAGATGACTTCTTTGGGTTAAATTAGAAATAAAAACCACAAAAATGATTTTGCCACTACCTGTAGAGATCCAGGGCTAAAGCATCGCACACCGGGGTTTCAGCCCTGCCTCAATGCCTATGCTTTGTACTCTGAAAAATGTAAACAATGCAATTTGTAAAATATGACAGTGCTTATATTTGTCAGTCTATCAGATTGTCAAGAGAAACATTAACTCATTCAAGACTATCAATTTAAAGTCATACATTCAGCATCTGTAAATCCATTTACTGCTTCCTCCAATTGGAAGAATGCGGCAATTGCTGCGCATGCACAAAGGGATCACAGGATGAGAAGCATCGGATTGGCCAAAAATCGCAGCAATGATGATCCCATAACAGGAGGACAGAGACAGTGTGTCAGGATTGGGGTAACCCCTACACACAGGGAGAAGGATGTGGCCAGACTTAACATATGCCTAAAAAGACAAGAAATCATAGTAATAAAGGATGCCTAGGTCAAGGAAACGGGTACACAAAAATAAGAAAACAAGCCAAGGTCAAAGGGATACAGAGAGTCAGAATTGTAAAATTACATAACCAGGTCAACAACAGGAAAAATAGAATAATAAACGCACTCTCATGCTAACAAGAACCACGACAGGGCAATGATTCCCAGCAAGGAGGGAATTTATAGGTGGCTAGAAAGAATATTATTGGACACCATCATCACCCTGCACCATGACACACAAATAGGTGTGACTGTAATAATGTGCAAGACATCCAACAAATATGACATCACTAAAGTGTAACACCCACAGTTATTATTATTATTATTATGTTATGTTATTATTTATATAGCGCCATCAAATTCTGCATCACTTTACAATGGATGGACTAACAGACGTGTAGTTGTAACCAGACAAGTTGGACACACAGGAACAGAGGGGTTGAGGGCCCTGCTCAATGAGCTTACATGCTAGAGGGAGTGGGGTAAAGTGACACAAAAAGGTAAGGATAGTATTTGTGACAGATCCATCTGTATAGACTGGGATTGCTGGTTCGTCTATTTTGCCTTTTTCGTGGAATTACTCATTCGTATGCCTCTGTTCGTATAATTGACGTTTTTTGCCGAACAAAACTACCGAACGGACGGCCACCCAGAAGAGAAGTGTGCTGCTGGTTAACCTCTTGATCCCAATTAGAACGTTGTGGTTAACCGCAGACACTTCTCAATTAAAACCAAATACAGGGTGGTCGTCGTTCATATGTCGACCATGACATGCGAAAGACCAGCAGTGTTCGGCATTGATTTCATGGAACTGAAAACGGACACTTTTTCTGCCGAACACCGCTGAAGCCGCCGACCTCCCTTCTCAATCGACAGAAGTTTACGAACACCGGCCGTTCGGGAGTTTTAAACGCACGAATGTACTTAACCCAGATAGCCTTCCCATGGAGTCAATCGCATACCGAAAGACTGTAATAGACTTTGACTCCATGGCGATTGGACTATACGTATGGGATCTGAGCGCTATTCGCCAATAATATGCACTCAGATCCAGGCTATCTGTGGATATGTGATACGAATGGGAAATGTTCGACAATTGTAAAGTTATATATTTTTATGTGTTTTTTGTGTTGAATTTAAAATGGCGATTTGCCTCTGTCCTGGAGATAATTGAATTACTTCTCAATTATCTCCAGGGCAGAGGGGAGGAAATCATAATGCATGCTGGGAATATTCTGTGTCTGTGGGTCCTAACCTGCCATATGTCTGACTATTGTTACTGTCTCCCATTTGGTCCCCTAGGGGAGTGTCCACCAAGTGGGAGACCTGCATAAATACGGGCAGGTAGCCCACAGTAAAGCCAGTTCATGTTTTACCCTCAATGCGGAGCTTGGCCTCATTATTGGGGGGATTTATTACCGACGACTAGAGACTGCTGGATGAGCTTATTAGCCGCTTGGGAGATATGCGTTCGGCTACTATTGGCGATTCGTGAGTTTGGAGCTCGTGAAGTGAAGTGCCCGTACAGGTCCCGTTCGTGAGATTACAACGTTCCTCTGCTTGTGGTTCGTATGATTGTACTGGATACGAATGAAGCCTGTGTTATTGCGAGAGGGGAGTATTCACTAAACGTCGGTTTGTACATTTGATGCTGAGGGTACCGTAACAGTATTAGACTAGTGACAGTTGCAAAAGAGGAATCAGTTGCGAGCTATTAACAGTTTCATTGATACGCTTTTATGAAGAAGTGGGTTTTTAATGATTTTTTTAAGGAGTGGAGACTGGGTGAGCATCTAACAGAGGAGGGAAACAGTTCCACAGGAAGGGTGCAGCCCTCGAGAAGTCTTGAAGGCGAGCATCAGCGGTGGGAGTACGGACAGAAGATAGATGTAATGTAGAGATTTGAAAGAACCAGAATTTTAAAGTGAGCCCTATATCTTACAGGAAGCCAATGTAGGGACTGACAGAAGGGTGAGGCGTGGGAGGTGCAGGCAGACAGGAAGATGAGCCTCGCCGCCGCATTCATTATGGACTGTAACAGCGCAAGTTGGGAGCATGTAAGACCATTGAGAAGCGGATTACAGTAGTCAAGGCGAGAAAGGACAGTGGAATGGACCAAAACCTTAGTCGCATCTGGCATTAAGTAGGGATGCGCGCAATGTTTTGAGATGGAAGCGACAGGATTTGGCGATAGATTGAACATGCGGCTTGAAGGAGAGGTCGGAGTCAAAGAGAACACCTAGGCAGTGAGCCTGCATGGTGGAGCTGATGGTAGCACCGTTAACTTGGAGGGAGACAGACACAGGAGTAACAACACTTGAGGGAGGAAAGACCAGAATTTCAGTTTTGGTCAAGTTTAGTTTAAGGAAGTGGGCAGCCATCCAGTTAGAAATAGCAGAGAGGCAGTCAGAGACACTAGTCAAGAGGGACGGGGAGAGATCAGGAGAGGACAGGTAGATTTGCGTGTCATCTGCATAGAAATGATGTTGGAAGCCAAAGGAGCTAATGAGTTTACCAAGGTAGGCAGTATAGATGGAGAACAGTAGAGGACCAAGGACTGAACCTTGGGGGACACCAACAGAGAGGAGTTGGGGAGAAGAAGCAGAGCCAGAGAAAGAAACACTGAACGAGCACTGGGAGAGGTAGGAGGAGCACCAGGAGAGAGCAATATCTTTTAGACCGATATTGCAGAGGATGAGAAGAAGCTGTTGATGATCAACAGTGTCAAAAGCTGCAGACAGGTAAAGGAGAATTAGGATAGAGTAGTGACCATTAGATTTTGCAGCGAGTAGATCATTGGTCAGTGCCGTTTCCCGAGAGTGCTTAGTGCGGAAACCAGACTAAAGCGGGTCTAGCAGAGAGTTGGACTCGAGGAAGTCTGTCAATCTTGCATACACAATTCTTTCAAGGATCTTCGATGCAAAAGGCAGTTGCGAGATAGAACGGTAGTTAGATGGGGAGTTAGGGTCAAGGTTGGGCTTCCACATAGGGCCGAGCAGGCTGCAGTTCCGTGGAGGGAACCCCCGGCGTGGGACTAGGATCTTTGTGGGTGCCACGCGGCACCCACAGGTATGACACAGTGCTGTATGAGAGTTGAGCTTAACCTACTTGTTGACTTTAATGTGGTATCAATAATCTAATGGCGAACAGAAAATTCTATATTTAAATAAATATATTTATAATGTTCAAGTCTTTCTTTGTGTTCCGTTTTTAGATTCTATGTTTTTATATGTTGACAACCTGGTCGCAATCTTCCAGTCATGCAAGGTCACAAATAAAAAAGCTCCTTATCAAAATGCCATATATACTAAAATCAATTATGAAAATAATTAAACTCACACAGCTGGCAAACATTGGTATATTTTTTGTGATATAATATCTGCATGTCTGGAGATATTATCAGTCTGCTTGAGATTTTGTTTTTCTAAGATATCTATGTTTCTGGAGAATTGATACTTAAATGAGTCATCTTGTTTTAAATATATTTTTATTGAAACAGAGTGCGTAAAACATACAATTCAATGGCCCAAATAAGGGCGGAGAAGATTTATAATTAAACACACATATTAATAACCAATGATATATAGACATGCATGTGGTCACATTCTCCTCTTTAAACTCCATAAACTGTGGTGCAGCTAAACATTGCTCAATAAAGACGAGCAACAAGTTAAGAAAAGTATGGAATCATACCAAAAACCAAACTTGCATTATTTGCACACATAATTGCATGGATACTAAATCACTTTGTCTCGTAGTCATCTCCTCCATATCATAGACACATTTTATTGTGTTCAATAACATACTGAACCACATGATCACAATTCACCACTTTTTAATGACACATATCTTTGTGGTATGGCAAATCTTGAGACATATTTTCATCGAAAGCATGTTCACATTTCAATTGTCCATTTCAAGCGCTCTCTGAAGATCTCTGCAGTAGACGCTGTAGTCGCTCACCCTCCTCCTATAATTTCGCCCTTGTTTACACTAAACCATGAGAGAACCACCAAGAAAATACCTTGGATTCCTTGCCACAAAAACAAGGGAAAGCTGGGTTCTCGACCACTCGACCATTGGAACCATTAATGAGTTATGGAAAGATAAGATGTTCTTGATGGCTCAAATACACCACAGACAATAATTCTGCACAGTCGCTGGTAATAAACTCCTCAAGAGATTTTTATGTAGTTTAATTCAAAGAAGGGGAGACACACTCCATAGTAGGCACTAGCATTACTGGCAAAAATATGTAGCAAAAATCAGTTTTCGTCACTTCGTCCAACACCTGATCTAACCAATCAGTCCAGGATTTACCTGTGGAATGTACTGGACATTGGAACAGGGTAGACTGGTCTCGTGCTTGAGGATGGAACCTGAATGTATCACAGCACATGTCCCTGCTCAATCTCTACATGAGCTCGGGCCTGCCCAAGTCACATGTTCCAGTGGTGTGACTAGACCTTGGCATAAAACTTAATGTATCTCTGAATATGCAATGTTTAAGAAGAGATGCTGTACATACAGACTCCTACCACAATGACCAATTCTAAAAACAGAAGTTTTGAATGAAAAACACTTGAATGTACACGAACATTATGTCCATATATACATATTGTTTTATATTCTGTCAGCATTTTATGAGAATTTATGTGTCCAAAAATAGAGCAAAAAAGTGGTAAGTGGAACACAAGTGCAACAAATCAGTGCAGGCAAGCCACTAACAGGATATCTCCATTTGTGAGTGGTTTTCTTTAGTTTATTTTTTATTATATTTGTATTAATAAATACTACACTATGATTATTTTTATCTTTTATCTCTACATGCAAATGTACCATCTATTGAGCGGTAACTATAACACGGCAAGAGTGATTGTGGCACACTATATTGTGCACTCAGTGTGGATACACATATTTTAATATATCCACAAATACTCCAAAATTCTTTACAAATAACCATAAACATTGCATTTGTCCATTTTGTTTTGTCACACCTGCTCTTTGTACCCAAAAAAGAAAGTATTTGTCCTGAGGAGAAGAAACTTTGGACAAATAGGAGTCAAAAGAGGAGAAGACACCCACTATTCCACCAATAACTTGAAGGGATTAGCCCTATATAAGGTTATTCATTTGTTAGCGTTTTTAGGATGCTGTTTTTTATTCTCTGTATTTGTTGATTGAATTTTGTGCTGAAAGAGGTCCCTGAGGAAGTCCTTTTGTACAAGGACGAAAGGCGTAGGACCAGCATCTTTTTCTTATATTGTTTTTATGAATTTTTATTTGTACACCTCCTGATTTTATAAGTGAATAAATCGCCTTTGAAGTATTCCTTTGGCTGCAGTTTTGTGGATCTTCTTGCTGACCTGGATACCCCACTGGATATCACTTGAGGAGGGAGAATTAAAGGAGAATAACCCCCCCATTTACATCCCGGGGGAGGCACCCTTAATACACTTATATTTTTTGGAATATGTGAGTGCATATTTTTCATCAGATGTTTTATAGTGTGTAGCAATATTTGCACTATGTTTTGTCCTCTATTGTAGGTACACTAGCAGAATCCCAAAATATCCTATCAATTATACAGTCCTGTTATAAGGTTATCAGCTGGGAAATAACCTTGGGAAGCTGTGTACCCTCCAGTTAAGTTGTTGTGTTTTATCACTTTTTTCACGGGTGTCCATGTGTTTTTTTAGTGTTTACATTGCCTCTAGGGACACCTCCAAGTGGCCACTCCTCAGGTGGCCACTGGAGGGGCTTCCTGGCTCAGGGCTGCACAGTAAGTAGCTATGTCGTTCAGCATCCCCACGCTCTACATGGGGAAGCTGAATTTTCCTCATAGAGATACATTGATTCAATGCAGCTCTATGAGGAGGTGCTGATTGGCCAAACCAGTGTTAGGTCCCACCCTCTTGCAGATTCTAGCCAATCCAATGCTTTCTCCATGGGAAAGCAATGGATTTGCTAAAACTCTGTAATTTTGATGATATCCCCAAGGGGGCGGGGCCAGTGCTGGCAGACCCGTGGAGAGCTGAAAATATGGTGACTTTTAACCCATTCTGAGGGGGCTAGGGGCCACCTAAATGGTGGATTTTCACTATAGGGTCAGTAATACATGTTTGTGTTCCTGACCCTATAGTGATCCTTTAATTGAGCTTAAGATGTTTTGGTCCCTGGACTGTCCCTTTAACCAATCATAGGGCACCTCAAAGGGTTAAACTACTAAATTGATCTATGCCTTGCAACTAGCATGTATACTAAGTATATCAGTCAAGTAAGTGAACACAGATCTTTAACAATACAGCGGTTAACAAATTTAGAATTATTTTGTCAAGAACAGTTAAGGGAAGTTGCAACTAATGGAAATCTGTTCTGGAGCAGGACCACAGATATATTTTCTATGATTACATTTTACCACAAGTTACAGTGAAATCAGGTCACTTACAGAGAATTTGCTTAAACTGCTTGCTATAATTACTCCTTTTGTATTAGTAAGATGTTTTTAAGATACTTACAAACTAATAGATAAGCTTTATACTGAAGAATATTTAAGGTGGTGGAAAGAATTTGTACATAATTGCCTATAGGTACAGGGGGTGGTGTACAATGATGCTTCTTATGCGTCTATCAAGTTGTGATCTAAGTTTGTACTTGCAACTTAGAGCAGGTATTTTATAATAAAATTTTAAAAATATGTAAATTACATAGTACTGCTGTCTGGCGGAAGGTAGGTTCCTGAAATCTGCCATTACGGTAAAATAACAGTCTAAATATGTCATAAGAAGACACCGTGACCTACAGAATAAAAATGTTCCACCTAACAAACTTTATTCCTCCTTCTAACCTTCTACAGTCATATACGATGGGGAGTGTGACCTTTATTATGCAATTCTTGCATAAGTGTACTTTATATATTTATATTTGATAGAAATTTTATTTAATAATGAGTTTTTAAGCTCTTATCATTAGTTTTTTTTTGTTTCTTTAATAAGTGTTTTTTTATTACTATTGCCATTTATATAGCGCCAACAGATTCCGTAGCGCTTTACAATATTATGAGAGGGGGGATTTGGACAATTACAAGAAAACTTACAGAAACGATAGGTTGAAGAGGACCCTGCTCAAACGAGCTTACAGTCTATAGGAGGTGGGGTATAAAACACATTCGGACAGGAAATAGCAATCAAATAAGGTGGGAGTGAAGCAGAGCTGGAGGAGAGAGTAGAGTGCTGCCCTTTAGGAGAGAGCAAGAGACAGGTATGTGAGGTAGAGGTTACTCTGGGAGACCATAAGCTTTCCTAAAGAGATGGGTTTTAAGGCACTTCTTAAACGATTGAAGACTAGGAGAGAGTCTGATGGCGGAAGACAGGCTATTCCATAGGAAGGGAGCCACGTGCGAGATGTCCTGCAAGCGTGAGTTGGCGGTATGGGTGCGAGCAGTGGACAGGAGAAGGTCACGGGCAGAGCAGAGAGACAGAGAAGGGGCATATCTATGGATCTGTGAAGAGATATAAGAGGGGCTAGAATCTTCAGTGCTTTATAGGTATGGGTTAGTACTTTGAATTGACTTCTAAACGATACAGGAAGCCAATGTAATGACTGACAGAGGGGTGAGGTGTGGGAGGACCGACTAGAGAGGAAAATCAGTTTGGTGGTTTGCCATCATTACAGACTGTAGCGGGGCAATATGACTTTTGGGAAGACCAATCAGAAGAGGGTTACAATAATCCATGCGGGAAATTACTAGAGTATGGAGAAGCTCCTTGGTAGCATCTTGCTTAAGAAAGGGGCAGATACGGGCTATGTTTTTAAGATGGAATCTACAGGATTTGGCAATATACTGGATGTGAGGCCAGAGTCAAGTACATTAAGGTACAAGAAAAGGAGGACATAAGTTTACAAGTGGAGGTAGAAGTAGAATAATAGTTGCAATAGGTCTTACCACAGTACATCTACATACATTAAGAAACAATTAGCTCATGCTTCTGGTTAAGTTACATATGATACATTTAAATTAAAGAAAAGGCAATAACAAATAACGTACAAAGCTGCTTAACTGAAGAATATTTCCACCAAAACATGGACCGTCTTCAAGTCTCCTACAGAATCAAACACAAAATGTCAGATACATATTGCTCCAAGCCCTTATAATTTTTTTGTCACTGCAACCAGACATGAAAGTACATATCGCTGGGGGCGGGGCCGGGCCGCTGAGCTGAAAGGC
Source organism: Pelobates cultripes (assembly GCA_933207985.1). Taxonomy (NCBI): domain Eukaryota; kingdom Metazoa; phylum Chordata; class Amphibia; order Anura; family Pelobatidae; genus Pelobates; species Pelobates cultripes. The sequence continues at coordinate 18,956,792 of OW240913.1, read as the reverse complement.
AGCAGAACACCATGGCTCCTGGCCTGAGCCCTGGAAAACTGCAATAAATCCACACTCAGACCACCCCAAAGCAGAAATAAGCTACATATACTTAACAAGAAACATTTAAGCTTTATGGGGATACCAAACCGAGGCCGGTTTTGGGCCGGGAACACCAAAATTAACAAAGCGGCCTACTCGTCATCATAAGCCTGGATGATGGCAGCCCCTGAAGAGGCACAGATAACTGACCAGCAGCCCAGAGATCAAGGTATACCAGCTTTAAGGCCCACATGGAGGCCACACAGTTGCGGATGACGGCCCGGCTCCGCTCCCCCCCCCGGCCGCATGGAAGCGGCACACTCCAAGCCGGAGGAAACCGCGCGGGGCCCGAGCCAACCACCTGAACGGGTAAAGGATGTCAGACAGAGCCCGCCCGAGGATTCACTCTAGGCATCAGGGGGGTCTGGCATGGACGGCTCGCACAGGCCCTGGTAAGGCCGAGCACTGGACGGATCCTCCATGCTGTGTCACTGACCGCTGGGGAGTGGGCGCCAAGACCTCTGGGTTTGTGGGGTCCCCGGAGAGACCTGTCCCCGAAGCCGTGAGCCCTGTGGGATGGGACCGCGCTACCCCCCCGACGGACCGGTGGTCGGGGGGGATGGGCACCGACTCCAAATGTGTGGCCGGCACCGGGTGAGACATTGGAACGCACACTTCCGGGGACTCAAGTGAAGCTGGGGAGGTGCAGGGAGCTGACAACCAGCGGACTTTGTGGGGGGGTCCAACGGACAGTTTGCACTCCTGAGTGCCCACGGTGCCACAAGGGACCCGACCGGTGAGCTGAGATCGGCATGGGGAGGACGGAAGGAGGCCTGGCTACCCGGGGACGGTGTGGTAGCAGTGCCATGAGAGACTCCCCTGAGACGGCCATGTAGACTAACATGGCCACCCTGCAGTTTATAGCTCACATTTTTCATTTTTAAGTTTGCTTCTACTTTATTAGCATATATATTCACGTACTTAAAGAATTTAGAGAACGCTAGATCGCTCAATTAAGCTCATGCACTACTGTTAGTTGCCCTTAAATCATAAGCATTCTTTAATTCCATGAGTTAGAATTATAATAGACTAGGCGGTCACAACGTACATAAGGCGATGTGTTTGTTTATATGCTCTTTTCAGTCATAAATATGCAAGGCAATATAGATTGTGGAGCATCTGACTAGGCAGCAAAGACTTAACATTGTGTTTTTAACTTACTACCATAAGCTTTTTCTTCTCTTTTTTTTTTTTTTTGTATATTAAAACATTAACAGTCTGCCTGTTCCACAGATAGATAGCCATCCGAGCACAGTTCCCAACCCAGTTCCATACACTGGCGCACACACGCAAAGCTAAACATTTAAACGGTGGCTGTACACCGAGGTAAAGCGCCTCTGTGTGGGCAAACTTTAAATTCTTGCCCCTATGTGCATAACGACTGCCTCTCATCATATGGAAATAATTACACACTTTATATGATTTAATTTTTAAATTTTTACATAGACATGCTGCAATTATTACCTGAGCTTCGCAAATGTAAAGAACTATGTATACAGCCCGCACCGACATTGCTTTTATGACCTTAGGGCGACACTGCATATGTTGGCGCATCCGGGTGCTCGTTACTGTTGCACTGAGCATAGCCATATAGAAGCTCTACGTTACTTTTAAGTCTTATCTGGGAACAGAGGCATGAGGAGAGGCACGAGACACACTTCTACGCAGCGATAGCTTCCACCTCAAGCAGCCAGTTATCCTCACGTAATTATACTCCCTCCCAACATTATTTACTCACATTTTTATTCATTTATCCATTTTTTTTAAATTTTTAAAAAAATTTGTTTTTTTTTTTTTTTTTTCACATACAACCCGGCCGCACGTGCATGGACCAAGGTCCCTGGAATCCATGAGAGGACACAGTCAGGGATCTTCACGTAGGGCCCTATCCCTTAGGCCCCCTTATACTTGGGGGCACCACCCCCTTTTTTATTTTTATTTTTTATTTTTTTTATTATTATTTTACCTGGCTCACAGAACTTAACTATCACACAAGCTACTTAAGCCCTGTACCCGCTTTTCCACATATATATGGCTCAATGTACACAGCTGTAATCCAACATATCGAGTTAGTCCTTCGTGCCATCTTAAAAACCTAGCCTGTATAACCCAGCTTGCTTTACATCATAAAAAGCTTGATCATTAATTGTATGTTTAATCCTTGCATGTCGATTTACAATAGGCACCTACCTCTTGTTAGCAACCTGACCTAGAAATGTTTGTTTAGCCTGTTCATTGTATACTCTAAAAATGTGCAGAATTATCGCATGCCATGTACAGAGTCAACTGTCTGTATTACCAGGCTTGTCGTTGCTGTCGTGGCAATACAAGTCAAAATGTATTTTATTGAATGCACAACAAAATAATAAAATAAGTTTTGAATAAAAAAAAAAAAAAAAAGAAAGTACATATCGCTAAGTCCACCAACTCTTCATCATAGCGATGATAACAAGAAGAAGATTTGGCTCACCTTAACCGGATTTATATACCATCTTGCCTAGCCCTTTTTTACAAATCAAGGTGCAAGTGACAAAAATATTTTTTACTTTTTATCGCTCAACCATTTTATCGCTTTGCGGGTCCTATTACAGATAGCTTAATATATATATATATATATATATATATATACACGGTATACAATTTGAGATCATATAAGTGGAAATTAGACCTGTCTTTTTTGACATTTGACAGAAAAGTCTCTTAGACTTTACTCTGGTGCTGGGAACCTCATTAACAATGATTTCAACAGGCCAGATATCTGAATATGTGGGTAACTCAGAGACTGGCAAGTCATATTTCTTAAAATATCCCAGATTGAGAACAGACACTCTCTGTAGCAGAGAGTCAACCACAGAAAAGTGCCTGTCTATCTGCCAAGATAACTTTTCACTATCTCTCGAACAGAAGTCTCTTTGATCTCCGAAAGCCATAGCTATGCTCAAGGCTGCCATCACTGGGTGTCAGCCAGTCCTCCTGTAAGAGGCCCAGTCATTTAATGGGGCTCACTTGGAGTGGACTGTATTACAGTAGTCCAGCAGACCAGGCCCCTTAATGGAGTGCACTGACTGCCTGCCTTCATCCATTGTTCTCCTATCACAACCTCCCAGGGATCATGAAAGCTGCATTGGAGATTAGAAGATAAACCAGGAGCCCACAACTCGTTCTCCTGCTGTAAAAAGATATCTTAAAAGGAGGGTGGCTAAATAAAATATACATTTTAATTTGTTGATGTTGTGTGTATGTAGTACTGTATATGTGTATAATTATTGTGTAGCAGGGTGTGTATACAGATATTTATTTGTGTGAAGCTGTGTTTATGTTTGGCATTGTGTGTAGGAATGTACCAACCAGCTATTTAAAACCATCTCTTGGCATTCATCTCTGTGCTTCATACTGGAGTGTTTGAATTGCTCCTTTGCTGCTCACAAAAAAACGTCAGCCCTCCACGCCATGCAATGGGGAGTCATTAATTTTTTTTGGATTTGGCATATAATTTCGGTATGAAATGGGTATGACAACAAGGAAGTGTGTAATCTCTGCCTTAGCTACACATACAGAAGGGGCCGGACTGTGGGTGGCCAGGAACTCTTATTTTGTGGCATACTGCACGGACATGGTGCAACACTGAATGGAGGGACAGTGCCAG
>OW240913.1:18925944-18942555 GCA_933207985.1 Pelobates cultripes | reverse complement strand
ACCATAAACATACAGTGGGCTATAGTGGCTATGGTACTTGAAGCGTTCCTTTAAGGTATATAGTAAAAGTGAGTTTCAAAATGTATGCCAAAATACCCAAATTAGAAAAACCCTCCAAATCAATCTGTTTTAAGTTTGGCTGTTTGGGCCTTAAATGAATACTTTGGCATTAGAAATACAAACCTGTATTCCTTACACTATAGTGTCCCTGTTCCTACCATTACATAGGCTGTCCCCCTCCATTTGCAGTAAAAGTTGCTGTTTTTTGTTTGTTTGTTTTTTAAAGTTTTAATTACATTTTTCCAGTGCGGTGCTCCCTAGGTGCTGCTCATCTATCCGCAACCCTTCATAGTCACCTATGAGGCATGGCTAATCCTATGCTCCTCTATTACCTAATACCGTGCACGCATTCAAACTTTACCATAGGAAAATATTGAAGCAATGCTTTCTTATGGTAGTCAGTAAAGCAGAAGCACCTCTACTTATACTCATACTGACAGTCACCCTGCAACGTAAACATTGCAGTTTCTAAAAATCTGCATTGTTTTACATTAAAGGGTTAAAAGTACAGGGACACTGCATCCAGACAACTTCATTAAGATAAAATGGTTTTGGTGAGTGTAATGTAAAATTTAAATTTAAAATTCACTTTAAAGGACCACTATAGTGCCAGGAAAACATACTCGTTGAGACAGCCGCTAGAGGCTTTGGGGGAAGGCTTAACCCATTTATAAACATAGCAAAAATGGGTTAACTCTAGCTGGACCTGGCACCCAGACCACTTCATTAAGCTGAAGTGGTCTGGGTGCCTAGAGTGGTCCTTTAAATTCACAGTAATTCTCACTTCAGTGAAGAATTCCGAATGTATTTTATCGATCATTAATGAGTTAAGAAGCAGTGTTACCTACAAGAAGTTCAGTTTGAGCTAGGAGTCCTATATTCCAGGGTTACAGGGAATAACATCAGATTCCATAGAGGATTCCGATTAGTGTCTCCTCCTTCTGGTCTGGAAGGGCAATGTTTGCTTTTACATCATTCCTGTGTACTAGCTTTGGGAACTTTAAATATAAGAATCTTTTTGTATTTTATTGTTTTTAATATGTTTTTTGCATATTCTTCAATGCATTACCTAAAGAATGCTTTAAAAACTGTGGTGACTTGGGGAGGCGGAGACTGGCAGCCATGCCGTGCAATCGCACACAGCATGGGCTCCCAGGCAAAAATCTAAAAGAAGCCAAAATAATCAAGGCAACAACAGCAGGCGACAGTCTATAACCGGGGATCGACCTGAGGCCTACGGAGGACCTGAACAGGCGACACGAGGGAGGCAGCCGACCCCTCTACAGCAGCAGCCTTCTCCCCGGAGGATTCTACCTCCCCCCCATGCCGGTGGGGGTCATCCTGGCAAACACAAGCGACGACCTAGCACCAGGGAGCCGACCAGGCCCTACATGCACAGCAAAATGAGCAGAGAAAATCATGGTGGACGCCACATGCAGCCCAGCGACCAGCAACATACTGCCCCCACTAGAGGAGAGGATTGACCGCCTACAGGAGGCTTTCTGGGCCAAACTCGCCCTCCGCAGGGTCACTTCAGAGACGAAGTCACCTGCAGGGCTCCCACAAGAACCGACACGGCATGCAGTAACACCCAGACAGAGCCATGGAGCAGTCCAAATCATGTCATTTTACCCCACTCCCTCTAGCATGTAAGCTCATTGAGCAGGGCCCTCAACCCCTCTGTTCCTGTGTGTCCAACTTGTCTTGTTACAACTACATGTCTGTTCGTTCACCCATTGTAAAGCGCTGTGAAATTTGACGGCGCTCTATAAATATCATAATAATAACTGCTGTCTCACAAATAGTGGCGTTATCCCCTTCTCCTCTCCATGGTTAATTAAGTATGTTGAATCAAACCTATGAGCACATTTAAACTTACATACACTCGTAACATATCTGACACTCTCCCTGTGCCACGCTCTTCACTTATCTCAGCATATGATTCCCTAGCATGTTTGTTACCCTATATTTTAAAACAAAAATGTGCAGTTTTCCTCATGACATTTTGCTTCCTAACTCAGAATCTGTATTCAAATGTTTTTGCATTGCACCATATGTCATGGTCAATACGTGTATAATCATCGCACTTCAAAAATAAAGAATTAAAAAAAAAAAAATTGTAATTTAAAAACTGTGGTGAGTTCCAGCCTAGAGTTTCACATTAGACATGTGTCCCTTTATGTTATATCATGAGATTTTATAACAGTAAACATCCATAGAATATGTAATTGTTTGTGGTGAGGACAGTAAAGCTCTCATAATGGAGTATCTAATATCCACCATTTCTAGAGCAGTGTTTTAGGGGCCAAAGCCCCAGAGCTATGTATATAAAACCTCAGATCCTTTCTCCTCTTACTTATTATGTCCTACACACTTATGACATATTGTGATAGTGTCATTAACCTAACAATGGAATTATTATTATTATTATTATTATTATTATATTCCGTTTTTTAAATATCCACTTTGCCATTTTGAGGGGAATGCAGGACAGTTATAAATTTCCCATTTTGTCCACCATAACTTGCAAGTGCCGCCCATTTGTTTTTTGGTTTTTTTTTTAAGGCTGGGTGTTCTCTGTTTTGTTTTTTATTGGGGGTACTCACTAGTGTAGCATGGAAGTGCATGCACCCAGGCTGCTGACTTTAATTAGATTTGTTTTATTTTTTTATTTCGTTTTTTTGAAGAATTCTACTTCTCAATGGACAGACTAGATGAGCCATATAGTTAGATTTGCCAGCATAATCTACGAGTATAATATAAACAATTTTATTATGTGTGTATAAAAGTACTTAACATAGAAACATAGAAACATAGAATGTGACGGCAGATAAGAACCATTCGGCCCATCTAGTCTGCCCAATTTTCTAAATAGCTTTATTAGTCCCAGACCTTATCTTATAGTTAGGATAGCCTTATGCCTATCCCACACATGCTTAAACTCCTTTACTCTGTTAACCTCTACCACTTCAGCTGGAAGGCTATTCCATGCATCCACTACCCTCTCAGTAAAGTAATACTTCCTGATATTATTTTTAAACCTTTGTCCCTCTAATTTAAGACTATGTGCTCTTGTTGTGATAGTTTTTCTTCTTTTAAATATACAGGGAGTGCAGAATTATTAGGCAAATGAGTATTTTGACCACATCATCCTCTTTATGCATGTTGTCTTACTCCAAGCTGTATAGGCTCGAAAGCCTACTACCAATTAAGCATATTAGGTGATGTGCATCTCTGTAATGAGAAGGGGTGTGGTCTAATGACATCAACACCCTATATCAGGTGCATAATTATTAGGCAACTTCCTTTCCTTTGGCAAAATGGGTCAAAAGAAGGACTTGACAGGCTCAGAAAAGTCAAAAATAGTGAGATATCTTGCAGAGGGATGCAGCACTCTTAAAATTGCAAAACTTCTGAAGCGTGATCATCGAACAATCAAGCGTTTCATTCAAAATAGTCAACAGGGTCGCAAGAAGCGTGTGGAAAAACCAAGGCGCAAAATAACTGCCCATGAACTGAGAAAAGTCAAGCGTGCAGCTGCCACGATGCCACTTGCCACCAGTTTGGCCATATTTCAGAGCTGCAACATCACTGGAGTGCCCAAAAGCACAAGGTGTGCAATACTCAGAGACATGGCCAAGGTAAGAAAGGCTGAAAGACGACCACCACTGAACAAGACACACAAGCTGAAACGTCAAGACTGGGCCAAGAAATATCTCAAGACTGATTTTTCTAAGGTTTTATGGACTGATGGAATGAGAGTGAGTCTTGATGGGCCAGATGGATGGGCCCGTGGCTGGATTGGTAAAGGGCAGAGAGCTCCAGTCCGACTCAGGCGCCAGCAAGGTGGAGGTGGAGTACTGGTTTGGGCTGGTATCATCAAAGATGAGCTTGTGGGGCCTTTTCGGGTTGAGGATGGAGTCAAGCTCAACTCCCAGTCCTACTGCCAGTTCCTGGAAGACACCTTCTTCAAGCAGTGGTACAGGAAGAAGTCTGCATCCTTCAAGAAAAACATGATTTTCATGCAGGACAATGCTCCATCACACGCGTCCAAGTACTCCACAGCGTGGCTGGCAAGAAAGGGTATAAAAGAAAAATCTAATGACATGGCCTCCTTGTTCACCTGATCTGAACCCCATTGAGAACCTGTGGTCCATCATCAAATGTGAGATTACAAGGAGGGAAAACAGTACACCTCTCTGAACAGTGTCTGGGAGGCTGTGGTTGCTGCTGCACGCAATGTTGATGGTGAACAGATCAAAACACTGACAGAATCCATGGATGGCAGGCTTTTGAGTGTCCTTGCAAATAAAGGTGGCTATATTGGTCACTGATTTGTTTTTGTTTTGTTTTTGAATGTCAGAAATCTATATTTGTGAATGTTGAGATGTTATATTGGTTTCACTGGTAATAATAAATAATTGAAATGGGTATATATTTGTTTTTGTTAAGTTGCCTAATAATTATGCACAGTAATAGTCACCTGCACACACAGATATCCCCCTAACATAGCTATAACTAAAAACAAACTAAAAACTACTTCCAAAAATATTCAGCTTTGATATTAATGAGTTCATTGAGAACATGGTTGTTGTTCAATAATAAAATTAATCCTCAAAAATACAACTTGCCTAATAATTCTGCACTCCCTGTAGTCTCCTCCTTTACTGTGTTGATTCCCTTTATATATTTAAATGTTTCTATCATATCCCCCCTGTCTCGTCTTTCCTCCAAACTATACATGTTAAGATCCTTTAACCTTTCCTGACGAAGGTGCATTTGAAGCACCAAAAGGCGCATCGGGCTCTAGCTTAGCGTTCACTTTTTTCACTTATGGTGGCACTAGGTTTTTGAACCACTTTATGATTTTATGATAGAGTAGAACGCCCTCGAAGGTGTTTATTTTCAGGAGTAATAGGGACTTTATAGAAATTTTCCTTTCTCTTTCCCTATCAGTCTATATACTCCTATATGTTCCACTAGATGATTTTTAGCACCTTAGATCAGACTAAGTTTTCTGTGTTATTGTCTATATTCTCATCTATGCTCTACCAGATGAGTTTCAGCACCTTAGATCAGACAAAGTTTCTGTGCAATTGTCTATACACTCCTCTATGCTTTTTCAGATGAGTTTCAGCACCTTAGATCAGACTAAGTTACTGTGCATTTGCCTAACCAGAATTTGCAGTCTATCCCTTGCAGTAGGCAGAATTTTTTAGCTTTATGCTATTGGGTATTTTTGACAATTTTTGCAGTTATATTCTACAGATACAATAGGGTCCCTAGCTTATTCCTATTACTATAGTTACTATTTAGGTAACATTTATATATATATATATACTTTTTGGTGGACCCTTCTTTGATTTTTTACACTGCAGTTTATTCTATTTCTACTGCTAGTGTACCCCCCTCGCAGCCATAGGCGTGCGCAGCCTATTGCATTAAGGTGTGCACCCTAAAGCACAAGCACACGCCGCATATATATATATATACATATGTATGTATGTATATATATATATATATATATATATGTGTATATATATATATATACATACACATATATACACACATACAAACACTGCTGTGTGTGTGTGTGTGTGCAGTGTGAGGGTGCTGTTAGTGTGATGTGTGTGTGACAGTGCTAGTAATGTGCTATGTGGGTGAGGGTGTTTGTGTGTGCATGCTTGTGAGGATGCTGTTAATGTACTGTGTGTGAGGGTGCTGTTTGTGTGTGTGTGTGCGCTTGTGAAGGTGCTGTTAATGTACTATGTGTGAGGGTGCTGTTTGTGTGTGAGGGTACTGGTAGTGTGCTGTGTGTGTGTGTTTGTTAGGGTCCTGTTTGTGTTTGTGAGGGTACTGTTAGTGTGCTGTGTGTGTGTGAGGGTGCTGTGTGTGAGGGTGCTGTGTGTGTGTGAGGGTACTGGTAGTGTGCTGTGTGTGTGTGTTTGTTAGGGTCCTGTATGTGTGTGTGTGGGTGCTGTATGTGTGTTGGTGCTGTGTATGCCTGTGGGTGCTGTATGTGTGTGGGTGCTGTGTATGGGTGCTGTATGTCTGTGGGTGCTGTATGTCTGTGGGTGCTGTGTATGTCTGTGGGTGCTGTATATGTCTGTGGGTGCTGTATGTGTGTGGGTGCTGTATGTGTGTGGGTGGGTGCTGTATGTGTGTTGGTGCTGTGTATGTCTGTGGGTGCTGTATGTGTCTGTGGGTGCTGTGTGTGTGGGTGTTGTATGTCTGTGTATGTCTGTGGGTGCTGTATGTGTGTGGGTGCTGTATGTGTGTGGGTGCTGTGTATGTCTGTGGGTGCTGTGTATGTCTGTGGGTGCTTTGTCTGTGGGTGCTGTATGTGTGTGGATGCTGTGTATGTCTGTGGGTGCTGTGTGTGGGTGCTGTGTGTGGGTGCTGTATGTGTGTGGGCGCTGTACGTGTGTGGGTGCTGTGTATGTGTGTGGGTGCTGTGTATGTCTGTGGGTGGTGTATGTCTGTGGGTGCTGTGTATGTCTGTGGGTGCTGTGTGTGTGTGGGTGCTGTGTATGTGTGTGGGTGCTGTGTGTGTGTGGGTGCTGTATGTCTGTGGGTGCTGTATGTGTGTGTGCTGTGTATGTCTGTGTGTGTGCTGTATGTGGGTGTGTGATTGTGTGGGTGAAGGTGGGAGTACATAACTTGCTATCCCCCCTCCCTTCTTACCTTTTATAGGGAGGGGGGATCCTTGCTGCAGCTGATTCCTTCCCTGGTGGTCCAGTGGAGAGTGAACTCTAACCCCTGTGGGGCTAGAGTTCACTCTCGCGAGATTTGAGCGTTGCCATGGCAACGCTCATATCTCGCGAGAGGAACCCGGCGGAGCTGCCGGCAAGAGCTCCGCCGGGTCCTCTCCTGCCTCCCTCCATGCATGTGGGTCGGTGGGGAGGGAGGCTGAGAGCAGAGCCGGCGCTCGGATAGCGCCGGCTCTGCATGAGCCGACAGGGGAGATCCTGAGATCTCCCCTGCCAGTCTCAATATACATAGGCGTGCGCGGGGATTAGGGTGTGCCCAGGCACAACCGGCACACCCCGTGCGCACGCCTATGCTCGCAGCTTATTTGTAGACTTATCCATTAAGATACTTTTGTTTATATTTAGGGATAGTGCTGCTTTGTTCCCTGCAACTCAATAAAGCATTCGTGCATCTTAATTTTCTGCAGCACTCCCGTTTATCAGTATTCTTATGGATATACTTTATGGATTGTTACTCAGTGCTAATTTGGGAACTTATTAAATATTCCTCTATATCCTGCTTCTTCTAAAATCAGTTTGGAGTCTCTTTTCTTTGACACTCCTAATATATTTCAAATCTTTATCTCCAAACTATACATGTTAAGATCCTTTAACCTTTCCTGGTAAGTTTTATCCTGCAATCCATGAACCAGTTTAGTAGCCCTTCTCTGAACTCTCTCTAAAGTATCAATATCCTTCTGAAGATACGGTCTCCAGTACTGCGTACAATACTCCCAGTGAGGTCTCACCAGTGTTCTGTACAATGGCATGAGCACTTCCCTCTTTCTACTGCTAATACCTCTCCCTATACAACCAAGCATTCTGCTAGCATTTCCTGCTGCTCTATTACATTGTACTTAAAGAAGTGCAAAACATTTCCCAGTAAAGTAATGATTAACCTACGTAATACATATGTTACATTCCTCTATAGGACTTCCTCAATGACACAGGCCCATATAATGAATTATCAGTGGAATATTGCAAGTGTGTTTGTCTGGTATGTACTGCCCTGAAACAAACAGTAAAACATTTTACAGACCTGGCAACAGTGGAAGACAAAGACTCCTAATACAAATAGATAAATAAAACACGGAAATGGCCAGAGCTGTTCCTTTAACTGGGAAACTTGGGTGGAAAAGACATCGATGTAAGACGGATAACCCTTAAATCATGATTTCTCTTAAAAAAGGCTGTTTTTGTGGGTTAGCTTCATCATTCTCTTGAAACAGAGTTCAGGACAGAGAATAAACAAGAATGTCTTTTGGAAGCATATCACTCTTAATACTGGTAAGTGATTTTAAAAATAATATTTAATGCCTATAACAAAAAATATGATTTGTTACCTCTCAATGACCAATGACAATTCATGCCAATGTGATAAACTGATTCTTAAAGTGATACTTTAGGCAACCATACATGTTTGGGCAGAGCTCTCCACAAAAGATTAAAATCTTAGAGATTTGAAGAAAATGTAAAACTTCAAATGGTAGCATCTTTTTATGTATTTTTCGATTTATTTACATGTATTTAACACATTGGCTGAGAGGGGCTAACATCATTCTTGAAAAACAAATTCTTATTAGAAATGTGATATTTATCTAATATCAGAAGGAATCAGTAGGTCTACAGAGTCTCTCGAGAATTTTGACCTTAAATTGGAAATTCACTTACAATGCACCGTTTATTCTCACTTCAGTGAATAAACCGGTATCTTTGTTTAAAACACAAGGTAATTAGGTAATAGTCTTATTTCATTTTGATGCATTTTTATGTAAGCATTTCCCCATAAACTGAAAAAAAATATATATGTATACATATATTTTACGACACTTGTTGAATATCCAGAAACTAAAATAATATATAATAATAATATATTATATAATATAATAAAATAAATGCAACTATTTCTGTAACCAGACCTCAGTAGCTACCACGGATTCAGATTTTTATCGTAATTCAACTTAAATGCTTTGTAACATTTTCCAACAATGAGGTGGAAGTTTACATAAAGAGTCTTAAAGAGTCTAAAAATTAAAAGGTGACAGTATGGGGTACAGAAAAGTGAAAAACTATCTCTAGCTTACAAAGTGTCCGATCAGGTAAAGCTACTTATGGAAAGAGGACTATCCCAAGTGTTCCTCCTTCCAGATTTCTTCAAGTGACGGGTCCTGAATCTTATAAAACTGAATAAAAAGTGACCGAATGTCACCAGGAAATGTGACGAATGAATTTGAAGACACTTTTCATTGAACCTTTTATTGAATGTTTTATCTTCCTCTCACAAACTCACAAATGTTCTAATTTCATTTAGATACAGTCTACATCTACAAATGTAATTATTATGTTAAAGCTTGTGAAAACTGTAAATCACAATCTAATATCATTTTTTAGGCATCTGCCCTTGTCGTAATGTCAGCTCCAAACTTAAAGCGAAAAGGGAGTGAATTGCCCAGAAAGCCTCATAGACTGCATGTAAACCCAACACAAGAATGTTCAGAGAAAAGGAGTAGATCCTTTCCTCGTATTTTTGACGTTGATACTAGTCTAGCTTGTTCCAATTCCAGCCATGGGAGTTTTCAGCATGAAGTGTCTCGTAGCTCTTATTCACCTTGGGACTTTAGGTATGTCTGGAGTCAACTCGTATGAAAGGCCCCAATGTATATCATTAAACCTAATTTATATCCATCACCAGCACACAAAGTATTGAATCCAACTCATTTACCAAACCTTGTCAAATACATTGTATTCAGTTCTTCTCATAGAAAAGCACTGGATTGGCAGATCACAGTAATTGTCACACATCCACCATGCATCTGCAGTGCCTCGCGATGAGAAGTATCTAATTGGATAAAATTCATAAATCATGATTACAGAAAGTGAGGATTGAGCTGCGACAGAGAGTCATCATGGTGCTGGTTTACAGTCAAGTTTAGTTGCGTTTTTAAAAAATATTATTAAAAAAAATGTTGGCCCAGTATTATAGTAAATTAAAGGAACAAATCCAGCTAAAACAATATATATATATTAGTTAGCAAGTTCTTTTTAAATGTACCACTTGCAAAATAATCTAGTTGCAAGTAAATTAATTACTTTCCATTTAAACTGTACTAAGATAAATTACAATTATTTGATTCACCATAGCTGCTAGAATAATTATTTATTGATCAACCGCGTTGAATGTCCTATTTAAAAGAACACTAACGATATAATTTTACCATACCTATTCCAGTATCCCCCCCTTCAGCCCCATAATGTTTAAAAGGTTAGTTTTACTTTTATTTACTTGTCACGCTGTTCTCACATGTCCGCCCCTTCTCTTTGGCTGAGATCAACATAGGTAATCATTGGGAGGCTAGTGCACACATGGAATCACCTCTAGTCGTAGGAAGACAGCCACTAGAGTTGTGTTAACCTTGCAATCATAACATTGTTGCATCTACTAATCGGCAATGTTTTAGATTGCAAGGATAAAACTGCAACACCACTGCACCCAAACCACTTCATTGAGAGGAAGTGGTTGGGGTGCCTTTATTTTTCCTTTAATAATTCAGGATCAATGTGCTACACATCAGTCATGTTTGTAGGCTTAATGGTGACATACTTGTGAAAATATGAAACCATTTACTACCTAAGAGATATATTTAATTAATTATCAAATTGCTCTTTCCATTTTCAGATCAGACTATGATTTTCACAGAATACCGTCCAAGATTTTCCAAGCAGTCTGTCTCTCAAACTTTTGCACAGGTGTTAAGGAGAATGATATCCTAGAAGTTCACCCAATCAAGATGGACTTTCTTGTTCTTCGAAGAGGAAAGGAAGACAGTATATACAGAACGGAGTACAAGGAAGTTACTGTGGGGTGTGCATGTGTTAATCCCTTACACGTTGATAAACAAACATGACTATGAACCTGATATTATTGTGTAATGTACAAACGCAACATTTTATATGCAATATTGTCTATTACAATATTTTTATTAACAAATAAATGATTATTTTTAAAAATAACTGTTTATATTATTCTTACTATACAATGTAACAGTAAAGTGAGGAAGCCCCCAAACATGTATATAATCTGTCACCTCTCAGTTACTTTGCAGTCAAAATCCATCTATTTCCTTTACCCATGATCTTTGGGCACGGGATGAGTGTAAATTGCAGATCAGAAACTATAAGCAGGTAGATCGATATTGATAGTGGGAATAACACAGTGTAAAGTGTTGCCCACTACTTGAAGGTATATGAAATAAGGTAAAATGGGCTGAGTGACACAATATACAAAAAAGGAAGCCTATAGACATGAACACCAAATTCCTGGAGTAATCACTAAATTAGAGATAGCAAGAACGGAAGGGAATTTTAAATTTAATTAAGAAGATACATACCCTAACTCACCATCCGTTTGTCCATGGCACACTAATGTATCACATAAGATGGTTATAAGAAACAATATATGTATAAGTATTGAATTGATGAAAAATGGTAAGAATATATCGGAAACACACAGCCTAATCAGGACACGAATGGAAGCCAGATGTCGAATAAGCATTGACTCAAGAAATGCATTTCAATAACTAGCCATACCTCCAAATCCTCTTATGTACATCTATAGTTACATAGTTACATAGTTACATAGTGACATAGCTGAAAAGAGACTTGCGTCCATCAAGTTCAGCCTACCTCACATTTGTTTTTTGCTGTTGATCCAAAAGAAGGCAAAAAAACCCAGTTTGAAGCACAATTTTGCAACAAGCTAGGAAAAAAAATTCCTTCTTGACCCCAGAATGGCAGTCAGATTTATCCTTGGATCAAACAGTTATTACCCTACATTGAAAGATTATATCCTTGAATATTCTGTTTTTGCAAGTATGCATCTAGTAGCTGTTTGAACATCTGTATGGACTCTGATAAAAACCACTTCTTCAGGCAGAGAATTCCACATCCTGATTGTTCTTACAGTAAAAAAACCTTTCCTTTGCCTTAGACGAAATCTTCTTTCTTCCAGTCTAAACGCATGGCCTCGTGTCCTATGTAAAGTCCGGTTTGTGAATAGATTTCCACACAATGGTTTGTATTGGCCCCGAATATATTTGTATAATGTTATCACATCCCCTCTCAGGCGACGCTTTTCTAAACTAAATAGGTTTAAATTTGTTAACCTTTCTTCATAGCGGATATGTTCCATTCCTTTTATTAATTTTGTAGCCCACCTCTGCACTTTTTCTAATGCCATAATATCCTTCTTTAGAACAGGTGCCCAAAATTGCACAGCATATTCAATATGTGGTCTTACCAGTGATTTATAAAGAGGCAAAATGATATTCTCGTCCTGAGAATGAATGCCCTTTTTCATGCATAACAATACCTTACTGGCCTTGCCCACTGCTGATTGACATTGCACATTGTTGCATAGTTTGTTGTCTATAACAATTCCCAAGTCCTTTTCGTGTGTTGTTATCCCTAATTCGCTTCCATTAAGGGTATACGTTGCGTGTGTATTCTTTACGCCGAAGTGCATAACTTTGCATTTTTCAACATTAAATTTCATCTGCCATTTGAGTGCCCAGTCCCCAGTCTATCTAAATTCCTCTGCAGCAAAGTAATATCTTGCTCACATTGTATTATTTTACAGAGTTTTGTGTCATCTGCAAACACTGAAACATGACTTTCAATGCTGTCTTCAAGATCATTTATAAACATGTTAAATAGAAGGGGTCCCAGAACAGACCCCTGAGGGACACCACTTGCCACCTCTGTCCAGCTTGAAAATTTACCATTAATGACAACTCTTTGTACTCTGTTTTAAGCCAATGTTCTACCCAAGAACAAGCATTTTCATCTAGACCGATTTCCTTGAGTTTGAACACTAATCTATTGTGTGGAACTGTATCAAATGCCTTGGCAAAATCCATATAGATCACATCCACGGCAACACCCTGATCTATACTTCTACTTACTTCTTCGTAGAACGCAATCAAGTTAGTTTGACATGACCGGTGCTTCATAAAACCATGCTGATTTTTGCTGATAACCATGTTCTTCTCAAGGAATTCTTGAATATTATCCCATAATAACCTTTCAAATATTTTACCAGCCACAGAAGTTAAGCTCACAGGTCTATAATTTCCAGGCAAGGATTTTGAACCCTTTTTGAATATAGGAACTACATCTGTCTTCCTCCAATCCTCCGGAACACTTCCTGAAAGAAAAGAATCTTGAAAGATTAAAAACAGAGGTTCACTTATTTCTGCACTTAGTTCCTTAAGTACACGTGGATGGATACCGTCCGGCCCTGGAGCTTTGTTTATATTAACTTTCTTTAGTTGCTGCAGCACCTTGAGTCTTGAGTTAACAAATTACAATTATTCTGCAAGTTTTTAGTAGCAATCATTTGCACATCTATTGCCATGGGTTCTTCCTTAATATATACGGAGGAGAAATAGTTATTTAAAATTCCTGCCTTTTCCTGGTCTTCATTAATTAACACCCCGTTTCAGTTTTTAGTGTACCTACACTTTCATTTTGTTTTTTTTTAGAATTTATGTACTTAAAAAATGCTTTGGGGTTGGTTTTGCTCTCTTCAGCTATCATTATTTCATTTTGAAGTTCAGCAAGTCTAATTGCCTTTTTGCACGCATTATTTGCATCCTTATATATTTTATAAGATGCATCTGATTTGTCCGATTTAAATGCTTTAAATGCCCTTCTCTTAGTTGTAATCTCTTGTTTTACTTCTCTACTAAGCCACATTGGTTTAAATTTGTTTCTTTTATATTTATTTCCCAACGGTACATACTGAGAAATGTACCTTTGTAATATTTGTTGGAAGATGATCCATTTATCCTCAGTGTTCTTTTCACTAAAGAGTTTATGCCAGTCAATATATTGTAAAGCTTCCCTTAACTTATTGAAATTGGCCTTTTTAAAATTATATGTTTTAGTATTCCCCATGTGCTTTTGTTTTTTTGAGTTTATTTCAAAGGACACTATATTGTGATCACTATTTCCCAAGTGCTCACCTACTTGAATGTTGGTCAAAAGATCAACGTTGTTTGTTAAAACCAGGTCCAGACAAGCATCCATTCTAGTTGGTGCTTGCACAAGTTGTGACATGAAGGTGTCATTTAACAAGTTTAAAAACCTAATTCCCTTTGCTGAGGCACTGGTCCCTCTGTCCCAATTTATATCCGGGTAATTAAAATCTCCAATAATTAAAGTGTTACCCAGATTTGCAGCTTTCTCAATTTGCTCAAACAGCTGTTGTTCCTCGTCAATATTAACATTAGGTGGTTTATAACATATCCCAACCAATAGTTGGTTTCCCTTCTTTTCCCCCAAGCAGATATTTACCCATAAAAGCTTCCACATTATCCTCCTCGCATTCCATTTGCTTAACATTTGGCTTTAAATCATGTTTGACATACAAACATACCCCACCACCCTTCTTGTTTTTCCTATCCTTCCTAAAAAACATGTACCCATTTAAGTTAGCTGCCCAGTCATGTGTCTCATCCCACCATGTTTCAGTTATGCCTATTATATCATATTGTTTAGTGTATGCTAATGCCTCTAGTTCCCCATTTTGTTATTTAGGCTCCTTGCATTAGTAAGCATACATTTAATATTATGCATCACTTGTATATTTTGTGAATTTTCACCATTACACAGCTTCTCTGTTCTGAGCTTGCCCCTCCCCCCGTTTCCACCCCCCTTATACTGTGCTAAAGCCCATCTCCTTTCTGTCCTATCTCCATTTTGTAGATTGCTATGACCCTCCCCCCCTACTACTAGTTTAAAATCTCCTCCAACCTTCTAGCCATCCTATCCCCCAGCACTGCAGACCTTCTCCCGTTTAGGTGCAATCCATCACCACTATAAAGGTTGTACCCAATCGCAAAGTCGGCCCAGTGCTCTAAAAACCCCAAACCCTCCTTCCTGCACCAAGACTTAAGCCACGCATTGACCTCTCTAATCTCCCGCTGCCTTTCCACTGTAGCGCGTGGCACAGGTAATATCTCAGAGAATACCACCTTGGATGTCCTTTTCTTAAGTTTGCTACCTAATTCCCTGAAATCATTCTTTAGGACCTTCCATCTTCCTCTTACTTTGTCATTGGTACCAACATGGACCATGACGGCTGGGTCATCCCCAGCCCCTCCCAATAATCCATCCACTCTGTCAGCAACATGCCGGACCCGAGCACCCGGGAGACAGCAAACTGTCCGGTTGAGCCGATCAGAGCGGCAGATTGCCCTATCTGCTCTCCTAATGATAGAGTCCCCTACCACCACAACCTGTCTTGCCTTCCTTACATTTTGCCTTCCAATACATCCTTACATACAATAAAGCAGACAACCTTCCGATGTTATACATAAGCCTTAAAGTGACTAGGTTTGCCACGCAAATAGTATTTAACACCAAATATATTAGCCAAAATGTATCAGAATTGCAACCCTACGTGTTGGAGATGTGGTAGTAGTTTGGGTTCATATATTCACATATGGTGGTTTTGCCCATGTGTTAATGAAATTTGGTCTTGGGTCTTTAAACTCTATTATGATCTGACAGGTATAAAACTAATATTTTCACCTACAGTTGCATTATTACATGTAAACTGGAATTTAAAATCACGAAATGATATCTGTATTGCTGTTCATTGTTTCATAGCTATGAAAATTATAATAGCCAGAAATTGGAGTTCCTCCTTACCCTTTCAAAAACAACATATACTCTTTCAAATGAAAACACAATTGAATATGGAAAAATCGCTTACGATAAATAATATTTCTCAAATAAAAAAAAATGTCATGTATGAAAATTGGCTAAACAAATTGTCAACTATGTAAGATCTACCCTGAACTTGAAGTTAAAAGATACTTGATATTCTGAATTTGTAAAAGTATTATCCTTGGAACCCCCCGATATGAATGTAGTACATTTATATGTAATGTGAATCATTATGTATTTGTGTTTGAGTGACTGAATATTTAAATGTAAACTGATATAAATTGTATTTGTTAAAAAACTTAAATAAAGAAATATTGAGATTAAAAAAAAAAATGTAAAAGTACATTTTGACGTTGTGCCAAAGAAAAGGCTCTAATGAATGTGTGTATGTATACATCAGAACATTATATTACAATCACTGTTTACATTCTTGTATATGCTATTTATGTTAACTGATATGTTTTGAGATATTCTTTGTCTTAACAATGTTGTATTGCATATATTGCTATAAGATATAAAAAATTTCAAAAAAAATATTTGAAAAGAATAGTATACATACGTGTTAATATTCTAGAACAACATTTTATTCCACTTCCCTTTTCTTTTTTTCTCACAATTCTATTACAGTACAAAGTAGAATGACACCTTCATAAGAACTATATGCTTGTATATTCAGAGCCCAATATTGGCATGTAATCCAGTGTAAATGTGTTAATTTTTATATTATTATTGTTTTTGTTAATATTTTTCTTCATTACACTGATATTATTGTAATTATTTTAGAACATCTCTCTATGTCATCAGTACTGATCAAAACAATTGTTTGCTAATCGGGTATTTCATTTTTGTTGTCACTAATTTTGGGTGAGGTATACTATAGTGTTCCACTTTCTTGATACTATGCAAAATGTATACAACTAAGTTATGTTAAAAAGTGGTGTTAGACAAGTATTAACTTTTGCTTCAGCAAATATTTTCCACACTTCTCAGTAAAAGAGCTTAACACAGTGTTCACCTTTACTACAAGCAAAACCATTCATTCAGTGTCTATACTTACTTAAAACAGCAAGGG
>OW240913.1:18892961-18925844 GCA_933207985.1 Pelobates cultripes | reverse complement strand
ATCACAATCTAATATCATTTTTTAGGCATCTGCCCTTGTCGTAATGTCAGCTCCAAACTTAAAGCGAAAAGGGAGTGAATTGCCCAGAAAGCCTCATAGACTGCATGTAAACCCAACACAAGAATGTTCAGAGAAAAGGAGTAGATCCTTTCCTCGTATTTTTGACGTTGATACTAGTCTAGCTTGTTCCAATTCCAGCCATGGGAGTTTTCAGCATGAAGTGTCTCGTAGCTCTTATTCACCTTGGGACTTTAGGTATGTCTGGAGTCAACTCGTATGAAAGGCCCCAATGTATATCATTAAACCTAATTTATATCCATCACCAGCACACAAAGTATTGAATCCAACTCATTTACCAAACCTTGTCAAATACATTGTATTCAGTTCTTCTCATAGAAAAGCACTGGATTGGCAGATCACAGTAATTGTCACACATCCACCATGCATCTGCAGTGCCTCGCGATGAGAAGTATCTAATTGGATAAAATTCATAAATCATGATTACAGAAAGTGAGGATTGAGCTGCGACAGAGAGTCATCATGGTGCTGGTTTACAGTCAAGTTTAGTTGCGTTTTTAAAAAATATTATTAAAAAAAATGTTGGCCCAGTATTATAGTAAATTAAAGGAACAAATCCAGCTAAAACAATATATATATATTAGTTAGCAAGTTCTTTTTAAATGTACCACTTGCAAAATAATCTAGTTGCAAGTAAATTAATTACTTTCCATTTAAACTGTACTAAGATAAATTACAATTATTTGATTCACCATAGCTGCTAGAATAATTATTTATTGATCAACCGCGTTGAATGTCCTATTTAAAAGAACACTAACGATATAATTTTACCATACCTATTCCAGTATCCCCCCCTTCAGCCCCATAATGTTTAAAAGGTTAGTTTTACTTTTATTTACTTGTCACGCTGTTCTCACATGTCCGCCCCTTCTCTTTGGCTGAGATCAACATAGGTAATCATTGGGAGGCTAGTGCACACATGGAATCACCTCTAGTCGTAGGAAGACAGCCACTAGAGTTGTGTTAACCTTGCAATCATAACATTGTTGCATCTACTAATCGGCAATGTTTTAGATTGCAAGGATAAAACTGCAACACCACTGCACCCAAACCACTTCATTGAGAGGAAGTGGTTGGGGTGCCTTTATTTTTCCTTTAATAATTCAGGATCAATGTGCTACACATCAGTCATGTTTGTAGGCTTAATGGTGACATACTTGTGAAAATATGAAACCATTTACTACCTAAGAGATATATTTAATTAATTATCAAATTGCTCTTTCCATTTTCAGATCAGACTATGATTTTCACAGAATACCGTCCAAGATTTTCCAAGCAGTCTGTCTCTCAAACTTTTGCACAGGTGTTAAGGAGAATGATATCCTAGAAGTTCACCCAATCAAGATGGACTTTCTTGTTCTTCGAAGAGGAAAGGAAGACAGTATATACAGAACGGAGTACAAGGAAGTTACTGTGGGGTGTGCATGTGTTAATCCCTTACACGTTGATAAACAAACATGACTATGAACCTGATATTATTGTGTAATGTACAAACGCAACATTTTATATGCAATATTGTCTATTACAATATTTTTATTAACAAATAAATGATTATTTTTAAAAATAACTGTTTATATTATTCTTACTATACAATGTAACAGTAAAGTGAGGAAGCCCCCAAACATGTATATAATCTGTCACCTCTCAGTTACTTTGCAGTCAAAATCCATCTATTTCCTTTACCCATGATCTTTGGGCACGGGATGAGTGTAAATTGCAGATCAGAAACTATAAGCAGGTAGATCGATATTGATAGTGGGAATAACACAGTGTAAAGTGTTGCCCACTACTTGAAGGTATATGAAATAAGGTAAAATGGGCTGAGTGACACAATATACAAAAAAGGAAGCCTATAGACATGAACACCAAATTCCTGGAGTAATCACTAAATTAGAGATAGCAAGAACGGAAGGGAATTTTAAATTTAATTAAGAAGATACATACCCTAACTCACCATCCGTTTGTCCATGGCACACTAATGTATCACATAAGATGGTTATAAGAAACAATATATGTATAAGTATTGAATTGATGAAAAATGGTAAGAATATATCGGAAACACACAGCCTAATCAGGACACGAATGGAAGCCAGATGTCGAATAAGCATTGACTCAAGAAATGCATTTCAATAACTAGCCATACCTCCAAATCCTCTTATGTACATCTATAGTTACATAGTTACATAGTTACATAGTGACATAGCTGAAAAGAGACTTGCGTCCATCAAGTTCAGCCTACCTCACATTTGTTTTTTGCTGTTGATCCAAAAGAAGGCAAAAAAACCCAGTTTGAAGCACAATTTTGCAACAAGCTAGGAAAAAAAATTCCTTCTTGACCCCAGAATGGCAGTCAGATTTATCCTTGGATCAAACAGTTATTACCCTACATTGAAAGATTATATCCTTGAATATTCTGTTTTTGCAAGTATGCATCTAGTAGCTGTTTGAACATCTGTATGGACTCTGATAAAAACCACTTCTTCAGGCAGAGAATTCCACATCCTGATTGTTCTTACAGTAAAAAAACCTTTCCTTTGCCTTAGACGAAATCTTCTTTCTTCCAGTCTAAACGCATGGCCTCGTGTCCTATGTAAAGTCCGGTTTGTGAATAGATTTCCACACAATGGTTTGTATTGGCCCCGAATATATTTGTATAATGTTATCACATCCCCTCTCAGGCGACGCTTTTCTAAACTAAATAGGTTTAAATTTGTTAACCTTTCTTCATAGCGGATATGTTCCATTCCTTTTATTAATTTTGTAGCCCACCTCTGCACTTTTTCTAATGCCATAATATCCTTCTTTAGAACAGGTGCCCAAAATTGCACAGCATATTCAATATGTGGTCTTACCAGTGATTTATAAAGAGGCAAAATGATATTCTCGTCCTGAGAATGAATGCCCTTTTTCATGCATAACAATACCTTACTGGCCTTGCCCACTGCTGATTGACATTGCACATTGTTGCATAGTTTGTTGTCTATAACAATTCCCAAGTCCTTTTCATGTGTTGTTATCCCTAATTCGCTTCCATTAAGGGTATACGTTGCTTGTGTATTCTTTACGCCGAAGTGCATAACTTTGCATTTTTCAACATTAAATTTCATCTGCCATTTGAGTGCCCAGTCCCCAGTCTATCTAAATCCCTCTGCAGCAAAGTAATATCTTGCTCACATTGTATTATTTTACAGAGTTTTGTGTCATCTGCAAACACTGAAACATGACTTTCAATGCTGTCTTCAAGATCATTTATAAACATGTTAAATAGAAGGGGTCCCAGAACAGACCCCTGAGGGACACCACTTGCCACCTCTGTCCAGCTTGAAAATTTACCATTAATGACAACTCTTTGTACTCTGTTTTAAGCCAATGTTCTACCCAAGAACAAGCATTTTCATCTAGACCGATTTCCTTGAGTTTGAACACTAATCTATTGTGTGGAACTGTATCAAATGCCTTGGCAAAATCCATATAGATCACATCCACGGCAACACCCTGATCTATACTTCTACTTACTTCTTCGTAGAACGCAATCAAGTTAGTTTGACATGACCGGTGCTTCATAAAACCATGCTGATTTTTGCTGATAACCATGTTCTTCTCAAGGAATTCTTGAATATTATCCCTTAATAACCTTTCAAATATTTTACCAGCCACAGAAGTTAAGCTCACAGGTCTATAATTTCCAGGCAAGGATTTTGAACCCTTTTTGAATATAGGAACCACATCTGCCTTCCTCCAATCCTCCGGAACACTTCCTGAAAGAAAAGAATCTTGAAAGATTAAAAACAGAGGTTCACTTATTTCTGCACTTAGTTCCTTAAGTACACGTGGATGGATACCGTCCGGCCCTGGAGCTTTGTTTATATTAACTTTCTTTAGTTGCTGCAGCACCTTGAGTCTTGAGTTAACAAATTACAATTATTCTGCAAGTTTTTAGTAGCAATCATTTGCACATCTATTGCCATGGGTTCTTCCTTAATATATACGGAGGAGAAATAGTTATTTAAAATTCCTGCCTTTTCCTGGTCTTCATTAATTAACACCCCCGTTTCAGTTTTTAGTGTACCTACACTTTCATTTTGGTTTTTTTTTAGAATTTATGTACTTAAAAAATGCTTTGGGGTTGGTTTTGCTCTCTTCAGCTATCATTATTTCATTTTGAAGTTTAGCAAGTCTAATTGCCTTTTTGCACGCATTATTTGCATCCTTATATCTTTTATAAGATGCATCTGATTTGTCCGATTTAAATGCTTTAAATGCCCTTCTCTTAGTTGTAATCTCTTGTTTTACTTCTCTACTAAGCCACATTGGTTTTAATTTGTTTCTTTTATATTTATTTCCCAACGGTACATACTGAGAAATGTACCTTTGTAATATTTGTTGGAAGATGATCCATTTATCCTCAGTGTTCTTTTCACTAAAGAGTTTATGCCAGTCAATATATTGTAAAGCTTCCCTTAACTTATTGAAATTGGCCTTTTTAAAATTATATGTTTTAGTATTCCCCATGTGCTTTTGTTTTTTTGAGTTTATTTCAAAGGACACTATATTGTGATCACTATTTCCCAAGTGCTCACCTACTTGAATGTTGGTCAAAAGATCAACGTTGTTTGTTAAAACCAGGTCCAGACAAGCATCCATTCTAGTTGGTGCTTGTACAAGTTGTGACATGAAGGTGTCATTTAACAAGTTTAAAAACCTAATTCCCTTTGCTGAGGCACTAGTCCCTCTGTCCCAATTTATATCCGGGTAATTAAAATCTCCAATAATTAAAGTGTTACCCAGATTTGCAGCTTTCTCAATTTGCTCAAACAGCTGTTGTTCCTCGTCAATATTAACATTAGGTGGTTTATAACATATCCCAACCAATAGTTGGTTTCCCTTCTTTTCCCCCAAGCAGATATTTACCCATAAAGCTTCCACATTATCCTCCTCGCATTCCATTTGCTTAACATTTGGCTTTAAATCATGGTTGACATACAAACATACCCCACCACCCTTCTTGTTTTTCCTATCCTTCCTAAATAACATGTACCCATTTAAGTTAGCTGCCCAGTCATGTGTCACATCCCACCATGTTTCAGTTATGCCTATTATATCATATTGTTTAGTGTATGCTAATGCCTCTAGTTCCCCCATTTTGTTATTTAGGCTCCTTGCATTAGTAAGCATACATTTAAAATTATGCGTCACTTGTATATTTTGTGAATTTTCAACATTACACAGCTTCTTCTATGTCAGGTTACAATTGCAATGTCAGGCATTTGTGAGACCAACTGTGATAGAAATACCAAATTTAAACAAAATAGCAACAATACATTGCAATCAGCATATAGCCTAATCAGAACTAGACTGGAAGTCGAACATAATAGGCATTAAGTCGAAAACAGTATTACATCACAAACATTAAAGAGACACTCTAGTAACGAAAATAACTTTAGCTAATGAAGCAATATTGGTGTGTAGATCATGCATCGGCAGTATCACTGCTCAAGTCTCTGCTATTTAGGAGTTAAACCACTTTGCTTAAATAGTCCTAGTCACACCTCACTGCATGTGACTTACACTGCCTAACTAAACACTTCCTGTAAAGATATATCTAATGTTTACATTTCCTTTATTGGACAGTCTGCTTGAATTAGAATGACTTATCTCCTGCATGGTTCATAGTCGTTGCAGGAGCCTACTGTGTGTGGACTAAAGTGCAATTTACAAAGCAGGAGATTAAAAAAAAAAAGTAATTTAATATCTGATTGAACATAAAACCATTTTCTGGATGCACACATTAAAAAATTATAAACCATAGAGCAAAGTCTATTCAGTAGTAGCTTAGTGCATGGACTTTGTTCTGTGGATTATGATTTTCAGTAATTGAACCATATAAGTGTTAGGCTATAAACTGCTGATAGATCCAAAGGCTAATGAAGCAAAATGTTTGAAGGCAACTTATCATGTACTCAAATGGACACTCCAAGCTCCAACACAACTTTAATGCATTTGATAGGTTTTCAAAGAAAGAAATCAGCAAATTACGTCCATTTCATAATGGTCAAAGTAAATGAGCTGCATGGTTAGATTTGCCAGCATAATCTATGAGTACAATAAGAACTATTTTATTGTGTTCATAAACGTATATTAAGTCATACAAAATTTCCACATAAATGAATGATTGACTTACGCAATACATACATTACCTTTACATTACAGGAAAATATTTTACAGATCTGGCAACAGTGGAAAACAAAGACACCGTTCAAAAATATGGAAATGGGCCGAACGGTTCCTGAAATAACAGCTCCTATAAAAAGGCCGTTCCTGTGGGTTAGGCTCACCATTCTCTTGACACAGAGTCAAGCCAGAGAATAAAACAAGAATGGCCTTTGGAAGCAGATTACTCTTAATACTTGTAAGTGATTATTAAATATAATATCCATTAATCATGACAAAAAAAATAAGATTTCTAACCTGATATTTTAACACACTAGCTATATAACGCATTCAAAATTAGGGCTAACTCTGGTTTTAAAAACAAATTTCTATGTAGAAAAGTCATGTCTATTTCACATAAGTAGGTCTACAGAGCCATCACCCCAGCAAAAACTTCAACAGAAGTAACCGCTTCCATAAAAGTAACAGTTTTGCATTAATATTTTATGGAACTGGTTGTGTTTATTTTGTGATTCATTTTAATATAAACATTTACTATAGATATATATATATTAGAAACAAAAATATGCAATCTGGGTTATATCAATAATAGAAAGACCTGATGCTTAATCCAGCAAAAAAGGATACACACATATGGAAAAATGGTATAGCACTCTAGGTTTTGTTAAAAAAAAATTAAAACGTAATTTGGTCATCATTCAGATTTCGATTAAAAAAAAGGATGGGTGTGGAAAGCAGCTTTACCTGGCGGAGGATTCCAGTTAAGTTTATTGCTTAATTTACAGCTTTTTAAGGGTGGGAACTAATAGTAGCATACAATAGTTCAATCCACAGTAAAAAAAAAAAATATTATTAAAAAAAGGCAAGTATAACCCTTTAAATCTTAAAAATCACCAGGTTTGATGATGCCAGCACTTTTAGTGGGAGAATCTACTTTGAAGGGTAGACAAGTGGTTGGTCATCAGGCAAACCGGTGGTTGGTCATTAGGTAGATCTGTGGGTGGTCATTAAACCCTCTCCATCTGCTGTAGCAAGTTTTTGAAAGACAGCTCCACAATGGCTGAATAAGACCACAACCGCATGTGGAGTCAGGACCTCTCCATTCTGCTTCCATGGTAAAGGAGGGAAGAATGTGATTGGGGAATGGCACAGATACAATTTGATGTAGACACCTTTTATT
Source organism: Pelobates cultripes (assembly GCA_933207985.1). NCBI lineage: Eukaryota > Metazoa > Chordata > Amphibia > Anura > Pelobatidae > Pelobates > Pelobates cultripes. Next base: position 18,918,415 of record OW240913.1, on the reverse strand, counting down.
TAACCTCTTATTGAACCTTTTTTAAACCCCAAAATACGCTAATTTCAATAAGACATTTTTTTCAAACATTCTGCAGATTTTAATTATTATATTAAAGCCTGTGAAAACTGTAAATCGCAATCTAATCATTTTTCCTATGTTTCAGGCATCTGCTCTTTTCGTAATGACAGCACCAAACTTTCAACGAAAAAGGAGCGAATTGCCCAGAAAGCCCCATAGACTGCACGTGAACACTACACAAGAATGTCCAGAGAAAGGGTTTAGACTCTTTCTTAATATCATTGGAATTGATACTAGACAACATTGTTCCAATTCTAATTCCAGCCATTTGGGTTTCCACCAAGATGTGTCTCGTCGCTCTCCACCATCTTGGGAACTTAGATATGTCTGGAGTCAACTATGACTCATTTGTTTTAAATCGTTTTTTATTTTATATGCAAAATGGTAGCAGATATGGAGCGAATTCAAAAAAGTATTGCATGGATGCCTACACAGAGGCATAATAAGTCAGGGTTAGGTCACATATGGTATTTGGTCGCCTACGCAGAGGCTTAGAAAGCTGAAGATGCAAGCATCGTTAAGTCAGTTACAATTAACAAGTGTCGGCATAGTTTACTGCGCTGAAATGATTTAGTCTGGTTACAGCATTTTACTAACATAAAATAGTAACGCTAATAACAACCTATATGTTCTTAAAACGGCTGCGTATATGGGAGCGTTGAACGCAGGTTAAACTGTATTCTGCACTACCATAAATTTGTATAGCATAAGTATCTGGCTGTGAGTCATTCACACCAAGCTCTACTCCCTCATTCAGTATTGGCAGTCAGCGCAGGCCATGGGCTGCCTGACCTGCACTTGGCCATGCGACATAGTAATATGGTAATATGCTGATAATTAAAGCCTATAATAGCAATAAGGAATTTAGGCTTAAGTAATCACTGTAAAGTCAAGTGCTAAGCTATCAGTAATTCCTTGCAAAATTATAACAGTAACGGTCAAATAATATAGGCATAACGGAGTCTAAAATGTACAACAAGCATATGTTTAACTTATCCTGATGTAGAACGCAGTACATCTTTGCGGCAATTCTGGCTAACAGCAATGCCCAGATTATGTGTCCCCTAAATGTATTCACTATCTAATCACATGGGCAGAATAATAAACATTTTATTTGCTGCATACAGATGCGTGGGCCGTATAGGCTAGTCCCATCAGGTTAAGGCTCAAAATGCATGGTATACCTGTGCATAATACATGACATTCAACATTTAAACATCTGAGTGCTTGTGGCTGATGGCCTTATGTGTAATTAATAAATTATGTCTTGTGTCTTTTGCCAATAAATAAGCGGTAATAAGTTACGCGGGGCTAAGGCCCACTGAGGCAGTGTACCATAATATACATATTCAATTGTAATCTAAAATATGGACATTAGTATATTTATCATATTACATATCAATCTGATACATGCAGTATCTATATGCGCAGTATGTTGTGTCAACCGCCTAATCTGTTATAGTTCCGACTTATGGAATCAGCAAATGCTTATGATTTAAGGGCAACTAACAGTAGTGCACAAGTTTAACTGAACAATCTAGCATTCCCTAACTTCTTTAAGGACGTGGAGATATATGCCAGCCAACTATTGAGTAGATGCGAAAGTAGAAATGAAAAATGTGAACTAAATTGCTAAATGTACCTTTACCAGAATGCAAGAAAATAAATGAAAAATGGTAACTGTGCATGGCTGGATCACCATGTCGACCTACATGGCCGTCTGAGGGGAGTCTCTCATACTGTCGCCATCATACTGTCCCTGGGTTGCGGGCCTCCTTCCGTCTTCCCCTAGCATTGGTCCCGCCCCACTGGGCTCGCGGCATCAGGGACAAAAGCTCTCCAGGGACCCCTCAGACCCAGAGGCTCAGGTGCTCACTCCTCTAGTGGTCGGGAACTCAGCGCGGGGGGTCCATCCGGCGCTCGGTATCGCCAGGGCCTGCATGAGGTGCCCAGGTCAGTCTCCCTTATTAAGTCCTCTGCGGTCCCTCTCCTTTGGGGTAAGTCTCCAGGCGGGCCCCAGTCTGGTGGCCTTTGCCTGTTTAGGGGATCGGCGTAGTCCCCACGCAGTATCTCCCGCCCTGGAGTGTGCCGTCCCCATGTGGCCGGGACTACCCCCACCGGCTGGGGGGGGAAGTGGGGCCGGGCCGCACCTCGTGTCTTTGTTGTCCCCTGTGAAGGTACCCTAGCCGGGAATCCGTCTTCCCTGGCCTGTTGGGCAATTATCTGTGTGCCTTCGGGTGCCTCACGCATCCAGGCTCGTTATGGAGTGTAGGCCCGCTTTAGTAGTCTCAATGTTCCCATCTCATTACTGGTTTCAGTTTGGTATCTTCAGATAGCTTATGTGTTTCTCTCCAATTATATGTCAAGTAATCCAGCTTTATGGTAGTTTGTGTGCTGTTTTTTTAGCCATTTTCCTGGGCCCAGTTCTGATGCTGTGCAGCTTGGCGGCCAGGCCCTGCCCCCTCAACTATGACTCATTTGAAAGGCACTTAAGTATATCATTAAATCTTTACATCCATCATCAGCAGGCAAAATATTGAATCCAGTGCCTTTACCAGACATTGTAAAATATATTGGATTCAAAGCATCTCATAGAGAAGCATTGGATTGGCAGATCACAGTGATTATTGCGCATGCATCATACCTCTCAATGAGAAGTATCTGATCCTTCAAAAGTCATCAATCATGATTACACTCATCATGATGCTGGGTTATAGGCTAGATTTAATGTTATTTTAAAACATTTATATAAAAAAATATGGTCCTGTATCCTAATATAAGAAAGGAAAACATTCAAATAAACAGTGTATATTTTTAATTAGAGAGTTACTTCGAATTAGTTTGTAAAGTACTACTTGCCAATTAACAGTGCTGCTGTAACGACAAGATAACTGTGAAAATGTGCAACCATACCATACAAAAGATAAATATTTTATTAATGATCAAATCCCTCCATTTGCAGGTCCAACTATGATCGTAACAGAATACCAAGCATACTTAGCCAAGCAGTCTGTCTCCAAAATACTTGCAGTGATTTTAAAATGGTTCAACCAATCACAATTGATTTTCTAGTTCTTCGAAAACACCAGAGAGAAAAAAAGAAAAAAAAGACAATATATACACAGCGGAGTTCGAGGAAGTTACTGTGGGGTGTACATGTGTGTATCCCATTATTCAATATGAAACATAAAGTGACTATGAACCTAACTTTATTGCATAACACAACATTATATATAACATGTCATCTAACTATTATAATGGCTGTATTGTTAATACACAAATAAATGAAATGATCTATTTTGAAACAGGTGTTTCCACTCTTTACGTTATTTTACTTTACTATGTAACAGTAAAGAAAGGAACCCCCAAAAAATATACATAATCTGTCACCTTTCGGTTACTTTGCGGTCAAAATCCATCTAATGCTTTATCCATGATCTGAGGGCACGGCATGAGTGTTAATTGCAAGTAAGTAGATCGATATAGATAGTGAGAATAACACAGTGTAATGTTTATATTTTAAGGTATTGTCTTCTATTAGTGTTGTTTATGGCTGCTGTCCATGGTAAATCCTGGAATTGTATTGCTGATTCACAATACAATAACTGTATTGATTTAGATATTTGAAATGAAGGTGCACTGTCTTTTTCAATGGCTTTAGAGTTAAAGTGGACCAGAAATACTTTCTTTTCATCTATTAAAACGTTTTAAATCTCTAGTCTATAGCACTATATTGCACACTCCTAGCAGCATCTATGAGGCCAAGCTGACTGAAATGGGCACTTTAAATGGACACTATTTGTTCTGGTGTGTAGAATCATTCCTTTCAGGCTTTTGCTGTAAACGCTGTCTTTTCAGAGAAAATGCAGTGTTTACATAACAGCCTAGTGATTAATCCCCTGGCCACTCCTCAGACTTCTGCTAGAGGTGCTTCCTGGGGCAGAACTGCACAGTGAGCAGCACTGCTATACAGATGATTCAATGCATTTCTATGAGGAGATGCTGATTGGCCAGGGCTGTGTTTGACTTGTTGAGTAGACTTGAGTCCAATAGAATAGCTGTAGGATAATATGATGATCGTTTACCACAATCTTACTGTCACTCTCACCCTAAATTACCTGTAATTTCTGTGAGGAATTTGATGCAAACTTTAATTTACCTGTAAAATCAGTGTCATCTGCATGTACTTAAAAAAGCAGACAAGCTATAGATTGCATTTTACTACTAAGTCTAAAACAAGCTGATAATAAACATAAGTATAAAAATATGTCTATACGCTTTCGCATTGACTGCTGCTCAGTTGTGGGTTGAATGAAGCAGATTAATTGTATTAAACAATTGAAAAGGAAAGCAGCCGCATGGGCCAAACATTATAACCCATTGGAACTGTATGGAATACAGAATGGGGGGAATCCTTTGGTTACTCTTGTTTGTCCTGCAGACAGAGAGAGTATAGAGAACATAGCTATGATGGCATGGTCTGGACTAGCTGCATTAGTACGTGTGGAAAAAAAGGAAATTAGAAAAAATTGCAAAGTTTTGTCATTTTTATTTTCTAAGAAAATACATCAAAGGGATTCAGCAAAGAAATATTGAATTTCAGATTGGAAGGTAAGTTTAACCCCTTAAGGACACATGACGGAAATATGCTGTCATGATTCCATGTTATTCCAGAAGTTGTGTCCTTAAGGGGTAGAGCTACAATTCCTGTCTAGACTTGGAGACTGCTTGCAAGTACCATCAAAATGTACTCTAAACGTACCCAACGTTCCCCTATCCAGTTTTTAATTCCCTCCCCATATCCCATTAACTTTACATCTCTGACAGCATATTATTTCTGACAAAAAGCGAAATAATGGATAGAATAACACTATACTTACATCCAATTTTTATAAATGGCTACAGGATATCCTTGCTCATGAACCAAAAATAAAAAAGAAGTCTTACATATTTTAAATCAATAAATAAATATTAAGGTAAGACAAGTCAGCACAGCTACAATGAAAGTTGCACTATATGTGTAAAAGTGTGAAACAGCATATGGATCTCCAGCTAAACTCTGGGTTTACATTGGAAATCAGTCACATTCTAATCTCCCAGCATTAAATCCACTGAGCTGACTGCATCCTAGTAGTGTCAATAGAGGTTACATCAACCTTTGATTGTGGAATTTCATCCAACATAGAATGCTGACCCTAAAGTCCCGTAGAGAAAGTTAGTGCTCCACACTCACGGGATTTAATAACACATGTGGTAACAACCAACGATACGCATACAACACACACAATCACCCAATAGCCTTACAACCCACCACATACAACATATGCAGTCTCCCACACACACAAGACCATAAGAAGCCATATTACACAGAGTAAGATCATACCCAAAGACAAACACCAAAAGCCATCTTTAAATAAAGATGAACCACCAGAAATGAAAGAGGTATGACAATGTAAATCAATCAAAGAAATATATTTGCCAGGTTTATGCAATGGCCTGTCTGGCTAACCCTTCAAGGACCAAGCAATACCTTTGTTTATATTTATTGAGTTGACAGGTGGGATCTTCTCTTCCAATGCCTAGCCATAACATTATCCTAATATCTTCTCCGCCCTCATCTTCTATGCTAAATTTGGAAATATGTTTAACAAAGCTCCCACCTGATTCATCAGAATTTTTATTACCTAATACAAAAAATATAAAGAAACAAAATTGTACAATTTTGTCGTTTTTTCACACCTTGTTTGTTTATATAGATTGTTTTCTTGTCAAATATATTTTATTAGAGAGGTTTTAAAAAAAATAAAAAAATATTGTAATAAACAGTGAACAATAGTAACAGATACAATGACTATTAATGGGAAAGGGAAACTGGGAGAAAAGGGGTATCCATTTATATATATATATATTCATACATTAGGTAGATATCTGTACATCAAAATAAAGAATAAAAGATTACTTTAAATAATATATTTATATTGGTTATAGCATTATGTAAACATAACAAATAAATGATACATAACTGTTTACAAACAATACATTTTCTTTAAATTTTCTTCCCATTTATTCCAGTAGTATAATAACTTATCTAATAAGGAGGATGGTTGTCTTATGGCCAATTCATATGTTTCATTCTCCAGTGTCAGGTTCAGGATTTCTTTGATTGACGGTAATTTGGGAGATTTCCAGTATCAGGGCAGTGAACAAGTGGCAGCACTTAAAATATATCCTATAGGGGGGCGGAATCTAACCACTGAAGCGATTGGACGCATGGCCGCGGAGCTCCGGGCCAAAAACCGACAAAGCAACCGCTAAAAGGGGGATACCCCATCCTATATACACGTCGGAGGGAACACTTACCCCACCCGAACACCAGAGGTCGCAAAACTAAAAAAATAAAGCCCGACAAGCCCCGACCGGGCATGAACATCGGAGACTTGTGGAAGCAGGCCTTGAGTGCACCAGGCCCCAATATGGCGTCACTACACGGCGGCTGCTCCGACTTCACTGACGGGACGTCGGACGAAGAGGAGAGGGAGTACCTACCGGTTCCACAGAGGCAATCGCCGGCACGACAGGCGCCCCCGCCGCCTGCAGCGTCTTCCACACCAGTCACAATGGAAGCAATCAGCAAGCTGATGACGGACCACCATCAGAAAATCTCGGCAGAGGTGGCCACAATCCGAGATGACCTGCGCGGCCTGTCAAGCAGGCTAGGAGTCGTGGAAAGCACTTCCAATACCCAGGCAGACCAAATTAAAGATCTGCAACGGGCAATCATAGAACTTAAACAGCGCAACCTCCTCACAGAACGCAAACTCGATGCCCAGGAAGATAAGCGGCGCCAAAACAATTTAAAGATCAGGGGAGTAGCAGTAAGCGTTACAGAGGCTGAACTACCGCACTTCACCAGGCGGCTTCTTGCAGCACTTCTGACCCCCAAAACGGCCAAAGCGACCCACCTAACGGGCGTATTCCGCATGCCAACACCAACCACAGCACCAGCTTCAGCTCCTGGAGACCTGGTGATACAATTCCTAAACCGCAGGGACAAAACCACGGTACTAGCAGCCACCAGAGATCAGCCAACCTACCACTTTGAGGAGATGGAGCTCTCCTTCTATGCGGACCTCTCTGGGGGAACGTTAGCATGGAGGAGGTCGCTGAGACCATTCACCTCCCTCCTGCGCTCACACCAACTGCAGTACCGATGGGGCCCAGCCAATACATTGCGAGTCGCTAAAGGGGACACTACACATGTGATTCACGACCTCCAAGAAGCTGCAGCAGCATTAAGAGGCCTAGGCCTCCCCTCGGACTCCCTCGGTCAAGAAGCACCCACACGCTCTCGAGGCCTGGACCCCGTACATGCAGCGGAATTCAAACCCAGACAGAGAACCGCGGAGGCCCACGCGGCAGCGACAACTTGAAACTCATACGGTACGAGTCTCACCAACACCGGACTTCGGCTGCACTGCCCGCCATGTTGCCCCAGATGGGTCTCAGACCCGGACTGAAATGAACTCTCCCTAAAATGACATTACTGGCCTCCGACATCTCACACAGGCCAAAGGTGGACTATGCCTCTATTCTAGCACAGCCCCCACTTGACTTGACAACGCAGGGTACACCGCAATGAGTTTGCCTCATTCGAAACCTATACACTCTGTAGGACTAAACCAGATGCTAACTACTATTGTTTTTGTTTTCATACTCTTCGTTTATGTTTGATTACCCACAGGCAGTATGCCCCTACTTAACTATATGAACATTTATTTCAGCCTACCCTAGCGACACTAGACCACCAGGGTAATCACTGATTAGCATATAATACTCGCAAACGGTCTATGCTATTTGTATAGGCGACTATTAGGAGCCAACGGCCTCAGCAATCATTACATGCAAATACCTTAAGCAAAAGTCCAGTGCAACCAGTATCTGCAAATATGTTGTGCACACATTCTATGCAATGATTATATGCAACTGGAGTGGGCACACAGCCCATGCAATTAGTATAAGCGAATACCCTATGCAACTGCTCTAAGCACACGATATAAGCCACTATAGTATGCAAACATCCTGTGCAATCACTACACGCAATTGCCATATGCAATATTTTATACAACCGTCATATGCAAATGTCTTAATACTGTGTACACACGGTCCGCACAATTAATATACGCACTTACTCTGTGCAACCGATAGGCGCACCAACTTCTAAGCAAACATTCACTGCAACCGTTCCATGCAACCAATATGTGCAAATGTTCTATACAACCGTTTCATGCAACTGTTATGCGCACACGTTCTGAGCAACTGTTTTACACTAATGTTGTCTACGACGGCAAAAGGTTCTATGTAAATGTTAGGTATTCAGACCGAGGCCGGTCCGAATAGCAGATAACTGAACGCCCACTATCCACACCTTACTAGGTGCAGCTGGGAAAGGCTAAATGAGCTACCACAAAAAGCGTACGCAAGCGACTAACAAACAGATACACCTAGCGTGTATCTCAGCATATAGAAACCACTGCGCTAGCTCAGCTAAACTAGCATAGTCAAGCATCATTTGTTATTAATTTAAGCATAACCTGTTTTTACATTTCATCGTCTATTTGTACTTTGGTAAGGAAAACGTATAGTCATGTTGGATAAAAAAAATGTGCGAATATCTATGTCACTGTCTACAATGTACAATTCTTGCGTTACGCCGCTGTGGCGTCTGTTGAAGCCTTGTACCTACCCGCACAACAAAAATAAAGAATATAAAAAAAATAAAAAATATATCCTATAATTATTTTGTCGATTTTATTTAAGGAACGAGGAAACTTTTTAAAAAGCCTAATTCTGACGTAAAATAAGTCAAATATGGGTTAATGTTTTGAATTAATGCATGTATATTTCTCCAAAATGTTTTTAATTTGGGACAGAACCACCATATATGGGACATATTTCCAATATTTCCACATTGTCTTCAAAATTTCTCAGGTATATTTGGGTTAATGTTATGTAGTTTTACTGGAACTAAATACCATCTATATATGAGTTTAAAATGGTTTTCAAAATGATTTGTGCGTTGTGTTATGCCTTTTAAATTTAGGGGAAAACTGAGCCAGTCATCTAAATCATATTGAGTGCCTAATTCTGACTCCCATGTAATTTAATTTAGTGAGCCTAGTAGAAATTTGGGAGTAACAGAATTAAATAGTTGCTTTACTGTTTGGATCAACATGTTCTCTAATTTAACGATTTCTAATTATTTATATCCTATATTCAAATGTGTCATTAATTAAATTCTGGGATAATATGGTCCGATCAATAAAAAATTTCTTTAATTTTAACAAATGACATAATGCAATTTCCTAAAAAAAAATTATTTAAATTGAATATAGAATATGAATACCAAAAATGTAATGTATTAATGTATTAATATGATGATTTAAAATAGGAAGTGGCATGGCTCTTGATAAACCAGATGATTGACTAGCAGTTTTAAAAATAGTGTCCCAAGCTTTTAGGGTAATTTTGGTAGTAGGTGACATGTCGGAATTTTGGGGGCGTTTATTTGGAGGTAACCATAAAATGTCTTTAAATGAAATGGGATTTATTTTATCTGACTCCATCTCCAGCCATCTTGGTTTGTTGAAGTCTATATTAAATTTAATAGCAGAGGCAGCATTTGTTGCTGTATAATATTTACGAAAGTCTGGAATTCCTAATGCACCATTTATCTTTAAATTTTGTAAAGTAGTACGTTTTACCCTGCTTGGTTTATTTTTCCATATAAATTTTATTAAGGGTGAATGAATTTTATTAAAAATTTTTTTTTATTTTTTTTTTTTTATTTAATTTTTTTGTCGTGCGTGTAAGTACATCAGTGCCTGCATTGCCACAACAGCTTTGACAGGCGCATTCGTATACAACAGAATTAAACATTGGTGTGGCATGAGTAAATTTGGCACATTTTTTGTTATATAATGATTCAAGGTACAGCGTAGCGTTTGAGTCAACTTTGAACCTGATACGCTTTAGTGTAATGATTCAGTAAACGTGTACATGTAAACAGAAGAAGACGAACCATGTTGAAGTAGCCTAGTGTTATCGATTTTGTGGTCCAATGGGGAGTGTATGTGCATGTGTGCTGCCTGAAAGTGAGGCTAGTTAGAGTGAGAAACTTATCTATGTGTGAGACATGTCGTGAAACAATAAGATAAAACACAACATAGAACATAACATAACATTCTGGCATGTCATAGCGAGTGATGGCATTGAGGGTGAAATGTGTACTCATAATATAATAGGGCACTGTTCGTCGCTGTTTAAGAAGCACATCTATTTTAAACCTAAGTAGAGTAGAGCCTAGGTAGGTTCGCGTAACTATGTTGCGCGATAGCACTAGTCGTGACTCATGTGGGTTAGCTATTGGTGGCTCTCTGTGAGTATGTCCCCATATCCTAGGGGTGAGGGGGTCATCACCAGAGTAGTTGAGGTCAGCCCTGTGAGGGATTTCTCTCTGCCTATGGGGAGCGGGGTGTGTTTGTATATCCTAAAGCGTAACTAAACATAAAATGAACTAATTAGACAAAATTTTAAGGTATAACAGATCTGTGTGGTTGACACTGGACCGCTGGATCAAGCGGAGGGAGCTGATGATGGGCTCATGTCTTTGCAGTTCTCGCCTCCCTGGGCCGGAAGACTGTAGCCTTGTCTGCTTTCCAAGATTGGGGGTGAGGTTGTCTAGCTGCCGTGTTTCTCTGGCTAGAGAATCCCAATATGTCCAGTATAGTTTGGACATCCTGGGGGGTCGCTGCCTTATGTTGTTCTCCATTTACAGTCACCCATAAAGTTCTGGGAGTCGCCCATTTGTAGGTTATTCTTGCTGCGTGAAGTGGTTTGGTAACCGATTTCATGTCCCTACACCATAGGAGTGTGGCCCTGCCTAAGACTTGAAAAATGAGAGTCGGCATGATTCAAACTCCAAGGGGGTCTTCCCTTGTAGTGCAGCCAATAACCCTAGTTTGTCTGACATTGTTTGACACCTGAGTATATTGTCCCGTGGAGCTGCGTTGGGGGCCTGAGGAGATTTGGATATTCTGTATACTCAATCAAATATTAATGCTTTGGCCTGTCTCGTCGGCAGTACCTCAGTCACTAGGCACTGAATATAGTGGGGTAGTTCCTCTAGTGGCACAGCCTCTGATCTTAATATTCTTGCGTCGGCTCCTATCATCCAGTAGGTGGAATTGGTTGGAGAGGCTTTCCTGGGTGGTTTGTAATTGTTGGATTGTGTCACCCATCGTATGGATGCTGTGCTTATGTGCCCCTCTGTAGCTTGAGTGCGTGCGGTCACTGCCTGCACTTCTGTGGTAAGCACTGCTAGGTCTGCTTCCCACATTTGTTTAAGGTTGTGTTGGAGGCCTGCCAGCATGGTTTGAATGTCCCCTTTCATAGCTGGGGCACAGTCATTTGGTGCCAGTGATAGTTCTGGTCCATTGGGGTCTGGTGGGGGGCTGTCATATGTGTATTCCTTTTCCGAGGGTTCAGGTGAGGCCTCACGGGCCTGCGACACCCTGGGTGTTTGCAGCATTTGACTAATGTCCTGCCGTGGTTTCGAGGTGGCTGGCGTCGGTTTTGGGGTTTTCCGTCCCATCTCACCTGCACTGTGCTGGTTTGTCTGCTGGTCTCCTGAGACAGATATGTACCATGGCCAGCCCCTCTCCACGAGCTCCCCATGCTGTCCGCCCGTGCGTAGGCCTTACCACCACATTTTTCAGTTTTCGTGCCGGGAGTTAGAAAAAACGGCATCAGTCTTATCGGGAATGTGTTCTGCTTGCAGCAGTGCCTTTTGAGACCACAGGTTTCGCTGTATGGTCTCGATGTTGGTGGATTTCAGTCGATTTTTCTCGGAGCTCCGGGTAATGGCGTCTGCTCCAGTGCGGTCTTAGGCTCTGCCCCATTTAAAAAGTTTAATGATATAGATAACGAGATAGTTCGAAAAAAATATAATATTTTGGAAAGAATATTCATCTTGATAGATGTCATTCTTCCCACCCATGAAAGCTCAAAATCAGACCATCATTTCATATCTTGTCGTAGGTCGGCCATTTACTTTTGTCAATTATATGTGTTACATTTGTGTTTTCAGTACCCAACAAGGTCCACGTGGGTGGTAACCTTGTGGGAAATATGTATAAAAGAAGCAATAAAGCCTCAGTGCATTCTGTTCCTGTTTGACCCTCAACACGTAGTCTTGTCTCGTGATTGGAGGGGAACTGCTATAATCACACTGGGGATTGCTTTGCTTTGCATACTCCCTTGAGCGCTAATCACTTATCTCTTCTAAGAGCTGTTCCTGATACGCTCTCCTGGAGGAGAGGTTGTGATGAGAGCAATCTCACCACATTGCATTGGAAAAGCCTGGTTGCTTGCCTTTGGATTATGGCCCCATGTTAAAAGACTTTGTTTCCCCTGCAGAAAAGACTTATTCATGCTTTTCTGCCCGGTGTTCTGTAGATCCAATCTACCGAACTAACACACGAATGCCTGGGCCACCTGGGAGCTGGAGTGTGTCGGCAATTAGCCTCCCAGAAGCTGCGTTTAAATGAATACTGGGTGGCCGCCATTCGTACACTGAACACGAGGTCGCGACCATTTTAAACACGCGAATGCACAGCGGTGTTCGACGCCCAACTCATGGAACTGAAAACGGATGCCTTTTGGCGCGAACACCGCTGAAGCCGCCGACCTCCCTTCTTGTTCGGTAGAAGTGCACGAACGGCCCTGTATTCGGTAGTTGTACCTGACTACACTATACCCCAGATAGAAATCCCATTGAGCTCATTCATATGAGAACTGACTTTATGAAGACTTTGGCTCCATGGCGATTAAACTGTATTTGTGTGGTCTGAGCGCCATTCGCTGAATAATGTGCGCTCAGACCTGAGCTATCTGGGGCTATGTTAAATGTATATATTCATTGTAACTTGTGTCACATAGTGTATTTTAATAGTAATTCCTGTATTGGTATCCCCACGTGCATAATGGCGATTTGCCTTTGTCCTGGGAGATAATTGAATTACTTCTCAATTATCTCCAGGGCAGAGGGGAGGAAGCCAGGATGCATTGTGGGAATATAATGTGACTGTGTGTCCTAGATTGCTGATTGTCTGTCCTTTGTCACAGTCTCCCATTTGGTCCCCTAGGGCAGTGTCCACCAGGTGGGAGACCTGCATAAATACTGGGCAGGTAGCCCTCATTAAACAGACCACTGCTTGACCCTCAACACGGAGCCTTGTCTCGTCCTTGGGGGGATTTACTGTATGCTGATAGAGACTGGCCCTGTATTCGGTAGTTGTACCTAACTACACTATACCCCAGATAGAAATCCCATTGAGCTCATTCATATGAGAACTGACTTTATGAAGACTTTGGCTCCATGGCGATTAAACTGTATTTGTGTGGTCTGAGCGCCATTCACTGAATAATGTGCGCTCAGACCTGAGCTATCTGGGGCTACGTTAAATGTATATATTCATTGTAACTTGTGTCACATAGTGTATTTTAATAGTAATTCCTGTATTGGTATCCCCACGTGCATAATGGCGATTTGCCTTTGTCCTGGGAGATAATTGAATTACTTCTCAATTATCTCCAGGGCAGAGGGGAGGAAGCCAGGATGCATTGTGGGAATATAATGTGACTGTGTGTCCTAGATTGCTGATTGTCTGTCCTTTGTCACAGTCTCCCATTTGGTCCCCTAGGGCAGTGTCCACCAGGTGGGAGACCTGCATAAATACTGGGCAGGTAGCCCTCATTAAACAGACCACTGCTTGACCCTCAACATGGAGCCTTGTCTCGTCCTTGGGGGGATTTACTGTATGCTGATAGAGACTGATTGCTAGGAGTGTAAGCCGCTTGGGTGATTTTCCTATTCGTCTGCTAGCAGCTATTCGTATGGTTCCAGTTCAGGAGTTTGGAGTGCTATATTGTATGCAGTTCGGGAGATTGGAGCATTCCCTTATTTGCGGTTCGGTGTTCTACAGTAGCTGTGCCTGCATCTCTGGAAAGGGAAGATCTACTAAATGGCGGTTTAACCCTTTTTTGCCCGGGGGTGCCGTTACAGAGGTCTTTCCCACACGGTCCTGGAGGACAGAAGCTGAACCAGGGTGGAAGGAAGATGGCGAGACTCCAGTTAAACTACCGCGGTTGTGGAGTCTGCGGTGATTGTGGTGTCCGGTGCGGTGCTTGTGGTCCTCGGCGCAAGTTAGGAAGCGTCCGTCAACGGAAGGTACTCGGTTGGAGTACGGGTGATCCGTTACAATATGTATGCATATTGTTTAGGTTTTTGCATAAGTTTATGCCAAGATATGCACTAAAAGTATTTTTCCAATCAAATAAGTATTCTTTTTTAAGTTTATCCAAATCAAAGTTGTGAGAACTGATTTTATAATATGCCACTTCTTCAAACTCCTTTAAAATTGAATTTAGGGAATTTATAGATATAAATGGATTTTTAATTGAAAGGATAGTATCATCAGCAAACAAACCTATTTTGTGGGCATTAATACCAATTTTTTATGCCCTCTATATCTGAAGTTTGTCTTATTATTTCTGCTAAAGGTTCAATTGCCATAATAAATAACAGAGGAGTTAGTGGGCATCATTGTCTTGTCCTATTTGTAAGTGGAAAATCATCTGATATGAATCATGAAGCCAAAACGTTTGCACTCGGGTTGTAATATAAAGTGATTACTGCTTTAATGAATGAAGATGGTATGTTGAATTTTTTCAGAACTTCTTCCAGATAGCCTCAATGGACTCTGTCGAATGCCTTCTCTGCATCTAAAGAAAGAAGCAGAGAAGGTGTGAGAGTTACCTTAATTTGATTAATTAAATTCATAAATCTTCTGGTGCCATCTGGAGCCTGTCTGCCCATCACAAAACCAACCTGATCCATATTGATAAAAATTGGAATAATTTTTGCTAATCGATTTGCTAATATTTTGGCACATAATTTAGTGTCATTATTGATTAAAGAAATTGGCCTAAAGTTTGTACATTTATCAGGGTTTGTGCCTGCTTTTGGCAAGGTGATTATCTGTGCACACAAATTCTCCTTTGGCATCTTAACTGAAGACCAATATGTATTAAAAAGTCTAGTTAAATACGGTGTAAGAATATCTGAAAAAGTCTTATAATATGTTATGGTGAATCCATCGGGGCCAGGTGCTTTACCATTAGGGGAGTTTTTAATTGCTTTTAATCACTGTTTAAATTAATTTTATTTAGAAATGTTTTGATTGTTCCTTTGTAGGTTGTATGGTTTTAAAATCAGAATTTAAATTATAAAGCGATTTATAATAATTTGCAAACATATTACTAATTTTTATTGGGTTTGTTATATCATTGCCTTTGTCATCTAATAGGTATTCAATTCTAGACTGTAATACATTGCTCCTGAGCTTTGACGCCAGAAGAGAGGAGGCCTTATTACCTTTTATATAAAAAATTTGTTTAAGGTGTCTCAACATGAAAGAAGTATGTTCTAATTGAATTTTGTAAAAAAAAATTATTTGATTTCTGTTATCATTGTTATATAGATTGTTTCCAAGAGAATCCTAGAAGTTCCCTTTCTTTCTCTGCCAAGCCAAGATAATATATTGGGATTGTTAATGTATCATAATTATCTGGACTCTCTCTGTTGTTTATTGCCCTGAAAGTTACAAGTTAAAAAAAAAAATCACATTTTGTGTATCTAGGTACAGTGACTTGTCATAACAACGTAAATCTAGAAATATGACATAGTTATCGGCAGAGTACGAGCAGTGAAACTGGGAAAATCAACTGGAAAAGACACCAATAATACAGGGGAATCCTTTAATCATGAGTTCTCCTATAAAAAGGCTCTTCTGGTCTGGACAGACAAACTTCTCTGGAAACAGATCCGAAGACATTAGATAGACAAGAATGGCTTTTAGAAGACTTACACACTTACTGCTGGTAAGTAATATCATAAACACTTCATTCACAATAGTATGTATTGCTGCATTAGTACATTGTTCAGTATATAGTATATTTTTTGTATGTTTTATTATTGACTGTTTATTTAAATTTTGCTGAAAGTATTAAGTAATACATTTTACAGCCAAAATCTGTTTAGTTGTTAACTATATAGAACAGTTGGTGGTATTACATTCTTCTCATCCAAGAAAACTATATTTCTTAATTTCTTCATGAATGTATTGCAAAGATAATGCTGTAAAAAATGCAAAAACAAAATAATAAAAAATTAAACAGATACTCACTTTTCGGTTCTAGCATTTTCTTCAGATTCCTAGCAATTGAACCAGAACAGAAAGAAAATCAGCTAATTATTTGTCACGTATAGCAGTGCTTTTACATGTATATGTTCAGGGCACTGTCAGCAAGCATTCATATCTACTTGCCAGAGTAAGATTTTCAATAGCCAATACCCTTAATCATAATGGAATTAGAGTAAAAAAATATTGAAAAAAATCACACTAACATACAAGAAAGGACTTTAACCTCAGGTAAAAACATAATACAAAAAAATGATACAAAACACCAGTTCAACACTGAACAGAATTTATTCACAATAGAGTTTACCATCTATATATTTACACTGCAATAAAGGTTCATACATTTCAGCAAATAGTATTTCTTAACGGATATGTATGAGAATGTGTACAGAACTGCAACAACAATCTTTAAATTTATTTGTTGAAGCATTATAAACTTGTCTGTGACTACACGCACTGCAAAAATAAAAAATAATTTTATTTTTTATTTTTTTTTTAAATGCTTTTTTTCTTCCTAAAACATACTTCAGGATAAAATAAATTTTTATGGTCTTTATAACAGTTTTCTTTTATTGAACCAAAACATTTAGCAAAATGCTTAAAATTATATTGTACAACCTTAAAATAACTCAAAGCAAACCTAGTGTTACAGGAAACAAAATTATATATACATTGATTCTCTAGAAAGTCTTTATAGTTTGCAATTTGTATATAAATTATTTAATACTAAACTCAAATAGTTCATCGTGTAATATAACATTAACCCCTTAAAACAGGAGGGTGTACTATTACGCCCTATTCTAAGCGGCTCTAAACGCCGCTGGGCGTAATAGTTTTTTGTCGGCGATCGCGATTGGGGAGACTCACCTGGGATCCCAGGGAGTCCCCCGCGGCGGATCCTGCCTTCTCCGCCCCCCTCCCCCCGGCCATGTGAGAGTGAGGTCCTATGATCTAAGTATATATATATATATATATACACATATACATACACACACATACACTGTCTAGGTGTATTTTACTATTAATATATATATATATATATATATATATATATATATATATATTAATATCAAATTACATGTAGACTGATACTGATTAAATATATAATTATTGTTATATATATATTTATATATAATATAAAAAAATAAATATGTTATTACGTTAAAAAATAAAATTAAAAAAATAATTAAAAATAATGAAAAAATATATAGATGTGTGTTATTTCGTTCAAACTGTATTGTGATATTAATATATATATATTTATATTAAAATAGATGTAGAACAAAATAATATATATATCTATATACATAAATATAAAAAATAACAAAAGCCCTGCACTCCTACTTACTGAAAAGTATTCAGACCCGGCGCTTGATTGCACTATTAAACATAGATCCGAAATAATCAGAAAACAACATGTTTGCTGTCCTGATGAAAGCTCCCAAGTGGAGCTGAAACGTCGACCTGTGGAGTAAAGAATTATCTCTTTTTTACAAATCCTGGGAGTGCTGATTATTTCGGTTCTATATATATATATATATAAATATATACGTATATATATATATATATATAAAAATATTTGTAAAAAATTATATATATATATACATTTATACAGATATGTATATATATACACATATATTAATTCTACATATATATTTATGTAATATTTTTACATAATTAGGTATTTTAATTAATTACAATTAGCGGGACCTGCCTGACAACCCAGGCCGAAAGTATAGGGAATCTAATTTGCTAGCACTATATTTAACCCTATAACTTTCCAAGACACCATAAAACCTGTACATGAGGGGTACTGTTTTACTCAGGCAACTTCGCTGAACACAAATATTAGTGTTTCAAAACAGTAAAGTGTATTACAACGATGATATTGCCAGTAAAAGTGAAGTTTTTTGCATTTTTCACACACAAACAGCACTTACACGGACGATATTATTGCTGTGATACTTTTTACTGTTTTGAAAACACAAATATTTGTGTTCAGCGAAGTCACCCGAGTACAACGGTACCCCTCATGTACAGGTTTTATGGTATTTTCTAAAGTTACAGTGTCAAAAATAAGGCTTGCGTTTCATTTTTTTCACATTAAAATTCGCCAGATTGGTTACGTTGCCTTTGAGACCCTATGGTAGCCCAAGAATGAAAATTACCCCCATGATGGCATACCATTTGCAAAAGAAGACAACCCAAGTTATTGCAAACGGGGTATGTCCAGTCTTTTTTAGTAGCCACTTAGTCACAAACACTGGCCAAAATTGGCGTTTTTTTAAATTTTTCACACACAAACAAATATTAACACTAACTTTGGTCAGTGTTTCATAGCTAAATATTTGATATTAAATGAAAGCCCTGTTTCCCCTGAATAAAATTATATATAATAAGGGTGGGTGCATTTACTATGAAAGAGGTGAATTACGGTTGGACAGACATGTAGCGCAAATGCCAGGTTTTGTTTACGTTTTGTTTTGTTCACAACGTGTACATTTGGCTCAGTCCTTAAGGGGTTAAAATATCACCTTTTAAACTGCTTTGTTTTTATGATTTGTAGAGTGTTTTAGTGGATTAATGATTATATTCTTGACATTGATGCTTTCTGTTTATTTTTGTATACATTATACTGTTCTATATGTTTTAGGGCAGTATAAAAAAGATAAGATAAGATAAGACAAGACATGTATCACAGATTCTACTTTATTGTATGCAAAAAATATATAATGTTTGTTGTGTTTTCATATTATTTTATTGCATTTTTAACATGTTCATGTAATATATCCATGTATTCTGAGTTGAATTGTTGTCTTATGTTTCAGGCATCTGTTCTAATGGGATTTTCTACATCGGCCTTTCTGCCACAAGAGTACTTAGAGAATGTGGAGAAAGAATTTTCATCGTATTCTGAAAGCCGGTGTCCTGGGAGAAGACTCAGACGGCCGCCCCATAGAATAAATCTCGATATAAGTGCCATTGACACTGCATCTATGGACGACCTGTCAGAGATTATGGACATTCAGAGTCGGTCTCTTGCTCCCTGGGATTTTAGGTAGGTCATCGTTGCTGAGTCCATAACTCGTAGTCTGAAGAATTCTCTACTTCACTCACCTAACCAACAAGTTCCTAATGTTCCAGAACTTTATTCCTGAGGCAGAAATTTTGAAAATTAATTTATTATTGTTAATGTTATAAGATTGTTTGTTTGTTTTTATAACACCCATGCTATAATCTGGGATCTGGGATCCTGATTATGGCTTGTATCTCATTTTTCTACTTTTTAATTTAATTCAAGTGTTGGTAAAGTTTCACCTCTCCTTAAGCAATCACATTAAATCTGACCACATTAAAGGATCAGTAATGGGATTAGTAGTGGGATTTAAAACAAACTTTTATTTCTTATTTTATTTGTTTCCATCTCTCATGAGACATTTCTTGAGAAAATATTTGTGCATACATTGAAGTAGCTCTCCAAACTAGCACTCTGTCACCCAAGGAAGAGGGGACAATTTTAATATAACTGTGAGGCTGCTTTTCAGCACCTGTTGAAATTTATCCCATCATTGTGTATTCACAGTGATATGCCTTAACTTCGGATTTTAGTCTAAGGAGCTTCTTGCATAAACGTTATAAGTATACATGAATTTGTGCTGTTAAATTGTATAAATAGTCTAGTATTCTGGTATATTTACTGACACAAATCTCCAACTTACCGTGTATAGCCCCAGAAACGTCCACCATAGAAATGGCATTTTAAGTCTGGCAAATGTAGTGCTAAATGTCCCAAATGCAATAAAATCATTGATCATTTACTCATAAAGGATAAAGACACATATAGAAAAGGAATGCTAGAATTATTTTTTTTCCACAAATATGTGATAAATGTACTGTATTTATTTATAATTGTACTGTATTCTTTTTTCTTACAGTCTTGACATGGACCCCAACAGATACCCATTGTTCATATCTGAAGCCAACTGTCTCAGTTCTGTCTGTACAGATTCCAGTGGGAATGAAAACCCTGAGCTAATAGCACGTCCTATCCAGCATGATATCATGGTTCTCACTCGGGAACAGAAAGACTGTGACTATGTGTACAAACTGGAGTCAAAACGGGTTACTGTTGGGTGTACATGCGTTTGGCCCAATGTATTTGAAGTCAATCCGATGGAAGAAGTTGACATCTATTTAGATTAATCTCTGTAACAGATGGCAAGAAAGAAACTAGTTTTATTTGTGTAAACCACATGGATTTTATTTAAATATTTTTTCATGTCATCATTTATTAATTTTAATATTTACTTAAATTAAAAAAGCACAAATAAAGCTTATTGGATAATGCATTATTGTCTCAACTTTCCATTTATTATAAGTTTAATAATTTAAATTGTTCATTTTAACTGGTACTTCATGCTGATATTCAATATCAGATATATAAATTAAATAAAAACTTGGTACTTGAGTTGATTCTGTAAGACTTCATTCCAAAGTACTTGTATTGCGACAGTAAGTGTCAGTAAATAGAAAGTAGGCCCAGCCTAGCCATTGGCAAACAAGGCAAATGTCCAGTGGGCCGCAATGGCCATGGGCCGAGGCTGGCAGCGGAGATCAAATGTTCTCCCCTGTTGGCCCATGCAGGCCAGCACCAGTTCTAAGAGAGACCACTCTCCCTTCATGTGCATGGAGGGGAGACTCACTGGCCTGAGAGATTCACGGGCACAGAGAGGAGGAATAGAGTCTGACACCCTCTGTGCACGCCAGGTAGCCTCCTTCTTCTACAATATTGCCAGAGCGTTGCCATGATAAACCGTGGGCAACACTTTGAAACATGAGCACTCATGAGAGGGAGAGACATGGTCTGTACCCTACAGTGTACAAACCAAATAAACAGCCCACTGGATCACGAGGGATCTGCATGCACCCTCTTCCACAGCAAGGTAATAATGGGTAGGGGGAGTAAATATGTTATAAACATATATATATTGTCTAATGATTTAATTAATTAAGCCACCATCATACCTCCTATACACACACATTACACCCCTGCACTTACACACACACACAAACACACTACACACACTCTTTACCCCCTTATATACACACACTACACCCCTTCACTCCACACTACACACACTCTGTACCATCTATAAACACACTACTCCCCCTACACTCACATATATACCCAGTACACAAACTCTATACCTGCTATATATACACTACACTCCCTGCACTCATACAATCTGTACCCCTTATACACACAACACACCCTCTATGCATTGACACACTTTAGACACACCCTACTCAAAATCCCCTATAAATACACGTTATATACCCCTATACACAATCTGCACCACTATACACATTCTACACAATATATGCACACACCTATATACACACACCACACACCACACCCCTATGCACACATTGCTGCAACTATACACAAATGTACACTACAACCCCTATACACACCATAAAGCTCATAGATACACATACAATGCAACCCCCTGCATCCCCTAGTGTGCGTATGTATGTGATTGTGTGCATATGTCTATAATTTTATGTGTGTGGGTCTGTGATTGTGTGTGTATCTGTGATTATGTGTGTATACGTGTGTGGTTTTGTGTGTACATGTGTGTGATTGTGTGTGGGCATAACTGTGATTGTGTGTATATATCAGTAAATGTGTGTGTGGGGGGGGTATGTTATTGTGTATGCATGTGTGTGTGTGACTGTGACTGTGTGTATGGGTCTGTGATTGTATGTGTGTGGGGGGGTCTTTGATTGTGTGTGTGTATTTGTGATTGTGCATAAAGTTCTGTGATTGTGTGTGTGTGTTTGTGTGTGATTATGTGTGTTATTATGTGTGTATAGATTTGTGATTATGTGTATAGGTCTGTAATTGTGTGTGTGTGTGTGTGTGTGTGTGTATCTGTAGTTATGTTTGCATTTGTATATACATGTGTATGTGTTTAGTAGATAGCTCCCTAATTTAGTATCATAAATATGCAAATTCCACATAAGTAGATAACTCCCTTATTTTTTTAGCTTAACAATTGAAATATCAAAATTAAGAAAAGGGCTTTCATAAAAAATACCGTTTTTTTATGGATATTTGCAATAAATATTTTTAACAGATACTTTTTATATAATTTTATGTAAAGTTTGTTTTGCATAAAGTGTTTTAGCATTTAGATGAGCAATATACATAGCTATATATGTTTTGAAGAATGTATATGTTAATAACTTTTTTCCTATCCTTGTAGAAGTACTATAATTATGTTTTTAGTGATTATACAACGCATGCGCTAGGTGAAAAGCATTTAAAAAGTGCAGTTCCATGTGAGTGATTCCATTGCAGATTACACTCATTTGATACACATTACTTGCAATATTGCCCTATGTATGTCTTTTTTATTATATATTATATACAGATATACAAAGAATCATTGAAATTACACTCTAAGTGTTATTTATTGTTACTATTTATATTGCACTCCCCTTGTATTTCTTGTGATTTATTCACAGCTATACAGTCCTTTTATTCTATATTATATATTTGATGTGTGGCCCAAGTCAATTCCTCTGCGCTCATTGCAAGAAAAAAAGTAGTCAGCTTTGAGGTACCATGCCCTGAGGATTTCAGTAATACATGCACCTTAAATACTCACTGCTTTTACAATCACTCTTAACCCCTTCAGTACTAAACACATTTTGTTTGAAAAAAATATAAGCATAGATTTTATTTGAACAAATTATGCATAGCTAGCACACAAACATACAGCAATTATTTGTATACATCACTTCTCACACAAGTTTACAATTTGAAAATTATGTAAATTTACACAATAGTTATTTTTAATTTAAAGTGTTATTGTAGATTTTATTTGATCAATCTCTGGAATGCTAATGTAACCTTAATAGTGAAATGGTAAAACTTATTCAGCCCTCCCTGACCGTAGTAATGCTATCACCCATTGAAATATCCTTTACTGTTTGGAAGGAAGGGGTAGTATTTAGTACATTTGTAAGCATACAACTGTGCCGCCCAAAAGTATGCATACCCTGGCAGAAATTGTGGAATTATGGCATTGATTTTGAAAATATGACTGCTCATGCAAAACAATGTATTTTATTGAAGGATAGTGATCATATGAAGCCATGTATTATCACATAGTTGTTTGGATCCTTTTAAAATCATATTGATAACAGATATCACCCAAATGGCCCTGATCAAAGTGTACATACCTTTGAATGTTTGGCCACACAAGGTGACACACACAGGTTAAAATGGCAATTAAAGGTTAATTTCCCACACCTGTGGCTTTTTAAATTGCAATTAGTGTCTGTGTATAAATAGTCAATGAGTTTGTTAGCTCTCACTTAGATGCACTGAGCAGGCTAGATACTGAGCCATGGGGAGCAAAAAAAGATCTGTCAAAAGACCTGTGTAACAAGGTAGTAGAACTTTATAAAGATGGAAAAGGATATAAAAAGATATCCAAAGCCTTGAAAAGTGCTGTTCAATCACTTATTAAGAAGTGAAAAATCTGTGGATCTCTTAATACCAAATCAAGGTCAGGTATACCAAGAAAGATTCTAACCACAACTCCCAGAAGAATTGTTTTGGTTACAAATAAAAACCCACAGGTAACCTCAGCAGAAACACAGGCTGCTCTGGAAAAGATGGTGTGGTTATTTTAAGGAGCACAATACAACAATACTTGAACAAAAATTAGTTGTCAGAAAGAAGCCTTTACTGCGTCAATGCCACAAAAAAGTCCGGTTACAAAAAGTCCCGACAACACCTTGACACACCTCACAGCTTCTGGCACACTCTAACTTGGAGTCACAAGACCAAAATAGAGCTTTATGTTTGGAGAGGGGTCAACAAGGCATATAGTGAAAAGAATTCCATCCCCACTGTGAAGCATGATAGTGGCAAACTGATGTTTTGGGGGTGTGTGAGCTCTCAAGGCACGGAGAATCTTGTGAAAATTGATGGCAAGTAGTGATGTCGCGAACCCGAAATTTTCGGTTCGCGAACGCGAACTTCCGCAAATGTTCGCGAACCGGCGAACCGCCCGAAACGCCATTGACTTCAATGGGGAGGCGAATTTTAAAACACACAGGGACTCTTTCTGGCCACAATAGGGATGGAAAAGTTGTTTCAAGGGGACTAACACCTGGACTGTGGCATGCCGGAGGGGGTTCCATGGCAAAACTCCCATGGAAAATTACACAGTTGATACAGAGTCTGGTTTTAATCCATAAAGGGCAGAAATCACCTAACATTCCTAAATCACAATCAATATGGATTGACACCTGACATATGACATATTGACACCTTGACATATGGGACACACCTGTCCTCAGAGACCTGATACACTGACACAGAGCAGAATAGAGACTGTTCCCCCTACATAGGGTCACTTGGCAGATATGGATTGACACCTGTCCTCAGAGACCATGATACACACTGACACAGAGCAGAATAGAGACTGTTTCCCCTACATAGGGTCACTTGGCAGATATGGATTGACACCTGTCCTAAGGATCCCTGATACACACCGACACAGAGCAGAATAGGGACTGTTCCCCCTACATCGGGTCACTTGGCAGATATGGATTGACACCTGTCCTAAGGTTCCCTGATACACTGACACAGAGCAGAATAGGGACTGGTCCCCCTACATCGGGTCACTTGGCAGATATGGATTGACACCTTGTTACAAACTGCTATTTGTAACGGGCCCTTTAAATGGCAAATTGCCCTGTTTCCCTGGGTTGTGGAGAAGCCTCTTTGCCAGCCTCCTCCCGCAAGACTATGGCCCCTGGGAGATTGTGAAAATGTATGCACTTTTATTTGGTGTGTATGGCCCTTTAAGACTGTCGGTGGGCATATTGGGGCTTATGGACTCTTTATGTGACTGGTGCTGGCCCTTTAAACACCTTTTTTGGGACATCAGGAAGATTGGGACACTGCCCCTTTAAGGCCGTGTCCCCTGACTTGTTGGGGACACGGCCCCTTTAAGACGGTGTCCCCTGTGTCCCCAGACCTGGTGCAAACCC
>OW240913.1:18879368-18892861 GCA_933207985.1 Pelobates cultripes | reverse complement strand
GTTGGATGTACATGCGTTTGGCCCAATGAATTTTAAGTCAATCCGATGGAAGAAGTTGACTTCTATTTAGATTAATCTCTGTAACAGATGGCAAGAAAGAAACTAGTTTTATTTGTGTATACCACATGGATTTTATTTAAATATTTTTTCATGTCGTCATTTATTAATTTTAATATTTACTTAAATTAAAAAAGCATACATAAAGCTTATTGGATAATGCATTATTGTCTCAACTTTCCATTTATTATGAGTATAATAATTTAAATTTTTCATTTTAACTGGTACTTCATGCTGATATTCAATATCAGATATATAAATTAAATAAAAACTTGGTACTTGAGTTGATTCTGTAAGACTTCATTCCAAAGTACTTGTATTGCGACAGTAAGTGTCAGTAAATAGAAAGTAGGCCCAGCCTAGCCATCGGCAAACAAGGCAAATGTCCAGTGGGCCGCAATGGCCATGGGCCGAGGCTGGCAGCTGAGATCAAATGTTCTCCCCTGTTGGCCCATGCAGGCCAGCACCAGTTCTAAGAGAGACCACTGTCCCTTCATGTGCATGGAGGGGAGACTCACTGGCCTGAGAGATATACACAATCTTCACCACTATACACACTCTACACAATATATGCACACACCTATATACACACACCACACCCCTATGCACACATTGCTGCAACTATACACAAATGTACACTACAACCCCTATGCGCATACACACCATAAAGCTCATAGATACACATACAATGCAACCCCCTGCATCCCCTAGTGTGCGTATGTATGTGATTGTGTGCATATGTCTGTGATTTTATGTGTGTGGGTCTGTGATTGTGTGTGTATCTGTGATTATGTGTGTATACGTGTGTGGTTTTGTGTGTACATGTGTGTGATTGTGTGTGGGCATAACTGTGATTGTGTGTATATGTCAGTAAATGTGTGTGTGTGTGGGGGGGTATGTTATTGTGTATGCATGTGTGTGTGTGCATACGTGTGTGTGTGTGTGTGTGTGTGTGTGTGACTGTGACTGTGTGTATGGGTCTGTGATTGTATATGTGTGGGGGGTCTTTGATTGTGTGTGTGTATTTGTGTTTGTGCATAAAGTTCTGTGATTGTGTGTGTGTGTTTGTGTGTGTGTGTGTGTGGGGGGGTGATTATGTGTGTATAGATTTGTGATTATGTGTATAGGTCTGTAATTGTGTGTGTGTGTGTGTGTGTGTGTGTATCTGTAGTTATGTTTGCATTTGTATATACATGTTTATGTGTTTAGTAAATAGCTCCCTAATTTAGTATCATAAATATGCAAATTCCACATAAGTAGATAACTCCCTTATTTTTTTAGCTTAACAATTGAAATATCAAAATTAAGAAAAGGGCTTTCATAAAAAATACAGTTTTTTTATGGATATTTGCAATAAATATTTTTAACAGATACTTTTTATATAATTTTATGTAAAGTTTGTTTTGCATAAAGTGTTTTAGCATTTAGATGAGCAATATACATAGCTATATATGTTTTGAAGAATGTATATGTTAATAACCTTTTTCCTATCCTTGTAGAAGTACTACAATTATGTTTTTAGTGATTATACAACGCATGCGCTAGGTGAAAAGCATTTAAAAAGTGCAGTTCCATGTGAGTGATTCCATTGCAGATTACACTCATTTGATACACATTACTTGCAATATTGCCCTATGTATGTCTTTTTTATTATATATTATATACAGATATACAAAGAATCATTGAAATTACACTCTAAGTGATATTTATTGTTGCTATTTATATTGCACTCCCCTTGTATTTCTTGTGATTTATTCACAGCTATACAGTCCTTTTATTCTATATTATATATTTGATGTGTGGCCCAAGACAATTCCTCTGCGCTCATTGCAAGAAAAAAAGTAGTCAGCTTTGAGGTACCATGCCCTGAGGATTTCAGTAATACATGCACCTCAAATACTCACTGCTTTTTCAATCACTCTTAACCCCTTCAGTACTAAACACATTTTGTTTGAAAAAATATAAGCATAGATTTTATTTGAAACAAATTATGCATAGCTAGCACACAAACATACAACAATTATTTGTATACATCACTTCTCACACAAGTTTACAATTTGAAAATTATGTAAATTTACACAATAGTTATTTTTAATTTAAAGTGTTATTGTAGATTTTATTTGATCAATCTCTGGAATGCTAATGTAATCTCAACAGTGAAATGGTAAAACTTATTCAGCCCTCCCTGACCGTAGTAATGCTATCACCCATTGAAATATCCTTTACTGTTTGGAAGGAAGGGGTAGTTTTTAGTACATTTGTAAGCATACAACTGTGCCGCCCAAAAGTATGCATTCCCTGGCAGAAATTGTGGAATTATGGCATTGATTTTGAAAATATGACTGCTCATGCAAAACAATGTATTTTATTGAAGGATAGTGATCATATGAAGCCATGTATTATCACATAGTTGTTTGGCTCCTTTTAAAATCATATTGATAACAGATATCACCCAAATGGCACTGATCAAAAGTGTACATACCTTTGAATGTTTGGCCACACAAGGTGACACACACAGGTTAAAATGGCAATTCAAGGTTAATTTCCCACACCTGTGGCTTTTTAATTTGCAATTAGTGTCTGTGTATAAATAGTCAACGAGTTTGTTAGCTCTCACTTAGATGCACTGAGCAGGCTAGATACTGAGCCATGGGGAGCAAAAAAGATCTGTCAAAAGACCTGTGTAACAAGGTAGTAGAACTTTATAAAGATGGAAAAAGATATAAAAAGATATCCAAAGCCTTGCAAAGTGCTGTTCAATCACTTATTAAGAAGTGAAAGATTTGTGGATCTCTTAATACCAAATCAAGGTCAGGTATACCAAGAAAGATTCTAACCACAACTCCCAGAAGAATTGTTTTGGTTACAAATAAAAACCCACAGGTAACCTCAGGAGAAACACGGGCTGCTCTGGAAAAGATGGTGTGGTTATTTTAAGGAGCACAATACGACAATACTTGAACAAAAACTAGTTGTCAGAAAGAAGCCTTTACCGCGTCAATGACACAAAAATGTCCGGTTACAATATACCTGACAACACCTTGACACTCCTCACAGCTTCTGGCACATTCTAACTTGGAGTCACGAGACCAAAATAGAGCTTTATGTTTGGAGAGGGGTCAACAAGGCATATAGTGAAAAGAATGCCATCCCCACTGTGAAGCATGGTAGTGGCAAACTGATGTTTTGGGGGGTGTGAGCTCTCAACGCACGGAGAATCTTGTGAAAATTGATGGCCAGATGAATACAGCATGTTATCAGAAAATACTGGCAGACAATGTGCATTCTTCTGCATGAAGGCTGTGCATGGGACGCTCCTGGACTTTCCAACATGACAATGACGCTAAGCACAAGGCCAAGTTGACCCTCCAGTGGTTACAGCAGAAAAGTCTTCTGACCTTAATATCATCGAGTCACTCTGGGGAGATCTCAAAAGTGCAGTTCATGCAAGACGACCAAAGACTTTGCATGACCTGGAGGTATTTTGCCAAGATGAAGGGGTAGCTATACCACCTGCAAGAATTAGGGCCTCATAGACAACTATTACAAAAGACTGCACGCTGTCATTGATGCCATGTTTTGTTTTATGATTGTGCCATTCTGTTATAACCTGCAGCTGAATATGAATCCCAAAAGAAATGTGTTTTGCCTACTCACTCATTTTTATTTTTTATTTTTTTTAAATGGTACATATGTTACTAATTCTCCAACGGTATGCAAACTTTTAAACACAACTTTAAAATGAATGACCAGTGACTTCTGGAAAATAAATGTGTTTCCTTGCAGGTTGGTAATCAGTCCTGGAGTATGAATGAGAAGAGTGTATAAAAAGTACATAAAAGGAAAATTATTTAAATATGATTCTGGGGGTGAAGGGGTTATGCGATGGAAGGTAAAAAAAAAAAGGTAAAGGTAGTTAAAGGTAAAGATGGAAGAAAAAAAAACACCTGAGAAGGCATTGGATTGTATGCTCTCAAAAGAGATGGACTGTGATAAACTATAGGTCTGGGCATTGCAAAGTACAGCAGCCCATGTTCAAACATTTGAATCTGCAAATTCCTTTTGTTTCTCACTTTTACATAAAATGCAGATACAGATTCTACTTTATTGTCACTGTACCATGTAATTACAAGGTCAATTAAACACAGTTGGCCTCTGAACAGATATGCAGCCGTGATCTATAAAATCCTTTAAAAAAAATGTACTTCCAGCATAAACGTCCCAGTTGATACCTAATACCACAATTCCCTAATACTTAAGAATACAATCCTTCTACATTACTACCAATCTCCAGCCTAAAAATACATTGACATTATACAGTAGTACCACACACATAGAAACATAGAAACATAGAATGTGTCGGCAGATAAGAACCATTCGGCCCATCTAGTCTGCCCAATTTTCTAAATACTTTCATTAGTCCCTGGCCTTATCTTATAGTTAGGATAGCCTTATGCCTATCCCACACATGCTTAAACTCCTAAAAATACATTGACATTATACAGTAGTACCACAACCCATAACCCCAATCTAAGTAAAAAAATTAAGTTTACCAGCTACCATACAGTTAATACACTCGTGCACATAAATACCCAATCCTTAATAGTACACATTTGTCTTGTGACAGAAACGTGCTAATGTAAGCCCAAGGCCACACGCATAGAGTGCAAAATATGAGCACATTAACCATATATGTAAAGTGCAATAAGGGCACATATGGTAAGTGCAAAATGTAAGCACATAACATGTGCAATATAAAAATGTGAACACGTAAACCATGTGCGAAAATACATAATGCAAATAAAGTGCAAAATGTGAGCACACAATCATGTGCATGAAGGTGCAGAACATGATCACATTAACCTTGTACATAAGTGCAATGTGAGCACAATAGTGCAGTGTGAACACATAATCGTGTGAATAAAAGTGTATAATGCAATCACAGAGCAGACAAAAGCACAAAAACAGGTGCGTAAAAGTGCAAAATGCAATCACCATGATCATGTTCATAAGTGCAAATATGAGCACAATAAGATGCACAAATCTGTGCAATGCCACGTACATAAAGTGCAAATATATACTAAACCTACCCGAGTGCATAAAAAATTATATTTAAAACCACTAAGTGCAATTTACCAATTATAAAGCCCTAATGTATCCCCCTGTAGATAGAAACATAGAAACATAGAATGTGACGGCAGATAAGAACCATTCGGCCCATCTAGTCTGCCCAATTTTCTAAAAACTTTCATTAGTCTCTAGCCTTATCTTATAGTTAGGATAGCCTTATGCCTATCCCATGCATGCTTAAACTCCTTTACTGTGTTAACCTCTACCACTTCAGCTGGAAGGCTATTCCATGCATCCACTACCCTCTCAGTAAAGTAATACTTCCTGATAGAAACATAGAATACACCAGTAGGACTAAAACGTAATACAATTATATTGTTAGGAAACTATTGTTTATAGATTGGCATGATGTATCAAATTATATAATGTTTTGTGGACCAAGGATATACTTGAAAATGAGAGAAATCTCAATGTATCTTTCCTGGTAAACAGAAAGTATTGATGTCAGAGCAAGGTGTGGATCAGCATAGGGGATCGGCATAGTCCCTACGCGGTATCTCCCACCCTGGAGTTTGCCGTCCCCATGTGGCCGGGATTACCCCCACCAGCCGGGGGGGGGGAAGCGGGGCCGGGCGCCCCTCATGTCTTTGTTGTCCCCTGTGAAGGTACCCTAGCTGGCAATCCGTCTTCCCTGGCCTGTTGGCGATTATCTGTGTTCACTAGAGGTGTACTAAGTCTGCTGTTATAACATCACCATAACTAGTAAACAGCCGGGGGGAGGAGGGGAAGGCGGGTCAGGAAAAAGTGAGTTTTAATGTCAGGAGCCAATGTCATTGTTGAACTCTTGCACATTTGCGAGCATACAGCATTGAGTTCTATGGAGGATCCAGCGAGACTGCCAATTCCCTGCAGCTGTCACTGGCTGGGGGATTGACACGTCTAGATGGCAGTAGTTCTGACCAGTATCTAGTAGTGGATTTAGCTGAAATTCCAACACAGTCAAAATGAGCATTTCATGAAAACCAAGGACCAAGCAATACCTTTGTTTATATTTATTGAGTTGACAGGTGGGATCTTCTCTTGCCAATCCCTAGCCATAACATTATCCTAATATCTTCTCCGCCCTCATCTTCTATGCTAAATTTGGAAATATGTTTAACAAAGCTCCCACCCGATTCATCAGAATTTTTATTACCTAATACAAAAATATAAAGAAACAAAATTGCACAATTTTGCCGTTTTCTCACACCTTGTTTGTTTATATAGATTGTTTTCTTGTCAAATATATTTTATTAGAGAGGTTTGTTTATTTTAAATATTGTAATAAACAGTGAACAATAGTAACAGATACAATGACTATTAATGGGAAAGGGAAACTGGGAGAAAAGGGGTATCCATATATATATATATATATATATATATTTACATACATTAGGTATATATCTGTACATCAAAATAAAGAATAAAACAATACATTTTCTTTACATTTTCTTCCCATGTATTCCAGTAGTATAATAACTTATCTAATAAGGAGGATGGTTGTCTTATGGCCAATTCATATGTTTCATTCTCCAGTGTCAGGTTCAGGATTTCTTTGATTGACGGTAATTTGGGAGATTTCCAGTATCAGGGCAGTGAACAAGTGGCAGCAATTAAAATATATCCTATAATTATTTTGTTGATTTTATTTAAGGAATGAGGAAACTTTTTAAAAAGCCTAATTCTGACGTAAAATAAGTCAAAGATGGGTTAATGTCTTAAATTAATGCATGTATATTTCTCCAAAATGTTTTTAATTTGGGACAGAACCACCATATATGGGACATATTTCTAATATTTCTCAGGTATATTTGGGTTAATGTTATGTAGTTTTACTGGAACTAAATACCATCTATATATGAGTTTTAAATGGTTTTCAAAATGATTTGTGCGTTGTGTTATGCCTTTTAAATTTAGAGGAAAACTGAGCCAGTCATCTAAATCATATTGAGTGTCTAATTCTGACTCCCATGTAATTTAATTTAGTGGGTCTAGTAGAAATTTGGGAGTAACAGAATGAAATAGTTGCTTTACTGTTTGGATCAAGGAGATACATGTTCTCTAAATTAACGATTTCTAATGATTTATATCCTATATTCAAAAAATATTTAAATTTGTCATTAATTAAATTGAATTGGGATAATATGGTCCGATAATACAAATTTTTCTTTCATTTTAACAAATGACAATGCAATTTCCTAATTTTTTTTTTTATTATTTAAATTGAATATAGAATATGAATACCAAAAATGTAATGTATTAATGGATTAATATGATGATTTAAAATAGGAAGTGGCATGGCTCTTGATAAACCAGATGATTGAGTAGCAGTTTTAAAAATAGTGTCCCAAGCTTTTAGGGTAATTTTGGTAGTAGGAAACATGTCGGAATTTTGGGGGCGTTTATTTGGAGGTAACCATAAAATGTTTTTAAATGAAATGGGATTTATTTTATCTGACTCAATCTCCAGCCATCTTGGTTTGTTGAAGTCTATATTAAATTTAATAGCGGAGGCAGCATTTGTTGCTGTATTATATTTACGAAAGTCTGGAACTCCTAATGCACCATTTATCTTTAGATGTTGTAAAGTAGTACGCTTTACCCTGCTTGGTTTATTTTTCCATATAAATTTTATTAAGGGTGAATGAATTTTATTAAAAAAAGATTTTTTGTTTTTTTTAATTTAATTTAATTTTTTTGTCATGCATGTAAGTACATCAGTGCCTGCATTGCCACAACAGCTTTGACAGGCGCATTCGTATACAACAGAATAAAACATTGGTGTGGCATGAGTAAATTTGGCACTTTTTTTGTTATATAATGATTCAAGGTACAGCGTAGCTTTTGAGTCAACTTTGAACCTGATACGCTTTAGTGTAATGATTCAGTAAACGTGTACATGTAAACAGAAGAAGACGAACCATGTTGAAGTAGCCTAGTGTTATCGATTTTGTGGTCCAATGGGGAGTGTATGTGCATGTGTGCTGCCTGAAAGTGAGGCTAGTTAGTGTGAGACATGTCATGAAACAATAAGATAAAACACAACATAGAACATAACATAACATTCTGGGATGTCATAGCGAGTGATGGCATTGAGAGCGAAATGTGTACTCATAATATAATAGGGCACTGTTCGTCACTGTTTAAGAAGAACATCTATTTTAAACCTAGGTAGAGTAGAGCCTAGGTGGGTGCGCGCAACTATGTTGCGCGATAGCACTAGTCTTGACTCGTGTGGGTTAGATATTGGTGGCTCTCTGTGAGTATGTCCCCATATCCTAGGGATGAGGGGGGGTCATCACCAGAGTAGTTAAGGTCAGCCCTGTGAGGGATTTCTCTCTGCCTATGGGGAGCGGGGTGTGTTTGTATATCCTAAAGCGTAACTAAACATAAAATGAACTAATTAGACACAATTTTAAGGTATAACAGATCTATGTGGTTGATACTGGACCGCTGGATCAAGCGGAGGGAGCTGATGATGGGGCCCAGCTCATGTCTTTGCAGTTCTCGCCTCCCTGGGCCGGAAGACTGTAGCCTTGTCTGCTTTCCAAGATTGGGGGTGAGGTTGTGTAGCTGCCATGTTTCTCTGGCTAGAGAATCCCAATATGTCCAGTATAGTTTGGACATCCTGGGGGGTCGCTGCCTTATGTTGTTCTCCATTTACAGTTCTGGGAGTCGCCCATTTGTAGGTTATTCCTGCTGCGTGAAGTGGTTTGGTAATCGATTTCATGTCTCTACACCATAGGAGTGTGGCCCTGCCTAAGACTTGAAAAAGGAGAGTCGGCATGATTCAAACTCCATTGGTTTATGCAATGGCCTGTCTGGCTAACCCTTCAAAGACCAAGCAATACCTTTGTTTATATTTATTGAGTTGCACCTTGTAGTGCAGCCAATAGCCCTAGTTTGTCTGACATTGTTTGACACCTGAGTATATTGTCCCATGGAGCTGCGTTGGGGGCCTGAGGAGATTTGGATATTCTGTATACTCCATCAAATATGAATGCTTTGGCCTGTTTCATCGGCAGTACCTCAGTCACTAGGCACTGAATATAGTGGGGTAGTTCCTCTAGTGGCACAGTCTCTAGTATCCCTCTGATCTTAATATTCTTGCGTCGGCTCCTGTCATCCAGTAGGTGGACTTGGTTGGAGAGGCTTTCCTGGATGGTTTGTAATTGTTGGATTGTGTCGCCCATCGTATGGATGCTGTGCTTCAGATCTGTTATGTCCCCCTCTGTAGCTTGAGTGCGTGCGGTCACTGCCTGCACTTCTGTGGTAAGCGCTGCTAGGTCTGCTTCCCACATTTGTTTAAGGTTGTGTTGGAGGCCTGCCAGCATGGTTTGAATGTCCCCTTTTGTAGCTGGGGCACAGTCATTTTGTGCCAGTGATAGTTCTGGTCCATTGGGGTCTGGTGGGGGGCTGTCATATGTCTATTCCTTTTCCGAGGGTTCAGGTGAGGCCTCACAGGCCTGCGACACCCTGGGTGTTTACAGTATTTGACTAATGTCCTGCCATGGTTTTGAGGTGGCCGGCGTCGGTTTTGGGGTTTTCCGTCTCATCTCACCTGCACTGTGCTAGTTTGTCTGCTGGTCTCCTGAGACAGGTATGTACCACGGCCAGCCCCTCTCCACAAGCTCCCCGTGCTGTTCGCCCGTGCGGTAGGCCTTACCGCCACATTTTTGAGTTTTCGTGCCGGGAGTTAGAAAAAACGGCATCAGTCTTATCGGGAATGTGTTCTGCTTGCAGCAGTGCCTTTTGAGACCACAGGTTTCGCTGTATGGTCTCGATGTTGGTGGATTTCAGTTGATTTTTCTCGGAGCTCCGGGTAATGGCGTCTGCTCCAGTGCAGTCTTAGGCTCCGCCCCCCATTTAAAAAGTTTAATGATATAGATAACGAGATAGTTCGAAAAAAATATAATATTTTGGAAAGAATATTCATCTTGATAGATGTCATTCTTCCCACCCATGAAAGCTCAAAATCAGACCATCATTTCATATCTTGTCGTAGGTCGGCCATTTATTTTTGTCAATTATATGTGTTACATTTGTGTTTTCAGTACCCAACAAGGCCCACGTGGGTGGTAACCTTGTGGGAAAATATGTATAAAAGAAGCAATAAAGCCTCAGTGCATTCTGTTCCTGTTTGACCCTCAACACGTAGTCTTGTCTCGTGATTGGAGGGGAACTGCTATAATCACACTGGGGATTGCTTTGTTCTGCATACTCCCTTGAGCTCTAATCACTTATCTCTTCTAAGAGCTGTTCCTGATACACTCTCCTGGAGGAGAGGTTGTGATGAGAGCAATTTCGCCACGTTGCATTGGAAAAGCCTGTTTGCTCGCCTTTGGATTATGGCCCCATGTTAAAAGACTTTGTTTCCCCTGCAGAAAAGACTTATTTGTGCTTTTCTGCCCGGTGTTCTGTAGATCCAATCTACCGAACTAACACACGAATGCCTGAGCCACCTGGGAGCTGGAGTGTGTCGGCAATTAGCCTCCCAGAAGCTGCGTTTAAGTGAATACTGGGTGGCCGCCATTCGTACACGACCAATTTAAATACGCGAATGCACAGCGGTGTTCGACGCCCAACTCATGGAACTGAAAACAGATGCCTTTGGCACGAACACCGCTGAAGCCGCCGACCTCCCTTCTTGTTCGGTAGAAGTGCACGAACGGCCCTGTATTCGGTAGTTGTACCTGACTACACTATACCCCAGATAGAAATCCCATTGAGCTCATTTGTATGCGAACTGACTTTATGAAGACTTTAGCTCCATGGCGATTAAACTGTATTCATGTGGTCTGAGCGCCATTCGCTGAATAATGTGCCCTCAGACCTGAGCTATCTGGGGCTACGTTAAATGTATATATTCATTGTAACTTGTGTCACATAGTGTATTTTAATAGTAATTCCTGTATTGGTATCCCCACGTGCATAATGGCGATTTGCCTTTGTTCTGGGAGATAATTGAATTACTTCTCCAGGGCAGAGTGGAGTAAGCCAGGATGCATTGTGGGAATATAATGTGACTGTGTGTCCTAGATTGCTGATTGTCTGTCCTTTGTCACAGTCTCCCATTTGGTCCCCTAGGGTAGTGTCCACCAGGTGGGAGACCTGCATAAATACTGGGCAGGTAGCCCTCATTAAACAGACCACTGCTTGACCCTCAACACGGAGCCTTGTCTCGTCCTTGGGGGGGATTTACTGTATGCTGATAGAGACTGATTGCTAGGAGTGTAAGCCGCTTGGGTGATTTTCCTATTCGTCTGCTAGCAGCTATTCGTATGGTTCCAGTTCAGGAGTTTGGAGTGCTATATTGTATGCAGTTCGGGAGATTGGAGCATTCCCTTATTTGTCGTTTGGGAGTTTGGTGTTCTACAGTAGCTGTGCCTGCATCTCTGGAAAGGGAAGATCTACTAAATGGCGGTTTAACCCTTTTTTGCCTGGGGGTGCCGTTACAGAGGTCTTTCCCACACGGTCCTGGAGGACAGAAGCTGAACCAGGGTGGAAGGAAGACGGCGAGACTCCAGTTAAGCTACCGCGGTTGTGGAGTCTGCGGTGGTTGTGGTGTCCGGTGCGGTGCTTGTGGTCCTCGGCGCAAGCTAGGAAGCGTCCATCAACGGAAGGTACTCAGTTGGAGTACGGGTGATCCGTTACAATATGTATGCATATTGTTTAGGTTTTTGCATAAGTTTATGCCAAGATATGCACTAAAAGTATTTTTCCAATCAAATAAGTATTCTTTTTTAAGTTTATCCAAATCAAAGTTGTGAGAACTGATTTTATAATATGCCACTTCTTCAAACTCCTTTAAAATCGAATTTAGGGAATTTATAGATATAAATGTATTTTTAATTGAAAGGATAGTATCATCAGCAAACAAACCTATTTTGTGGGCATTAATACCAATTTTCTATGCCCTCTATATCTGAAGTTTGTCTTATTATTTCTGCTAAAGGTTCAATTGCCATAATAAATAACAGAGGAGTTAGTGGGCATCATTGTCTTGTCCTATTTGTAAGTGGAAAATCATCTGATATGAATCATGAAGCCAAAACGTTTGCACTCGGGTTGTAATATAAAGTGATTACTGCTTTAATGAATGAAGATGGTATGTCGAATTTTTTCAGAACTTCTTCCAGATAGCCTCAATGGCCTCTGTCGAATGCCTTCTCTGCATCTAAAGAAAGAAGCAGAGAAGGTGTGAGAGTTACCTTAATTTGATTAATTAAATTCATAAATCTTCTGGTGCCATCTGGAGCCTGTCTACCCATCACAAAACCAACCTGATCCATATTGATAAAAATTTGAATAATTTTTGCTAATCGATTTGCTAATATTTTGGCACGTAATTTAGTGTCATTATTGATTAAAGAAATAGGCCTAAAGTTTGTGCATTTATCAGGGTTTGTGCCTGCTTTTGGTATGGTGATGATCTGTGCACACAAATTCTCCTTTGGCATTTTACCTGAAGACCAATATGTATTAAAAAGTCTAGTTAAATATGGTGTAAGAATATCTGAAAAAGTCTTATAATATGTTATGGTGAATCCATCGGGGCCAGGTGCTTTACCACTAGGGGAGTTTTTAATTGCTTGTAATATTTCAGATTATGTAATTTCACTGTTTACATTAATTTTATCTAGAAATGTTTTGATTGTTCCTTTGTAGGTTGTATGGTTTTAAAATCAGAATTTAAATTATAAAGCGATTTATAATAATTTGCAAACATATTACTAATTTTTATTGTGTTTGTTATTTCATTGCCTTTGTCATCTAATAGGTATTCAATTCTAGACTGTAATGCATTGCTCCTGAGCTTTGACGCCAGAAGAGAGGAGGCCTTATTACCTTTTATATAAAAAAATTTGTTTAAGGTGTCTCAACATAAAAGAAGTATGTTCTAATTGAATTTTGTAATTTTTTTTAATTTGATTTCTGTTATCATTGTTATATAGATTGTTTCCAAGAGAATCCTACAAGTTCCCTTTCTTTCTCTGCCAAGCCAAGATAATATATTGGGATTGTTAATGTATCATAATTATCTGGACTCTCTCTGTTGTTTATTGCCCTGAAAGTTACATGTTAAAAAAAAAACTACATTTTGTGTATCTAGGTACAGTGACTTGTCATAACAACGTAAATCTAGAAATATGACATAGTTATCGGCAGAGTACAAGCAGTGAAACTGGGAAAATCAACTGGAAAAGACACCAATAATACAGGGGAATCCTTTAATCATGAGTTCTCTTATAAAAAGGCTCTTCTGGTCTGGACAGACAAACTTCTCTGGAAACAGATCCGAAGACATCAGATAGACAATAATGGCT
>OW240913.1:18856703-18874162 GCA_933207985.1 Pelobates cultripes | reverse complement strand
GTGTAAGTTTCTGCTGCTGTACACAAGTTGGAGAACTGTGTAACTAATAGGGTTATTTACTAAAGCTAGAATTGTTGGAATTCAAAGAGAATTGAAATGCAGGCTCACAGTTATATTAAAATTGCACCTCCTTCCTAAGGTGAATGGGTGCTAGAGTGGATAGATACTTCAATCTGTACACACATTGTATCTCAAGAAATGTTTCCGGGAAATGGAAACACAGGTAGAAAGGCATATTACTGATTTATAGAAATAGTCAGATTTAATGTGATAACTTCCAAGGATTTGACACTTTACCAATAACTGAACACATGTAAACTGTAACAAAATAAAATACAAGTCCTATTCAGGATACCAGAGTTTAGATTATAACATGTTATAAAAATCTTATAACAATAAAAATTAAACACGTTCTGGGCAATAATATGTATAAACGCTTAGGTGGTTGATTGGCAGTTATCATTTATAAAGTGCCAAAATACTACGCAGTGCTGTACAATAAGAATGCCATTCAAGTACAATTAATAGGAACACAGATTTAGAAGAAATTGACAAATAGTTTTATTTATTAACTGCTGTTGTAATTTCCTTTTCTGAATTCATACAAAATTATAAATGCTTATGGACTCAGCAACGAAGACCTACCTAAAATCCCAGGGAGCAAGAGACCGACTCTGAATGTCCATAATCTCTGACAGGTCGTCCATGGATGTAGTGTCAATGGCACTTATATCGAGATTTATTCTATGGGGCGGCCGTCTGAGTCTTCTCCCAGGACACCGGCTCTCAGAATACAATGAGAATTCTTTCTCCACGTTCTCTGCTAAGTACTCTTGTGGCAGAAAGGCCGATGTAGAAAATCCCATTAGAACAGATGCCTGAAACATAAGACAACAATTCAACAATATATTCGCAATATGTGAATATATTACATGAATAGGTTAAAAATATAGAATCACAACAAACATTCTATTTTTTTATTTGCATACAATAAAGTAATATCTGTGATGTATGTCTTATCTGCTCATATCTCTGCTCTTAAACTGCAGTACAATGTGCAGACAGGTACAATGAATACAGAGAAAACAGGAAACTTAAGTGTCAAGAATCTATAACCTTTAAAGGACCACTATAGTGCCAGGAAAACATACTTGTTTTCCTGGCACTATAGTGCCCTGAGGGTGCCCCCACCCTCAGGGTCCCCCTCCCGCCGGGCTCTGGGCAGAGGAAAGGGGTTAAACTTACCTTTTTTCCAGTGCCGGGCGGGGAGCTCTCCTCCTCCTCTCCACCTCCTATCATCCTCTTTGGCTGAATGCGCATGCGCGGCAGGAGCTGCGCGCGCATTCAGCCGGTCTCATAGGAAAGCATTCATAATGCTTTCCAATGGACGCTGGCGTCTTCTCACTGTGATTTTTACAGTAAGAAGCACGCAAGCACCTCTAGCGGCTGTCAATGAGACAGCCACTAGAGGCTTTAGAGGCTGGATTAACCCATTTATAAACATAGCAGTTTCTCTGAAACTGCTATGTTTATAAAAAAAAGGGTTAACCCTAGCTGGACCTGGCACCCAGACCACTTCATTAAGCTGAAGTGGTCTGGGTGCCTAGAGTGGTCCTTTAACCATAAGTCCACCGGCACACTCTACAAACCATGAAAATAAACCAGTTTGAAACGTGATATTTTAATGTAATGATATATAATGAACTATTCTTCTTAAAAAAAACCTCTAACAATTACAGAAATAAAACCCTCAAATCATTTGAATTTAAGCAATACATTATTTACATGAAAGTTATAAACTTGAAAGGTTTTCTTGAATAAACCTGAATCTATAATTCATTTGGAAATATTTTGGGTCTGTAACACAGGGTTTGTGTTGGAACTTTTTGAAGGCTGTCTATAGCATTTGATGTTTTCAATACATTTTAGATATTTATTTTAAGTAAACAAATGATATAAAATGTTTTGGGGAAAAAAGGAATGAAAAAACAAAACAAAAAGCAAAACGAAACGAAACATGAACATGGGAACTTTTTAACTTTTTTATTTTTATCCTAAATCATGTTTCTTATGAAGAAAAACACTTGAAAAAAAATCTCTATTATGGTTAATATGTGTATGAATATGTATTCGTAAAAAATGCTTTCGTAGTTCTGGAAACCCCTTAGTCTAGAGAATATCTGTTCAGGAAGACTGTTTGCTGAAAAATCTGGGGCTTCAGTACAGTGTGAATAGTTATGTTATAAACTCTATTCCATTGCAAAGGATTTACAGGGAATGCAAGAATTTAAAATCTAAGTATCTTTTAACTCTTTTTATTAATATTTTTTTTTTTTTGTATTTTGATAGCATCATCTTTGAAATGTATTCAAATAGAACGAGACAGTTCTAACACTACAAACATTACACTAAAAAGAAGCTGCTCTCTCAATCCTAAGAGACCATCAGTTTGTTCCTCTTTATGATAATAAATCATCGGTCAGTTCATTTTCCCAGCTACAGTTTAGAAATCCAGAATTATAACGTTCTTTAAAGAGAAACATGTAATATCACCTACTGTTCCATATAGTTTACAGCTAAACTGATTCTAGATGTTAAATGTATTACTTTCATCAAAAAAATTAATCAAAACAGCCTATAAAAAAAATACAAAAAAAATATCACTAAATACTAAACAATGTACTCATGCAACAAGAGATAATATTGTGAATGAAGTGTTTATCATATTACTTACCAGCAGTAAGTGTGTAAGTCTTCTAAAAGCCATTATTGTCTATCTGGTGTCTTCTGATCTGTTTCCAGAGAAGTTTGTCTGTCCAGACAAGAAGAGCCTTTTTATAAGAGAACTCATGATTTAAGGATTTCCCTGTATTATTGGTGTCTTTTCCAGTTGAGTTTCCTAGTTTCACTACTTGTACTGGACATATGATTATGTAAAATTTCTAGATTTACGCTGTTATCACAAGTCACTGGACCTAGATACACAAAGAGAAAGTCTAGATAATAATGATAAGTTGACAATCCCAATATATTATCTTGGCTTAACAGAGAAAGAAAGGGAACTTCTGGGATTCTCTTGGACACAATCTATATATATAAACAAGGGGTAAGAAAAGGTAACGGCAAAATTTGTACAATTTTGTTTCTGTATATTTTACAATTTTTATACATTTTATTATGCAAATACTGGTGCAATAAACATTTATAGCTGATTTCGTAGGTCTCCAAGCAGGTAAATCTTGTTCAAATGATTCCACCCAGGTTTTTCCTGTGGCAGTTGTCTCAACATGAGGCCTGGGATTTTCCCGTTTTTGGCCTGTTGGATTTGATTATATTGACAGTAGTGATAACAAAACTTCTAATGATAATAATTATTTGGGAGGGCTTTTTGCAGGCCAAAACTGCCATCTTAATTACCCAGATTGGTAAGAGCTTATCTGCTTCTCTTACTTTACCTGCTTCCTAAGTGCTGTTTGCGGCCAGGCATTGAGTATGGATTTTGAGGCTGTCCTTTCTGCCCTCAGGGCTGAGGCCCTACAAGATGGGGGTCTGCACCTGCAGCTGGCTCATCTGCAGGTCTTCGCAGTGATTGCTGCCTCCCCTCCCGGCGGTTGCGGCGGTTCCCCGTGGTGAGTTCAGCTCCTGGAATGTTTCATCCCTCCTTCAAGGTGGCAGTGCCGGAGGGGCAGACTAGTTGGTCTTCCAATGCCTGGTGGATGTCTGACCAAGAGATGTCATGGATTCGGGGTTCAGTCTCGGAATCTATCCTTAAGGCATGGGGGTAGTGGGTGAATTTCAAGAGGCAGTTCGTTGATTTCTGGTCTGATGTGGAGCGTCTACAAGACTTGTTACAACCAGACTTGTTACGATCTATAAATTGCTGGTAAGACCACACCTTGAATTTGCTGTGCAATTTTGGGCACCTGTTCTAAAGAAAGATATCATGGCACTAGAAAAAGTGCAGAGACTAGCTACCAAATTGATAAAAGGAATGTAGCATTTTAGTTACGAAGAAAGGTTAAAAAATTAAAATCTCTTTAGTTTGGAAAAATGGTACCTGAGAGGGGATATGATAACATTATACAAATATATTCAGGGCCAGTACGAACCATTATCTGGAAATCTATTCATACACAGGGCTATACATAGGACACAAAGTCATTCATTTAGGCTGGAAGAAAAGAGATTTCATCTAAGGCATAGAAAAGTTTTTTTTTTACAGTAAGAGCAATAAGGATATGGAATTCTCTGCCTGAAGAGGTGGTTTTACCAGAGTCCACACAGATGTTTAACCCCTTCCTGACCGTGGACGGAAATTTTCCGTCAACCTTGTCCTTCAGTTAAGGACCGTTGACGGAAAATTTCCATCATTTTCTTAAGTTAACCCCAGATCGCCGCGATCGCGGCAATCGCGGGGTTAACGGTGCTCCGGTCTGCCTCTGCATTAGAGGCAGACCGGGAGCACCCGATCGGGCTGCCCCAGCACCGGTGCTCGCTCTGACAGCATGTCAGAGCGAGCACATGTGCTCCACATACTCACCTTCCGCCTCCCTGCACTTCCGGGTTCTGTGTGAAGTGCAGGGAGACGGATCAGTGCTGATCTGCTTCCCTGTGTAAAAAAAAAAAAAAAATTAAAGTTAAATCCCACCCCCCCCTGCCCCTGTTTTAATAAAATTAACCCCTTCCCTGCCAATTGATCACTGACTACAGTGATCAATTGGCAGGGTATACATTTTAATGTCATCTGATTTTTTTTTTTTAACCCCTGAGGGTTAATTATTTTTTTTTTAACCCTCAGGGGTTAAATTTATTTTATTAATTAATTTAAATATTAAAAAATTATATATTTAGCTAGCTGGGATGGGTGGAAGTTAGTGGGGAATTGGGGAATTTGGTGTTAGGCTAACTAGGGGTTAACGTTAAAAAAAGTTTTAAAATAAGCTTTAAAAAGGTAAAAAAAAAATTTTTTTAAATGTTTTAGTAACGTTTAAGTAAAAAAAAAAAAAATACCACCCCCTTTACCCAGTCTAAATAAAAATT
The DNA here is from genome assembly GCA_933207985.1 of Pelobates cultripes. Classification (NCBI taxonomy): domain Eukaryota; kingdom Metazoa; phylum Chordata; class Amphibia; order Anura; family Pelobatidae; genus Pelobates; species Pelobates cultripes. Next base: position 18,869,122 of record OW240913.1, on the reverse strand, counting down.
AACCCCTTCCCTGCCAGCTGATCACTGCCTACAGTGATCAAAATACAGATCACAGTATTATACTGTGATCTAATTTTTTTAACCCCTGAGGATTAACTTTTATTTATTTTTTTTAACCCTCAGGGGTTCCATTTATTTAATTAATTAATTTAAATATTTTATAATTAAATATTTTGCTAGCTGGGGTGGGTGGGAGTTATGGGAAAATGGGGAATTTACGGTTAGTGCTGCTTACTGCTAGTTAGGGGTTAACGGTAAAAGAAAAGTTTAGAAAATAAATTAAAAGTGTAAAAAAAGTTAAGATAGTGTAAAACATTTAATAAGTAAAAAAAAAAGTTTAAAAATGGGTTTTACAAAGTAAAAAAAGTTTTACAAAGTAAAAAAATACATTTAAAAATGCTCATTACCACTACACTTGGTACAAGCTAGCGGAAATATTATCCCACGCTAAGGTTCAAAATATGCCTTTTGAATTACCCTGGGATGTCTTCTTTAAGAAATGATATGCCTTTATGGTGTAATTGGATGATATAGCCTTGTAAAATACTCTAAAATGGGACATGGACACAGCGTAAAAATTCAAAGTTTGGAAAAAACTGGAATGGCTGTGTCTCAAATGTGCCCCTTCAATGTCCACATATACCTGGCAAAGGTACATACGGGGGTATTGCTGTACTCAGCGACATAGCTGAACAACATATGAAGTAGTATACAGTCGTAGTACACATAAGGTTTGCAAAATATACTGCGCAAACTCACTTTGTGTGTCAAAAAGGCAGAAAAAATGCTTATTACCACTACACTTGGTACAAGCTAGCGGAAAAATTATCCCACGCTAAGGTTCAAAATATGCCTTTTGAATTACCCCGGGATGTCTTCTTTAAGAAATGGTATGCCTTTATGGTGTAATTGGATTATATAGCCTTTTAAAATACTCTAAAATGGGACATGGACACAGCGTAAAAATTCAAAGTTTGAAAAAAATGGAATGGCTGTGTCTCAAATGTGCCCCTTCAATGTCCACATAAACCTGGCAAAGGTACATACGGGGGTATTGATGTACTCAGCCGACATAGCTGAGCAACATATGAAGTAGTATACAGTCGTAGTACACATAAGGTTTGCAAAATATACTGCGCAAACTCACTTTGTGTGTCAAAAAGGCAGAAAAAATGCTTATTACCACTACACTTGGTACAAGATAGCAGAAAAATTATCCCACGCTAAGGTTCAAAATATGCCTTTTGAATTACCCCGGGATGTCTTCTTTAAGAAATGGTATGGCTTTATGGGGTATTTGGATTATATAGCCTGGTAAAATACTCTAAAATGGGACATGGGAACAGTGTAAAAATTTAAAGTTTGAAATGAACTGGAATGGCTGTGTCCCAAATGTGCCCCTCCGATGTCCACATATACCTGGCAAAGGTACATACGGGGGTATTGATGTACTCAGCCGACATAGCTGAGCAACATATGAAGTATTATACAGTCGTAGCACACATAAGATTTGCAAAATGTACTGCGCAAATTTACTTTGTGTGTCAAAAAGGCAAAAAAACGCTTATTACCATTACACTTGGTACAAGCTAGCGGAAAAATTATCCCACGCTAAGGTTCAAAATATGCCTTTTGAAATACCCTGGGATGTGTTCTTTAAGAAATGGTATGCCTTTATGGTGTAGTTGTAATATGTAGCCTGCTCAAGTGCTCCAAAGTGGGCACGGACGCATCAAAACCCTCCATGAAAATTCACACTTAAAAACCTTAACTTGTTACGTCTCTTTTATAGCAGTGTAACTTCACAAAATAGTGTCTAGGTCATACATTGGGCATATTGTTTTACTCAGAAGACTTAGCTGAGCATAATTTGGGGGGTTTGAACTTAATGGCACATATGAAATGTACAAAATGCCCAGCAAAAATGTAATCCGTATGTAAAAAATGCCCAAAATTATTTTTTACCACATACTTTGGCATATATTGGTGAAAAAATGGGGGCATGTTAAGGCACAATATGCACCATATGAGATACCCTGGAGTGTCTACTTTTACAAATGGTATGCCTTTGTGGGTTTTTTTTGAACAGTCAAACTGCTATAATACCCCAAATTGAAGCATAGGCCCATTAAATCCGCCTCTCAAAATTCTACTGTAAATGTTGAAACGGACAGGTCTCCTATAGGGCACTGTAGCTTCACGAAATAGTGCCAAAGACATACAATGGGGGTATCGTTGTACTCAGCAGAAGTAACTGAACACAAAATAAAACTTTGTACAGGAATAGCACACACCAACTTTACAAAATATACATGGGAAGTTCTTTGTTATAAGTTTGTGTGCCAAAAACTCCAAAAAACTAAATTTTACTCCAATATTTAGCAGAGATTGGCGGTGAAATGGCTACTTAGAAAGTGTCAAAAAAACCTTAGGACAATAGCCTGTGATGTCTACTTTATATAAATATATACTTTTGTGTGGCAATTTTGTTTTCTTTTATGGCTATTAAGCTTACAAGACAAACATACAAAATTCTAAAATCGCTCTACATTAAAAGTTTATTTTACTCCTTGTGCTTTATGACCTGTAACTACCAAAAAAAACTTTAAATCCCAGACACATTATATATTTTGTAAATCAGAACAACTAAATAAATTTATTTTTAATTACTTTCTTTAACCTGCACTAATTAGGCACACATTATTATTGCAAAAACTGTACAAAAAACACAAAATTTTTCTTTTTTTTGCATTTTTCTGTATTTTTTAAATAATAAATAAGCATTTATATATATATATGTTACATCAAATTAAAGCCCTTTATGTCCTTTAAAAAACAGTATATAATATGTGTCGGTGCAATAAACGAGAGAGATGCAAATTGCAGTTGAACGCATACAGCAAGAAAATGCAAAAATTGCTTGTGTCATTAAGCGTAAGACAAGCTTCTGAAGCTGTGTCCTTAAGGGGTTAAACTGCAATTGGATAAATACTTGCAAAAACATAATATACAGGGATATAATTTCTAATTAGTGGGTTAATAGCTGCTTGATCCAAGGAGACATCTGACTGCTATTTTGGGGTCAAGAAGCATATAGTTACATAGTTACATAGTTACATAGCTGAAAAGAGACTTGCGTCCATCAAGTTCAGCCTTCCTCACATATGTTTTTGCTGTTGATCCAAAAGAAGGCAAAAAACCCAAATTGGGCTTCCAATTTCGCACCAAACTAGGAAAAAATTCCTTCTTGACCCCAAAATAGCAGTCAGATGTCTCCTTGGCTCCACCCCCCAAAATTATACGAACGCGTGCGTGACGTCACGACGTCAACGCACGCGCATGTTCTGGGGTCAGAGGTCACCCTCTGATCAATCAGAGCCTAGAGATGGATATTTAAATCCCTAATTCACCCCAGTACCTTGCCCTGTCGTGGTTTCCTGTTCCTGGTTACCTAGAGTGCGTTTATCTTTGTGAATATTACTTCCTGGTATCCGGATCTTGGCTTTTCCCTGGTTATTCCGAATTCTGGTTCCCCTGACTTTGCTTGTTTAAACAGTATCTGAGTATTTCTGGCCTCCTTGACCTCGGCTTTCCCTTTGACTCTATCTCTAGCGTATTAGTCCGGCCATTCTATGGTCCGGTATACGCTCTGTCCTTTTATTTCCTTTCCTTTTTTATGTATATGCTTACGTAGTTTCTGCGTGTTGGACCACACTAGCAGCCGTGACATTACAACAGGGCAATGGATCCGGCAGAACTATGTAAACAAAGTAAAGGAGGAGACTATATTTAAAAGAAGAAAAACTACCACAACATGAGGACATAGTCATAAATTAGAAGGACAAAGTTTTAAAAATAATATCAGGAAGTATTACTTTACTGAGAGGGTAGTGGATGCATGGAATAGCCTTCCAGCTGAAGTGGTGGAGGTTAACACAGTAAAGGAGTTTAAGCATGCGTGGGATAGGCATAAGGCTATCCTAACTATAAGATAGAAGTATTTAGAAAATTGGGCAGACTAGATGGGCCGAATGGTTCTTATCTGCCGTCACATTCTATGTTTCCATGTTTCTAACATATGATAGCCTGTGAGAACAGGATGGAGGATATGGACCACAGGTTAGATCAGTTTGCCCAAGCGTTCCAGACCTTGCTCCAGAGAACAGCTTATCTGGAGGCACCCCTGGTACCACCTGTAGTTCTGCTACCTATACCTGCACCTGTAGTATATAAACCTCCATCCACCTCCCCCTCGTTTTGGAGGTGATTCTAAAGAATTCAGAGGTTTCCTTAACCAAATTGAATATAATTTTCGAGGCTTCCCCTGGTTCCTTCCCTACAGATAGGTCAAAGATTGGCTATCTTATGACCCAATTAATAGGCAAGGCTTTAACCTGGGACAATCCTTTATGGGAGAGTGGAAATCCAGTTGCCCGTGATTATAATTAATTTTTAACGGCATTTAAAGCCACTTTTGAGCCAAAGGGAAAAGAGAAAAATGCTGCCAGAGCCTTAATGAGAATTAAACAAGGCACCCGCTCTCTAGCCGATTACACCATAGAGTTCAGGACATTAGCTTCTGAGGTTGACTGGACCAATAGTGGTTTGGTGGCTCCTTTTTTGGAAGGCTTAGCGGAAAATATACAAGATGAAACCGCTGCCAGAGACCTTCCGGTTTATCTTAATGATTTTATTGCATACATGATTGACACTGACAACAGGCTCAGAGAGAGGGAGTAAAACAAACAGCGTACTAGACATACAAACTTGTCTATAGCCCCTTGTTTCTCTAACCCAGTGACTGTTAGTCCTGCTCCACCTGCAGAAGCCGAACCCATGTAAATGGACATTACCAAACTGTCTGAGGCGGAGAGACAATGCAGACGCAACGAGGGGTTGTGCCTATATTGTGGCAAAAGAGGACATAAGAGGCTTTCTTGTCCGGTTCGGCCGGAAAACTTGCACACCTAAGGCACGTTCGCTTTCTTATAGAAAACTACTGTTCAGTGTGAGGCCATGATTGACTCTAGGGCAGCAGAGAATTTCCTTGATAAGGAATTTTCTGCCAAACAACTTCTGCCTTTAAGGCAGAAAGACATACCCATAGCAGTAGAGGCTATCGATTGGAGACCTCTTACTCAACCTCTCATCACACATGAAACTATACCAATCACTGTCTCAGTAGGTTTCTTACATTCTGAAGAAATGGTTTTTCAAATTATATCTTCCCCTACATGTCCAATAATACTCGGTTTTCCTTGGCCCCAGAAACACAATCCATGTCTAGATTGGGTTGAAGGAGAGATTGTGAGTTGGGGAAAGAGTTGCAAAGGTCATTGCTTAAAACAGGTGCCTAAACGAATCGGTACCATCAATGTACCTATAGCACCTCCCTTAACCACAGAAATCCCACCACAGTATTTGGACTTAAAAGAAGTATTTAACAAGGTTCAGTCCACATAGGCCCTACGACTGTGCCATTAATTTGTTACCTGGCACTATGCCCCCTAAAGGGGGAGTTTATGCACTTTCTCCTCAAGAAACCCTTTGTTTAGAAGAATACATTAAGGATGCTCTCAGAAAGGGTCACATAAGAAGATCCTCTTCACCTGCTGGGGCTGGGTTCTATTTCGTTTCTAAAAAAGAAGGAGACCTACGCCCTTGTATTGATTATAGGGGTCTAAATAAAATTACGATTAAAAACACCTATCCCATTCCCCTTATTTCTGAGCTATTTGATAGGTTGAGGGGTGCCCGAGTATTCACAAAACTCGATCTGAGGAGCGCATACAACCTAGTCGGAATTAGGGAAGGGCATGAGTGGATGACCGCGTTTAATACGATAATGGGACGTTGTGAATACATGGTTATGCTGTTTGGCCTATGCAACGCCCCAGCGGTATTTCAGGATTTGATTAACAATGTCCTTAGAGAATATCTTCACATATTCGTACTAGTGTATCTAGACAATATTCTCATCTATTCCCCAGACCTAGAAACTCATCACGAACATGTGAGAATAATACTAAAAACCCTGTTAAAAAATGGCTTATACTGTAAGCTGAAAAAATGCCAGTTTGACCAGACTGAGATACAGTTTCTTGGCTATGTTATATCCCCTTCTGGTTTCAAAATGGACCCACACAAACTGGAAGCAGTCTTGCAATGGCCGTTATCCAAAGGCCTTAAAGCTACACAACGCTTTATAGGTTTTGCAAATTATTACCGTAAATTCATTAGGAATTTCTCATCAGTAATCGCTCCTATTACCAACCTAACCAAGAAAGGAGCAAATTGTAATTTATGGTCCAAAGAAGCAAAGGAGGCATTTGAAAGATTAAAATCTTTATTTGCTTCAGCACCTGTCCTGACACACCCTGATCTGACCAAACCTTTTATTTTAGAAGTAGATGCGTCAGAAACAGGAGTAGGAGCCATTCTGTTTCAGAGAGAGAGTCCTGATGCGCCTTTACATCCCTGTGGCTTTTTCTCTCAAAAATTAACTCCAGCAGAGAGAAATTATGACATCGAAAATAGGGAATTACTGGCCATTGTTCTCACCCTTAAGGAATGGAGGCATCTCTTGGAAAGTTCCAAAGAGCCACTTTTGATTTTTACCGATCATAAGAATTTGGCTTATATTGTGGATGCTAAGAGATTGTTCTCCCGACAGGCTAGATGGTCATTATTCCTCTCCCGGTTTTATTTTATAATTACATACAGGCCCGGGACAAAGAATGCCAAGTCAGATGGACTCTCTAGACAGTTTGAGACAGATGAAGCCCCTGAACAAGAGGTACCTCCAGAATGTCTTATTGCTACTACAGTTACTGAAATATCTTCTCCACTCTTTGGTGCCATAATAGCAGATCAAACTCAGGCACCCGTGTTTCATGATAATCTGACAGCAGGACATCCTGGCATACATCAAACTCTCTCTGCTATTTCCAGAAAATTTTGGTGGCCTACACTCAGAGGTGATGTTAAAGACTATGTAGAGGCATGTCAAATATGTGTGGTTTCTAAAACATCTCATCGATCTCCCCCTGGGTTGCTACAGCCACTTCCGATACCCGATGCTCCATGGACCCATTTAGCCATGGATCTCATTGTGGAACTTCCCAGTTCTAATGGGCATAACACCATCCTCATGGTTGTAGATAGATTTTCCAAGGTGGCACATTTTATACCTCTTAAAAAATTGCCATCTGCTCAAGATCTAGTCCAAATTTTCATAAAGGAAATCTTTTGCTTACACGGAGTACCAAAAAACATTGTTTCTGACAGAGGTACACAATTTATCTCTAGGTTCTGGCATGCCTTCTGTAAACAGTTGGGCATAGAACTTTCATTTTCCTCTTTGTACCACCCTCAGACTAATGGCGCCGCAGAAAGAGCCAATCAATCTTTAGAATCCTATTTGTGTTGCTTTATCGATGCCAATCGGTTCGAACTCTTACCCATGGCTGAATTTGCCAGAAATAATGCAACTCACGAATCCTCGAGTCAGAGTCCATTTTTTGTAAATCAAGGTTATTACCCCATTATTTTACCTTCTGCTTTTTCGGGCACTGATATTCCTGCATTAAACACCAGTTTGACTTCTATCCAAGACACTTGGGATTCTGTTCATTCAGCATTATAGAATGCCTCTAAACGTACTAAAGTTCAAACTGATAAGAAACGGGGTGCCAATCCTGTTTATCAAGTGGGGGACAGGGTTTGGTTGTCCACACGTCATATCAAACTCAAGGTTCCTTCCATGAAACTAGCTCCTCGATTCATAAGTCCCTTTCGTGTCCTCCGTCGTATAAACCCTGTGACTTATTCATTGGCGCTCCCTGCTCATACGAGAATAGCTAATTCCTTCCATGTATCATTGCTTAAGCCCCTCACTTTCAATTGATACACAAAAATGATTGTTCCTCCTCCGCCCTTGGTAGTAGGTGATCAAGAGGAGTACGAAGTCCAAACTATTTTAGACTCCAAGTTCTCTAGAGGTGTTCTGTCTTATCTGGTTGACTGGAAGGGATATGGCCCGGAGAAATGTAGTTGGGTTCTTGTGGACTGGGTTCATGCTCCACATCTTGTCCGGTCGTTTCACAACCGTTTTCCTCGCAAGCCGGCTCCTTCCCGCCCGGTGAGTGGTCTTCGAGTGGGGGGTACTGTGATGGCCCCCGGCTCGCCGCCATGTGCGTCCGTGCCTGATGGGCACGACCGCACCAACTCACTGAGCTTACCTGCTCAGCGGCGAGCCGGGAACCGCTCCTCCACGCCGCTCAGGGAAATCCAAGATGGCGCCGACCATGAGGTTGAGTCCATCCATGGCTCCACCCCCCAAATTATATGAATGTGCGCGTGATGTCACGACATCAACGCACGCACACGTTCTGGGGTCAGAGGTCATCCTCTGACCAATCAGAGCCTAGAGAGGGATATTTAAATCCCTAATTCACCCCAGTACCTTGCCCTGTCATGGTTTCCTGTTTCTGGTTCCCTAGAGTGCATTTATCTTTGTGAATATTACTTCCTGGTATCCTGATCTGGGCTTTTCCCTGGTTATTCCAAATTCTGGTTCCCCTGACTTTGCTTGTTTAAACGGTATCTGAGTATTTCTGGCTTCCTTGACCTCGGCTTTCCCTTTGACCATTCTCTATCTTTAGTGTATTAGTCCGGCCATTCTAAGGTCCGGTTTACGCTCTGTCCTTTTATTTCCTTTCCTTTTTTATGTATATGTTTACAAGTTTCTGCCTGTTGGACCACACTAGGAGCCGTGACAGTCCAGCTTGAAAATTTACCATTAATGACAACTCGTTGTACTCTATCCTCAAGCCAATGTTCTACCCAAGAACAAGAATATTCACCTAGATCAATTTCTTTTAGTTTGAAGACTAACCTATTGTGAGGAACCGTATCAAATGCCTTGGCAAAATCCAAGTAGATCACATCCACTGCAACACCCTGATCTATACTTCTACTTACTTCTTTGTAGAATGCAATTAGGTTAGTTTGACATGACCTATGTTTCATAAAACCATGCTGATTATTGCTAATAACACAGTTCTTCCCAATGAATTCCTGAATATTATCCCTTAATAGCCGTTCAAATAATTTCCCAGTCACAGAAGTTAAGCTCACAGGTCTATAATTTCCAGGCAAGGATTTTGAACCCTTTTTAAATATAGTAACAACATCTGCCTTCCTCCAATCCTCCGGTACAATACCTGAAACAAAAGTACTTTTGGGTGGATACCGTCAGGCCCCGGAGCTTTATTTACATTAATTTTCTTTAATAGCTGTAGCACCTTGTCTCGAGTTATCCAATCACAAGTTATCTGCAAGTTTGTTGCAGCAATCATTTGCTTATCTATTGCCATAGGATCCTCATTAATTTATACTGAAGAAAAATTGTTATTTAAAATTTCAGCCTTTTCCTAGTTTGTTGCAAAATTGGAGGCACTCCAGACTAGTTTTTTGCCTTCTTTTGGACCAATAGCAAAAACATATGTGAGGAAGGCTGAGTTTGATGGATACAAGTCTCTATTCAACTATATAACTATGTAACCGTTGTGGTTTTGGGGAGTGCCTAGATGCTCCCCTTCTGCGGTTTCGCGTATGTTATCCAAGCTAAGTTTTTGGTTTGAACTCACTAGGGTTTCGGATCTTATGAAGAATGTTGTAGTATCATTAGCATTGAGGGGTTGGCGCAGGAGGCCCAAGGTTTTAGATTTAGGAATGCAAGTTTCTGGAGCTCTGATGGTGGGCCTGTTTCGGGTTCTGCCACAAGTTTGGTCTTCTGATTTTGAGGTGGCACTGTTTCGTGTAGCATTCGCTTTCACTTTTTCTGGGTCATGCGGGTGGGGAGCTCGTTGGCCCCAACAAGAAGGTCCTTGTGGTGAGGGGGTGTTGTTTGGAGATGTTTCTTGCTGCTAAAGTCCAAGACAGATGTTCTCGGCTGGGATACTTGGGTTTCTTTTGTTTTTCAAGCATTCTGCAGGGTTTGCCCCGCTGGCCCTTTACTGGTTCACAGTGACTCAATTTTCCTGTCCCGTTTCAAATTTATCTGGGTTTTCCGCATGGTGCGGGAGGACCTGGGGATACCAAGTGCTGAGTTTAGAGGTCATTCCTTCTGGATAGGGGTTACCACTGCGCTGCCATGTCCGGGGTTTTCCAAAGGTGGCTTTCCAGCGGATTGGGAGGTGGGAATGCAGGAGCTTCCATTCTCATGTCCGTCTGGCTGGACTGATTCTGTTTCCCGTTTTGTCTCCGTGGGTGCCGGAATGCGCGTGTGGGTGATCGAGCATTCATATGTTTATTGGGCACCGCAGCGTGCAGAAGTTCACCCCGGGGGACTGTGACTGGGTTCATCGCCGGTGTTGGTGGACGTCCGCTTGTTCAGACATGAGCTTGGCTCAACTGCTGCTCGAAATGGAATGGTCGGCCCACCTACTCGGCATTCTTGATGTCCTCATAGTTCAACTGGGGGCCAAAAATCTTGGCACTATTCCGGTGGGGGATCTGGGTGATCTGGGTGAAACAATCCACAGGGATTTGAAACAGTTATGGTTTATATTCCCAAAACCTTGTATTGTGTGGTTGGAGGTGTGGTCTTGGATTTATTGGCGGGGTGCACGGGACCCAAGGACACTTGAGCGGTGTAGGATCAAGCTCAACAAGAGGGTGTCTAAATTTGTCAAATGATGGGCGTTCCCGAATCTTTGAGCAAAATGCTGCTATGTATTTCAGGAGTGCCGGGGTCAACCTTATGGAGGTTGGCCTGGCTTTGTTTAACTTTGTGTTACAGGATGATCCCTCCCCTAACTTCAGGTACAGGTATGGATAACAGACGTGCCCACTGAGCCAATGACCAGTTAGTGGTTAGCATAAAGGTCTCAGTGCTGGTTGGGACAAAGGGGGGAGGGCAGTTGCCCAAGTGATTGTGTTTGGTTGGCAATTTGCTTTCTCAGCGATGGTTAATTTTGCTGAGAAAGTTATATCATATGTTAGTATGTTATAAAGTTAATGCTGAAGGAAAAAAAAAGCTGTGGCCTATTTTCTCAGAGTAAGTTGTGGTTATTTTGGAAAGTAAAAGGATGGGGGGGCAGTAAAGGGTTCCCGTTTTTGTTTTGGTATGTCAATACACAATATCCTCTACCTACACACATGTGGGGCTGTGTTGGTGATAAAGATCCAGGATATGATATGATGAGCTCTTGTGCTAAAACTGGGTGGAGTGCACAATGAGCCTGCTCTTAAAAGCTAACTAATGGTAACTGGTGAATAGGGAAAGTGGCATAAGAACATGGTGTTTCTGTAATACGCTCCAGCATTCTACATATTTAATGCAAAACACAACTAGCTTATAATATGTCAATTAAAGTGGGAATTACAAAGGAGAAACAGAAGAAAAAAATGGACAATAGGGTAAGAGGTATAAAAAATACACTGAAGGGAGATTTGGACAGACACAGAACCAAGAGGTAAGGTGTTGGAGGATACACAGTGAATTGGGGAGAGGGTAACCAGGGGGAGGACATATTGAGCCGTGGGAGCAATCACAAATAATTGGTATTTTTTGTGCATAAAACTCCTAGTTATCTGTTTGAGATTGACAGATGGAGGCTGCCAGAGTCTCGAGGCGTGACATCATAGATCTCTCCATCAATTTGAATCTGACCTGTGCAATGTGAGAGGATATTCACAGAGCTCTAGACTGAAGAGATTCAGACTCTGATTCCCACAACTCTAGCCTCCAATGATGACTTGCTTGTGTGAAGGATATCTCAGTATTAGAAGAAAGAAAGAGATTGCCGGCAGAGAGCGGAAATGGTGTCTTATATCGCTTTGGAGTGGGAGCCTAAAAAACCAGGCTAGAGACAGATTGTATAAAATAAAACGTAACTTTTAATACTGTAAGTTAAAATCTAATTACCAAACGGACACAAAGTGAAGAGAAGAGAAAAACTATATACATATATACATATAAAAGAGAGTCGAATCCTGAGTTGTTGTCAATAGTGGACTATCTACTAAATAGTGACAAATTCCTCCGACAAAGGTGAAAATATAGAGCCCTAAAGGTACAGGCTATTTAATGGTGCCTCTATTGATCACATAAAATCAGGAAAAATAAGGACAAATAGAAAAGATTGATCTAGTCACTGAGTAACTCTGCCTGCAGGGTCCTGGGCCATGCAGTATACTCAAGAGATTCAGTCCAAAAGATGGTCATATTAAGAATAGTTTCAAATTGAGAGAGAGAATATATTTAGATAGCTAAATTGGAGCTAAGATGATTAAGGGTCTGAAATGACAGGTATTAGTACTGGTAAATATATTAATCAATGCCAAATCAGTGCCTTCGTTGGCACCACTTAACCCCAAAAGGCCCAAGCTCCTATCAGTGTATATGAAAGGAT
>OW240913.1:18832791-18856603 GCA_933207985.1 Pelobates cultripes | reverse complement strand
TTTTATCTTTTATTGCATATACATAAATGAAGCTATAATTAAAGCATAGAAAAAAAAGAAATAGAACAATGTGTGTCCCTATAAAGAATAGATAGGATACTTTAAAAATCTTGAAGATACTTTATTGAATAAACAAAAACGAAAAAACCAACTAAAACAAAGAGTACACGAAAAAATGAGTATAATAGTAACAAGTACTTGTGAGAAAGAAAATACAGCCTGAAGCAATAGGATACAAAGCCAAGAAGTGGTATCGGATCCCAACAATATCAAGCTCTGCAGAGCCGTACCTATAGCTAGAAAAATGTTTTGCAATGATATAACTCAACGTCTCAAATTAAGCGCTAACGTCGGATACAATGCAAGCACATTAGTATGTCCAAATCGGCATGAAACAAAGTACCCTCGCTAGATGCAAACAAAAAATAAGACTGAATAATAAATGATAAGATTGCAATCTGTAAATCAGTAGCTGTAGCCAAAGACGTGTTAGCAACTGTGTAACTAACCTGTTGCTATACTATAATGAAGCAACTAGAGTATAAAGCTAACAATAAGATACAGTGTTGAGAAATCTATTAAAGCTATTCTAGGCTGCAAATAAAGAAAAGAATGGTTGCCAAAAATCACCCGATAGTCTCCTAATGCTAAGCTCCCTAAAAGTGGGGGAAGGCTTAGACTGGGCGTCAAGAAAAGCTCTAAAGTGAAGAGATAGACTAAGAGGTGAAATAGTCGGAATAGTGCCTTCGTGGGCACCTAGTATAGTAAAGAGGTAGAAAAGGAAATACAAGATACCGTACTAAAACAAAAATACAAAATAATAAATGATAACTAACAATGAGAAATAAATACTCTTTAAAGGAAAACCGAAAATGTATTTTAACCGTATTGAGATATAACTTCAATACATTACACCCTGATCGGTTACCGCTATGGTCTAATGGTCTAAGACTAATTGCCCTGTTAGACAAAGCACGGCGTTGAATAATATATTGGATCAAATTCAGAACAAACAATAAATAAATAAATGAAAACGCTGTGCGAACAGGGGCATCAGGTAAATAGAATCCCAACACGTGTTTCGCCTGTTTTAAAGGCTCGTCAGGGCGAAACGCAACCATTCTTTTCTTTATTTGCAGCCTAGAATAGCTTTAATAGATTTCTCAACACTGTATCTTATTGTTAGCTTTATACTCTAGTTGCTTCATTATAGTATAGCAACAGGTTAGTTACACAGTTGCTAACACGTCTTTGGCTACAGCTACTGATTTACAGATTGCAATCTTATCATTTATTATTCAGTCTTATTTTTTGTTTGCATCTAGCGAGGGTACTTTGTTTCATGCCGATTTGGACATACTAATGTGCTTGCATTGTATCCGACGTTAGCGCTTAATTTGAGACGTTGAGTTATATCATTGCAAAACATTTTTCTAGCTATAGGTACGGCTCTGCAGAGCTTGATATTGTTGGGATCCGATACCACTTCTTGGCTTTGTATCCTATTGCTTCAGGCTGTATTTTCTTTCTCACAAGTACTTGTTACTATTATACTCATTTTTTCGTGTACTCTTTGTTTTAGTTGGTTTTTTCATTTTTGTTTATTCAATAAAGTATCTTCGAGATTTTTAAAGTATCCTATCTATTCTTTATAGGGACACACATTGTTCTATTTCTTTTTTTCTATTACTTCATTAGGGTTACCCCCTGTTGTGTCCTTTAGGCTTTGTGGCCACTATTCTTTATTTATAATTAAAGCATTGCGCCATACCTAGAAATGGGCATATTTCACTGCGGAGAATGTTTTTATACACAGAATACTGTCCGTCAGCTGATCTGGAAGAAATAATGAAACCACATGAAGTGTGCCCAACCCAGGTAGTTAGTAGCCAATGTCTGCAGGGGCCAGTAAGTGATAATATTCACTGCACTGTGACAGCCTTGCTTTTTATTGGTCATTACATTAGACCAGTTTGGTCCTCGAAAACTAAATATAGAATGTCTTCAGCAGAGTTCATTGTTAGTGGCGGCTCTCGTCACCTGGAACGTTGACGTACCCTGTACAGTATAAAACATGTACATGACATTTCATTTTCAGACTAAATATAATACATGTCGGACATTGGCTCTTATTAAATAAGAAAGTATGGACACGTGTTTCTTTTGTGTTTTTTTTTATTCCTGTAGCCCAGTTATGTTACAGTCTGTTACACAGTTATGTTACAGTGCTGCCACCCACTGAGTGTTTGTGTCCTATTAAAGGTTAATTTGTTTGTAGAGGTTCAAAGGTAGACCTCTTTCTGTCTCTTTCGATTTGTCTATCAGTTGAAAGATTCCTTCAATAGTGTCATACAGATAAATGTGACATACATATACTGCAGGGGTTAATCTAAATTACATGCAGTCTTCCTGACAGCCACTAGAGACGCTTCTGCCACAAACTTGTTTTTTTACAGCTTACCTCCAATAGGGCACAGCACTACCGCTCATGCACTTTTTAGTCCCCAATGATATCCTATGAGGAGTTTCAGATTGGACAAGTGTTGGCGTGATATCATGGGAGGCAAATCAAGCTGCTGCATGGACCTGACCTCAGCGCTGGTAAAAACATTTTTCCCCACTTTTTATTTAGATTTTGGACTGGCCCTTTATCTAAGTAAAGAGGAGACAGACTTGTATTCCTAACTCTACAGCAGGCCCAGACTGGCCGTCGGGCATACCCGGCAAATGCCCGGTGGGCTGCGAAGGCCATGGGCCGAGGCCGACAGAGGAGATCAAGAGATCTCCCCTGCCGGCCCATGCAGAGCCTGCACTATCTGAGCATTGGCTTCACCTGCCAACAGGCACTTTACTGGACAGCCGGCAGGGGAGGGAGGAAGAGTGCGGAAGACCTGGGAGAGCTCTATTTTGCAGCTCCACCGTGTTCCTGTCGCAAGGTCGCAAGGTCATCTCACCACTATAACCACCAGGGATTTACCTCCACTGCGACCACCAGGGATTAAAGAGATTCCCCTCTATGTTCCTATCTGGGGATATGTTGAATATGGGGGTTCCAATCGGTATATTGGGAATTATGTATTTTAATGTGTTTTTACCATTCCTGTAAAATGGGGATATTCTCTATGCCTGGAGGTAATTGAGTTACTTCAGGGTAGAGAGGAGGAGTTGTACTGTTTGTGTGGGAGTATTTGCATTCTGTACTTGCACATGATTGGTTACTGTAAAAACTGTCTCAGTCTTCCACAAGGTCCCTATGGGAATGTCCTTTGCTGGAAGACCTGCATAAAAGGCTGACATGTAGCCCCCATTAAACAGATCCTGCTTGAACCTCAATACAGAGCCACGTCTCGTACTTGGGGGGATAATTTGTATGATTCCTGTTTGGCACTTAGGAGTGTTTGGTAGCTGACTTCGCATTCGGGAAAAAGAACAGCTTTGGCGGCATTAACCCCTTCACCTACTCGGGGTGCCGTTACACTAACCCCTACATACCAGGGAACACCCCAGAAGACTTGTCATTTTGGAGATGCTCTGACCCAGTCGTCTTGCCACCACTATTTGGCAATTGTCAAAGTCCCTCAGTTCTTTTCATTTTCCCTGCTTCCAACACATGAAATTCAAGAACAGATGGTTTCCTTGCTGCCTATATGTATCGCATCACTTGACAGGTGACATTGTAATGATATAATCAATAGTCACCTGGCATTGGTTTTAATGTTGAGTCTGAAGAGTATATATCCATACTATACCAGAGCCAGATTACCCATTAGGAGGCCAGGTGCTTTTATCCCCCTTCCACCAAAGATCTCCTTGCACAGCCCTTTAAAAAGTCTTTCCTAGTGGTCAGTGGTTTAATTCCGGTCAATATTATTTACTTCACCTGTCAGTGGTTTTAATGTTGTGGCTGATCAGTGTATAAAAGTTCCAATTTCTGTTGAAATCTGAGTTTTTGGCAAAATGAAAAAAAAAAAGACAAACTCTTCACACATGGTGTACTTCAGCAAGCTACCCATGAATCATAGTCATAAGCTCTGCCCTTTACACCAGAAGATCAGCATATAAAAGCATACACAGAAGATAAGAACGTCTATGTTTATATTTCTCTCTGCATGTGCAATGCATGCACTGACTGTGGCTAATATGAACTGAATTGTGATCTCATTTGTTAATGAGCCCCTTCTCTTCCTCAAACGCTCCCTGTCTCCATAGAATATATTTCAATTACTCTCTTTATGAATATCAGTAACACATACGGTACCAGTTCAAATGAAAAAAAAAAGGAATATTGTACGTATAATGAATGCGGTAAGTTAAGTCAATAACATATTATCCAATACCTTCATTGCTGCTTTTTAATTTAATTAAATATTAAAATGAATTAATAATGATATGACAAATATTTAAATTAAAGCCATGAGTTTTACACAATTAAAGCTAGTTTGTTTCTTTCCATCTGTTACCGAGATAAATAGATGTCAATTTCTTCCATTGGATCGACTTCAAATTCATTGGGCCAGACGCATGTACAACCAACAGTAACCCGTTTTGACTCCAGTTTGTACACATAGTCACAGTCTTTCTGTTCCCGGATGAGAACCATGATATCCTGCTGGATAGGAAGTGATATTAGCTCAGGGTTTTCATTCCCACTTGAATCTGTACAGACAGAACTTAGACAATTGGCTTCGGATATGACCATTGGGTATCTGTTGGGGTCCATGTCAAGACTGTAAGAAAAAAATAAAATATAATATATTAAGACTTTATGACAATAAAATACCAAGGATTTGGAAATAGCTTCTAGTGCTAAATGAGAAAATTATCCAGAAACTTATCTTAAAAATCATATACCTTATTCAGTTACCTCAATAAAATAAGGGTGCATGCAGGTTAAGAGCTTTTATTATATACTGTGTGTAAAATGTGAATTCTAGCATTCCTCTCCTAAATGATCAATGATATTGTTGTATTTGGGACAATTGGTACTACACTTAAGATGCCAAACCAGGAGGTCCAGGTACTTCCTTAAATGCTACCTGCTAATTCATGTCTATGTTTATTGTAGGTTTCTGCTGCTGTACACAAGTTGGAGAACTGCGAAACTAACAGGGTTATTCACTAAGGCTAGAATTGTTGTAATTCAAAGAGAATTTAACATCTAAGTATGATGATATTATTAATTTCAACAAGTGCTGAAAAGCAGGGTCAAAGTTATATTAAAATTGTACCCTCTTCCTAAGGTGAGTGAGTGCTAGTGTGGAGAGATACTTCAATCTGTACACACATATTATCTCAAGAAATGTTTTCAAGAGATAGAAACACTGGGTATATACCCAATTAAAAAAAAAGGAAAGCTTCTTTTTAAATCCCATGTGAACAGGTAGACATGTGCATTATTGATCCATATAGGTAGCAGATTTAATGGGGGAAATGAAAACCGAAATGAAAAGAGTTTCATTTATTTATTGCTCTTGTAATTTCCTTATTTGAATTCAAACAGAATTATAAATGCGGTATGGAATTTTATTTTGTTGCAGGGGAAAAGTACTAGAACATTGACAAGTCAACGATTAGGTGAGTAAAGTACAGAATTCTTCAAGCTACGACTTATGGACTCAGCAATGATGACCTACCTAAAATCCCAGGGAGCAAGAGACCGACTCTGAATGTCCATAATCTCTGACAGGTCGTCCATGGATGTAGTGTCAATGGCACTTATATCAAGATTTATTCTATGGGGCGGCCGCCTGAGTCTTCTCCCAGGACACCGGCTCTCAGAATACGATGAGAATTCTTTCTCCACGTTCTCTGCTAAGTACTCTTGTGGCAGAAAGGCCGATGTAGAAAATCCCATTAGAACAGATGCCTGAAACATAAGACAACTATTCAGCTCAGATGTGCAACACACATTTAATTTTTTTTTGCATACAATAAAGTCATATCTGTGAAGCATGTCTTATCTGCTCTTATCAGGTACAATGAATACAGAGAAAACAGGAAACCTCAGTGTTAAAAAAATGTACAAAATATAACCTGTAACCATAAGTCCACTGGCACACTATACAAAGCATGAAAATAAACCGGTTTTCAAATATATTTTAATGTAACATTATGTAATGAACTTTTCTTCTGACATAACCAAAAAAAAAATACAGATAAAAACCCCAAAACCCATTTGACTTTAACTAATGCATTGTTTACATGAAAGTTATAAACTTTAAAGGAGTTCTCGGAGTAAACATGAATCTATAATTAATTTTGAAATATTTTGGGTCTGTAACACAGGGCTTGTTTTGGAATTATTTTAGAGCTGTCTATCGCATTTGATGTTTTCAATAAATGTTTGATATTTATTTTAAGTGAACAATTTATATAAAATGTTTTGGGAAAAAAGGAATGAAAAAAAAAAAACTCACAAAAAACGTGAACTTTGTGACTTGGTTATAATCTAAAATTCTACATTTTTATCCTAAATCATGTTTTTTTAAAAAATCCCTATTATGGTTGAAAAACAAACAAAACCCTTTAAAAACTAGATGACTCGTATAAATTGCTGTTGCAGCGCTGGAAACCCCCTAGTCTCGAGAATACCTATTGAGAATGACTGTTTGCTGAAATGTCTGGGGCTTAAGTGCAGTGTGAATATATATGTAACAAACTCTATTCTGACCATTTTATCAGTTAACCTGTGTTTTATATCATGTTTTTGTGATGTAAAATACTTTTGTTATATGTTAATTGGATTTGTTAATTGGATTTAAAAAAAAATGTCTTTAGTTGCGTTTTGATAAAACATAATATGATAACATACAGTTTTACTATAACAAGTTAGGGGAGAATTATTATTGGAAAAATTTGCACCAGGGTTGATTTCTATTGAAAATGATTTACAGGAAATGCAAAAACTTAAAATCTGAGTATCTTTTTACTTTATTTGTTAATTATTTTTGTATTTTTAAAGCATTATTTTTGAAACACATTCAAATAGAATGATACCGCTCTAACACTGCATACTTTACACTAGAACGAAGCTGCTCTCTCAATCGTAAGATACCATCAGCTTGTTCATCTTTATGACATTAAATCATAGGTCAGGTCATTTTTCCACCTGTAGTTTAGAAATTCAGAAATATCATTTTCTTGAATGAGAAGCATGCAATACTGAAAAATGCATTACTTTCATCAGAAATGTAATCAAAACATACAAAGAAAAATGTTCACAATATACAAATACTATTATGAATTATCATATTACTTACCAGCAGTAAGTGTGTAAGTCTTCTAAAAGCCATTCTTGTCTATCTGATGTCTTCGGATCTGTTTCCAGAAAAGTTTGTCTGTCCAGACCAGAAGAGCCTTTTTATAGGAGAACTCATGATTAAAGGATTCCCCTGTATTATTGGTGTCTTTTCCAGTCGAGTTTCCCAGTTTATCTGCTCGTACTCTGCCAATAACTATGTTAAATTTCTAGATTTACGTTGTTATCACAATGTACCTAGATACGCAAAATGTAGTTTTTCTACATAAAACTTTCAGGGCAATAAACAACAGAGAAAAAGTCTAGATAATAATGATAAGCTGACAATCCCAATATATTATCTTGACTTAAAAGAGAAAGAAAGGGAACTTCTGGGAACACAATCTATAGAAGCAATCAAGGTGTGAGAAAACATAACGGCACAATTGTACAATCTTGTTTCTGTATATTTTACAATTTGTTTACTATATTTTTTGTATATTTCATTATGTAATTACTGATGCAATGAACATCTATAGCTGATCTTGTAGGCCTTCAAGCTGGTAAACCTTGTGAATATTATTCCACTCTGTTTTTTCCTGCGGCAGTTGTCTCAATATAAGACCTGGGATTTGCAAGTTTCTGGACTACTGTATTAAGTTAGATCGACAGTAGTAGCTAGCAAAACGTCTAATGAATCAGGTAGCTAAATTGTTAAAGAGATGTCAGTCAATGTACTTAATAGGAACACTATAGGGACAGGAACACAAACATGTAGTTAAAAAAACACTATTTAGCCTTTTGGACCCCACCTTGAACCCCTTAAATACAGTAAAAACGTACCTTTATTCCAGGTATCGGGGACTGGTCCTGCTCCCGATCTGCCTCTTTGGCTGACATCATCAGAATTTTAGAATCCTAAAAGAAAGTATTGAATTGACTGAGATTGTCAATTCTGATGATCTCAGCCAAAGAGGCCAGGTGGGGGGTGGAGCTGACTAATCAGCATCTCCTCATAGAGGAGTGGTGACGCTGAATTTCAGGGCTGCATTGTGCAGCACTGACCCTGGAACTACCTCTAGTAGCCATTTGAGTGACTGTCACTGGAGACGTCTCTAGAGTGCAATGTAAACGCTGCCTTTTCTCTGAAAATGCAGTGTTTACACTAAACTGCCTTCAGGGACAGGCTATACTCACCAGAACAACTACATTAAGCTGTAACTGTGCTGATGACTACAGTGTCTATTTAAATAAATTGAGGATGTATGCTGATGATGAAGAAACTGTTAGAATAATGATATGTTTAAGCATTTAAAGAGAAGATCCCACTTGTATAACCTCTGTATAAATATATAAAATGCTTTGTTCCTTGAGGGTTAGGTCAGACTGGTCCTCGAGCAAACTGGATAAATGCCGCTTGAGAATAATAATTTTTATTTGTGGATAACAAGTTATAGGCCAGCTGGGGAATTCTGTAAAAATGCCCAAGGTATTAATGCACCCTATGTTATAACCTCCTTCCACCTCCAGTTATATGATAGCCAGGCCGAGCTGGCTTGGCGTGATTCCTCCTGTGCTCATCCTGTACAGTGGTGAATCTTCTATCAAATATATTTTATTGAGTAACTTTTCAATTTTTTTTTAACAAAAGTAGAAAAAATTTATATAACAACATAAACATATAAAAAAATCAAACAAACAAAAAAAACAACCAGGACAAAAACATTTGTCCTATATAGTGCAAAGTACCTTTCCATTTTGTCTCACAATGAACTGATACAAACAAGGTATAACACATTAACTTAATAAAATAAAGCATGCAAAGTGCTTACTATGTGTTGGTGATATATATTATGCACTGCATATAAAGGTAAAGTATGGTGTAGAGCAGGGGTCCCCAACCCATGGGCCGCGGACAGTACCGGTCTGTGGCCTCTGTTCAGCCGGACCGTGGCGCTGTGATGAGACTCTCCCTGATGTATGCCTTCACGGACCGGAGGGGAGATCAGAGATCTCCCTCACTGGTCTGCAGGCACTGTGCTGGCAGCTGGCAGGGAAGGGAAAGAGGGTTCTCCAGAAGAACGGAGCGTTGCCACGGTTATTGTGGCAACGTTCCGGATCTCGCAAGAGTGAACTCTAACCCACAAGGCTAGAGTTCACTCTCATTACTAGAACTGCCAGGGATTCACCACGAGGACCACCAGGGCTTCATAATCGACATCCCCACTCCCTGGGCAAAGGTAAGAAGGGAGGGAGGATGTAAAGTATATTTATTTTTAATACAAAAAATCTAAACTTATATCAATAGATTTGTATGGATCTGCCCCCACACCCTCACATGATAACTCCATACACATTTACACACTGCCTCCCATACACACACTGCCTCCCATACACACACTACATCCCATACAAACACACTGCCCCAATACACACACTGCACCCACATACACACACACACACACACTTACACACACACATTGCCCCCCCATACACACACACTGCCCTCATACACACAGTGCACCCACATACACACACACTGCACCCACATACACACACACACTGCAGTCCATACACACACACTGCAAGTCTGCACCCCATACACACACACTGCCCCATACACACACTGCACCCCCATACACACACTGCACCCCATACACACACTAGTTGTATAACCATTTCATTATATATTAGGATATAATAATACTAATAGGTAAAAAGAATCAATTATCCTGAAGCACCTGACCAACTGCTCCCAACCCCACAACCCCCTTCCCCGGGTCATGAAAATTTTTTCTTCAATGGAAATGGTCCCTGTAACGAAATCCCCTATTTACAGACTATACGAACAAGCCTGTTAGGTTATTTGGAGAATTACAGCGAGATTCCGTGGAAATAACAATAAATGCGAAAGTGGCCGACCCTAGATAGCTATAGTATGGAACTTGCAGTTGGCTGCAAACACACGAACGGCCGGTGAAAGTCAAACTTCGGTCGACGATTATGAGAGCTGTGTTCGTGGGATCTGAGCGCTATTCGCCTAGAATATGCCCTCAGATCCAAGCTATCTGGGGATATGTGGAACTTAAAGTTTATGTTGTGTAAAAAGAAAGTTATATATTTTTATTCTGTTTTGCTAAATAAGAAAAGCCATGCTTCTTTCTTCCTGGAGATAATCTATTTGCCTAGAATATGCCCTCAGTTCCAAGCTATCTGGGGATATGTGGAACTTAAAGTTTATGTTGTGTAAAAAGAAAGTTATATATTTTTTATCTGTTTTGCTGAAATAAGAAAAGCCATGTTTCTTTCTTCCTGGAGATAATTAAGGCTCTCTTTGCTACCTTAAGTTAATTATCTCCAGGATGGAAAAGAGGGAGTGATTTATGTAAAAGGGGAGTGCTTATGCTATAGCCACTGTGATTGGCTACTGTGTTACTTTTTGTCCCAGTCTTCCATCTGGTCCCCTAGGGGAGTGTCCACCAGGTGGAAGACCTGCATAAATACCGGGCAGGTAGCCCACAGTAAATCAGATCGTTTTACCCCTTCATGAAGTCTCGACTCATGTTTGGGGGATTGGGAGCTATAATCACTTCGTTTCAGTTGGATTTCGGGAGAAGCTGCAAGGATAATCGCTGCATGAATGCAAGGATCCTTTACACTGGTGGCAAGCGGCGGGATTTCCTCCCGAACGGACGTACCGAATTGAAACAAGGGGTGAATGGCGCATAGATACGAACGCTTGAAACGAAATACATTGAAGGAACTGCTGGAAGCTCGAGGCATAGTGGCAAGCAACAAACCGAAAGCCACGTTAATAGCCGAACTACTGGAGAGCGATCAAACTGGCGAACCACAAATGGCGAATGCAGAGGAAACAGAGTTCCAGAGGGATGTGAGATGGAGACTCAGCCTGGTAGGACCTAACCCTGCACCAGAGATTGTGGTACAGATCTTGGCACAAGCTACAGAGTCCCAGAATGCCAGGGAAGCACGAGAAGCTAGAGACAGATCACCTCCTGTGGATATATTGTCGCTATCTGGATCTACAATGGGGCGTCAGCGGAAAATCAACTACGCTGCATTTAAAAGCTTCATGGAAGGTGAGATGGATATTGATAATTACTTGCAAGATTTTGAAAGACAATGTGTGTTAGAAGATTTGGAAAGAGCTAACTGGGCTGCAGTATTAAGTAGTAAACTATCAGGTAGAGTAGCCGAAGCGTTGAGAGCTGTGCCAGATGGGGATATACAAAACTATGACAAGATAAAAGAAATTTTGTTAGCCCCGTACGCTGTAACTCCTGAAGCCCATAGAAGGAAATTCAGGGCCCTCAGAAGACAAGGCAAGGATTCATATACGGAGTGGGCATTTCGTATGCAACGCGCTGCCAGCAATTGGATGCAGGGGAATCAGGCAACTACCCTAGAGGATGCCGTGCAATTGTTGTTACTGGAGCAATTTTTTGATTATACTCCAGCGGAGGTGAGAGACTGGGTCAGAGACAGAAAGCCAAAAACGGTGGAGGAGGCAGCAAGGCTGGCAGACGAATTCCATGAGAGCAGGCGGATGGATGCAAACCGAGGGGTCCAGGGCCAGCTGTCTGCATCTGGCCCGCCAACTATGCCACAGAGGGTACCACCACCAGGGAGCAATACCACAACCCCGGGGTACCAAAAGACCGCTCCAATGTGTTATGGGTGCAAGCAAGTGGGGCACATCAAACCTAATTGCCCACAACACACTACAGACCGCTGGGGGCGGGCACCGGTACCACCAACCAAAGCAGCCGCACACTGTGTGCAAGAGGATTACAACTCTCTGACTCAAGAGACACCCAGTAGCAACAGTGAGAATTGGGCCACCTTACATGAGGTGAACCCTGTGCAAGCGGCTGGGGATAACAGGGCAGTGGCCAGTCAGTAAAGCTCAATGGACAAGAGGCTCGGGGACTAAGAGACAGCGGGGCTACTATTACCTTGGTCCAGCCACACCGGGTCACCCCGACCCAGCACACAGGACGCACCATTGCTGTAAGGGTGGCCGGAGGGGCAATTCACAAACTACCAACAGCCCGGGTTCACATTGATTGGGGTACAGGGGCCAAGTCCGTAGAAGTGGGCATCATGCCAGATTTGCCCGCGGAAGTATTGCTGGGGAATGATCTAGGATGCCTGACGTCCCAATTGGCAGCCTGCAGTCCCGAAGGAGCACTACCTGTTACCACCCGGCAGCAATCCAGAGCTATGGAAGCCTCCCCCTCAACCCATGACCAGGTAAGCGATAACCCTCTGACGATTCCCCCTGACCATACTTCTTACTGGGGTACCCCTGAAGACTTTGAGCAAGCGCAACGGGAAGATCCCACCTTAAAAGGGTATCGGAGGGAGGCAGAACAACCCCAGGGAGACAGAGATCAGGCAAGGTTTAGCTGGGAAAAGGGTTTACTGTACAGAGTGACTGGGGGACAGGGACAGGAGCGGGCCAGGTAGAAAAAAGACAGTTAATAGTACCCCGTAAGTATCGAGTAGAACTGTTGCGGATTAGCCACGATATTCCCCTAGCAGGTCACTTGGGCATTAAAAAGACGAGAGACAGACTCACCCAGTCCTTTTTCTGGCCAGGGGTCACTAGAGATTTGCAGGATTATTGTAGGACCTACGAAGTATGCCAAAAGGTAGGGAAAAGAGGGGATCACCCCAGGGCAAAACTACGCCCCCTACCCATTATTGAGGAACCCTTTTTCCGAGTGGCAGTTGATTTAGTCGGGCCACTCAGTAAACCCAGTCCATCCGGTAAGAAATACATTCTTACTGTGGTGGACTACGCTACCCGCTACCCCGAAGCTATAGCTCTGTCCAATATAGATGCAGAGACGGTAGCGGAAGCACTAGTTCAGGTATTCACTAGGGTAGGATTCCCTAGGGAGATAGTGTCAGATCAGGGAACCCAATTCACCGCGGTGGTTACCCAACAGCTCTGGCAGAGCTGTGGGGTAAAACCCATATTAAGCTCTCCCTATCACCCCCAAACCAATGGCCTCTGTGAACGTTTTAACGGCACCCTTAAGCAAATGCTTATCACGTTCACAGAGACCTGTAGGAATTGGGAAAGATTCCTCCCTCATTTGCCTATAGGGAAGTTCCCCAGGAGTCCACCGGATTCTCCCCGTTCGAGCTATTATACGGGAGACGGGTTCGGGGACCCCTGGATCTAGTACGGGAACATTGGGAGGGTGATATGGAACAAGCAGGTACCCCTATAGTCTCCTTTGTACTAGAGCTGAGGGACCGGCTACAGGCTCTGACCAAAACAGTTCGGGAGAACCTGCGAGCCGCCCAACAACGGCAGAAGTACTGGTATGACAAGGGAGCTAGAGACCGTATATTAGAAGTGGGACAAAAGGTCCTAGTGCTTAAACCTATCAAAACAGATAAGTTACAGGCATCCTGGCAGGGCCCCTACACTGTAATAGAGCGGATCAGTGATACCACGTACATTGTGGCAGACTGTTCCAATGAAAGGATCCGGCGGTCCTTCCATGTAAACATGCTCAAGCCATATCTCGAGAGACCAGAAGAGGTCTCCGCGGTATGCGCTCCAGCATATGAAGATAGTGAGGGTATCCCTTTACCAGATATGCTTCCCCAGGAACCCACAGGAGTAGACCAGGTACAGTTGGGTCCAGAATTAGGTTCCGAGGAACAAGCTCAGGCTTCCCAACTGTTAAAGGAATTTGGGGGCATGTTTTCAGCAGCCCCAGGGTATACAACCCTGGCAGTCCACAGAGTGGAGACCCCAGGCCAGTTACCCCTGCGGCAGCAGCCTTACCGAATTCCAGAGGCAGTACGGGAAAGCATGTTAACAGAACTCCAGGACATGTTAGAACTGGGGGTCATAGAACCGTCTCAAAGCCCCTGGGCTTCCCCAGTAGTGCTGGTTCCTAAAAAAGACGATACCACCAGATTCTGCGTGGACTACTGTAAGCTAAATGATCGGACCGTTACCGACGCATACCCCATGCCCAGAGTAGATGAGCTGCTAGACCGTATGGCTGGGGGGAATTATTTGACCACTATTGATTTGTGCAAGGGATATTGGCAAATCCCTTTGGAGCCTGAGGCCATTCCAAAATCGGCATTTGTCACCCCATTTGGCCTATACCAGTTTAAGGTTATGCCATTTGGGATGAAGAATGCCCCAGCTACGTTTCAAAGGATGGCAGACCGGCCCCTAGAGGGATTTCAGGGCTTCGCTTGTGCTTACCTGGACGATATAGCTATCTTCAGTGGCACTTGGGAAGCCCACCTGGAGCACATCTCAGTAGTGCTCAACCAAATTCAGAATGCAGGGCTAACCTTGAAGCCTGAGAAATGCCACGTGGGCATGGCTGAAGTCCAATATTTAGGTCACAGAGTAGGGTCAGGAAAACAGAGACCAGAGCCCGCTAAGATTGAGGTCATCACCCAGTGGCCTCAACCCCGGACGAAAACCCAGGTCATGGTGTTCTTGGGCACCGCAGGTTATTACAGGAAATTTGGAGCGGAATACAGTGCCCTTGCCAAACCCTTGACAGACCTCACCAAAAAGTCCCTACCCCGACAAATAGTCTGGTCCACTGAGTGTGAGGAGGCGTTCCAGAAACTCAAGGCTGCGTTAAGTGCATCTCCTGTGTTAGCGGCACCTGATCATACTAAAAGGTTTCTCGTCCACACAGATGCCTCAATGTTTTGACTGGGAGCAGTATTGAGCCAGGTGGGAGACGATGGCATGGCTCACCCGGTGGCGTATCTGAGCCGAAAACTATTACCCCGCGAAGTCAGCTATGCCACCGTGGAGAAAGAGTGTCTGGCATTAGTCTGGGCACTTAAGAAACTACAACCCTACTTGTATGGATGCTCTTTCACAGTGCTGACTGACCACAACCCTTTCATTTGGCTTAACAGAGTAGCTGGCGATAACCCCAGACTACTCAGATGGAGCTTGGCACTGCAACCCTATAATTTTACAATGCAGTATCGCCCCGGGAAACAGAATGCCAATGCCGATGGCCTGTCCCGGCAAACTGAACTGGAAAAGTAGTTATTTTTGTTTGTTTCTCCTGTGCTACCGGACATCCCTTAGCCGACCCGTTAGGATCTAAGCAGGTATGCCGTTCCATGGGACTAAGGGGGAGCTGTGTAACGAAATCCCCCATTTACAGACTATACAAACAAGCCTGTTATTTGGAGAATTACAGCGGGATTTCGTGGAAATAACAGTAAATGTGAAAGTGGCCGACCCCAGATAGCTATAGTATGGAACTTGCAGTCGGCTACAAACACACGAACGGCCGGTGAAAGTCAAACTTCGGTCGACGATTCTGAGAACTGTGTTCGTGGGATCTGAGCGCTATTCGCCTAGAATATGCCCTCAGATCCAAGCTATCTGGGGATATGTGGAACTTAAAGTTTATGTTGTGTAAAAAGAAAGTTATATATTTTTATTCTGTTTGCTAAATAAGAAAAGCCATGCTTCTTTCTTCCTTGAGATAATCTATTTGCCTAGAATATGCCCTCAGTTCCAAGCTATCTGGGGATATGTGGAACTTAAAGTTTATGTTGTGTAAAAAGAAAGTTATATATTTTTATTCTGTTTTGCTAAATAAGAAAAACCATGCTTCTTTCTTCCTGGAGATAATTAAGGCTCTCTTTGCTACCTTAAGTTAATTATCTCCAGGATGGAAAAGAGGGAGTGATTTATGTAAAAGGGAGTGCTTATGCTATAGCCACTGTGATTGGCTACTGTGTTACTTTTGTCCCAGTCTTCCATCTGGTCCCCTAGGGGAGTGTCCACCAGGTGGAAGACCTGCATAAATACCGGGCGGGTAGCCCACAGTAGATCAGATCGTTTTACCCCTTCATGAAGTCTCGACTCATGTTTGGGGGATTGGGAGCTATAATCACTTCGTTTCAGTTGGATTTCGGGAGAAGCTGCAAGGATAATCGCTGCATGAATGCAAGGATCCTTTACAGTCCCCGGTGCCAAAAAGGTTGGGGATCACTGGTGTAGACAACATAATATAAAATAGAACAAAAACATCAAGGTCTCTACTAGACACATTTTAATTACAAAGGATACTTACATTTTATATTCTCTTCGCAAACATCCCAATGATATTTGAGTGAATCAGTCGTAGTCGATGACAACCTGAGATTTAGCTCATAACGTTTATTTTCCAAAACTGAAGTTAGAACTTCCTTGACTATGGGAACTTCCAATATCTTGAGAATACAGCCATTGCCGCATTTAAAACATGGCCTATAATTGTCCTATCAATTGTAGAAAAAGCATCAGGAAAGATCTTGAACAAAGTTCCAGTGATGAATTTACAAGTGAGGGATTAATGTCTTTAATGACTTTGTGAACATTTTTCCAAAACCTCTGAATTTGTGGATATTTCGACCATATATGAAGGTGTGCACACAGTCTGAATGCGGATAAATAACATCTATATAGCACCTTGAAGGGATTTTCCAAATGTGCCGAACATTGCATAATGCCTTTCAAATGTAAATTAATGCTCAGCCAATCCTCCAAAGGCAATTCCTTCTGGAGATCCCTCCCCCGTGCAATCACAAAGTCCAATTTAGATTGGGACCTAGAATAATAAACGAATAACAAAATTTTCGATCAAAAGACAGTGAGGCACGTTGTTGCCATGCTGCCCAGGCTTTCTATTCAAAGTGGTGAATCTTCTCAATGAAGATAAGACACACAGTTAAAAACATCCTCTTACATGTAATATTCTAATCGTAATACTGCAGAATTTTTGCATGGGGGAGTTGTGTTGGTGAAAAAGATCCGGGATATGATATTATGTCAGAGCTGTGGTGCTAAAACTGGGTAGGGTGTACACTGAAACTTAAAGGACCACTATAGTGCCAGGAAAACATACTCGTTTTCCTGGCACTATAGTGCCCTGAGGGTGCCCCCACCCTC
Organism: Pelobates cultripes; assembly: GCA_933207985.1. Lineage (NCBI taxonomy): Eukaryota > Metazoa > Chordata > Amphibia > Anura > Pelobatidae > Pelobates > Pelobates cultripes. The sequence continues at coordinate 18,839,387 of OW240913.1, read as the reverse complement.
AGGGACCCCCTCCCGCCCGGCTCTGGAAGGGGGAAAGGGGTAAAAACTTACCTTTTTCCAGCGCCTGGGCGGAGAGCTCTCCTCCTCTCTCCTCGGCCTCCCCGGGCTGAATGCGCCGCGCCGCTAAGAGCTGCGCGCGGCATTCAGCCGTGTTCATAGGCATTTACAATGCCTATCGCTTGAGCGCTCTCACTGTGATTTTCACAGTGAGAAGCACGCAAGCGCCTCTAGTGGCTGTCAATGAGACAGCCACTAGAGGATTAGGGGGAAGGCTTAACCCATTCATAATTATATCAGTTTCTCTGAAACTGCTATAATTATGAAAAAATGGGTTAACCCTAGAAAGACCTGGCACCCAGACCACTTCATTAAGCTGAAGTGGTCTGGGTGCCTAGAGTGGTCCTTTAACTGAAAAGATAATAATGGTAACTGGTGGACGGGGAAGGTGGCATAGAAACATGGTGTTTCTGAATGGCGAATCTCACAAATCGAGGTACTCAATAGATGTATTACCAGGCCTTTGGGTGACCAGATATAACATTAATAAAGATAGAGACAAGGTCAGGATAATAGAAAATACTGATATATGAAAATAACAATCCGAGTCAGTATTCTTGAAATACTCAAAGACAATAAACAATCGAGGACAGGATACCAGAAATATGGGAAGTCAAATACAAGCCAAAGTCAACATCAGGATATCAAGTGAGACTTACCACATGAACATATATCAAGGCAGAAACCATGATAGGGCACGAATACATTTTACATAGGCATACACATATTCTGATTGGTTCACGTCATCTCTGTGTCACAGTTGTCATCATGTCATACAGACGGCCAGACGTGGCTGCTCCATAAGTACCCAACAGGGGATTTAAACTGGGTTCTTTGCAATCGTGGGTCTACTATCTGCCTTTGAGGCATTGCAGTTCTTTCGAGCTGTTCTAGCCCTATTGTTCCTGGCTATGTCTGCAGTACTGGGGGCTGGACTTAATCTATGGTCATTGCTGTGCTTCACCTGAGACTGATCATTCATCTGCAGGGTATATAAACGGCCCCTCCCTGATAACATTATTGAGTCTTTGATCCTGGTGTATGTGTTCAGTTCCTGTTTTCTAGGCTCCTGAACTGAACTTCCATATTGACCCTGGCTTCTGACTTCAGCAGCACTTTGTTAATCCTGACCTCTGGCATCCTTTGACTTTGGCTACACTTCGTTTATCCTGACATCTGGCATCCTTTGACTTCGGCTATGCCTCGACTATCCTGCTGTTTGTGACCTTTTCGGTACTGCTTTGGAACACCTATCCTGCACAGATTCAAAGTTCAGGTGGCTACTTACCTGTTCACCTTGGACTGTGTATACCTGCAAGGGTGAGCAAACATATCTGCGCTACAGACTCCCACCTCAGGTAAGATTCCTGACACTCTGCGGCTCCAAAAAATCATAAAATGGGATCGTTTAGATGACGTTGACATTTTAAGGGAGAATATAAAGAGCAGGCAGCCTCTAAAAAATGCAAGAAAGTAGCAGCTGTCTATTGCATTCCACCAGCCCGAACCAGTAGGAGTAGCAGTTCACCGGTGCTGAATGGGTAAGTATATGCAGCATTCACTATTTCCATTTTCAGGTGCCATGTCCACATGGAGCGTTCAGTCTAGGTGACCGAGCAATGGTCCTGCACCATTCCTGCATGCTGCATCTCTCCTGCAGTGCAGGGGCACCGGTGGGCCCCCTTGCTTTTTGGCAGCATGGGAGGAATTGACTGCTGTGAGTCACTTCCTCCCAGAAAGAGCTGCGTGGGAGATACCAGGGAGGTAGAGAGGAGGGGGCTGGGCTGAGATTGCCAGTCGGCAACCCCCAACAGTCACCACTCTGGACACCAGGGAAACCACCCTTCAATGTAGGAAAAGGGAGGATTGAAAAGTGTACATTTTGCGTGTGAGAGAATGTGTCAGTGTGTGTGTGTCTGTCAGTATGTCTGTCAGTATACGTGTGTCTGTGTGTGTCAGTATGTTTGAGTGTATGTCTGTGAGTATGTTAGTATGTCTATCAGTATTTGTGTGTCTGGGTGTGTCAATATCTGTCATTGTATGTGTGTGTCAGTATGTCTGTCAATGTGTATGTCTGTGTGTATGTCAGTATATGTGTCTGTCAGTATTTGTGTGTGTCAGTATTTGTGTGTGTGTGTAAGTATATCTGTCAGTGTTTGTGTGAGTATGTCTGTCTGTGTATCAGTGTTTGTGTGAGTATGTCTGTCTGTGTGTCAGTATGCCTTTCACTAAATGTGTCTGTGTGTCAGTATGCTTTTCACTATATGTGTCTGTGTATAAGTATGTCTGTCAGTGTGTTTATGTATGTGTGTGTCTGTACTTCTGTCAGTGTGTGTATATGTGTCTGTCAGTGTGTGTGTGTCTGTCAGTGTGTTTGTGTGTCAGTATGTCCATGTGTGTCTGGGAACATGTAAGTATGTCTGTCGGTAAATATATTTGTGTCAGTATTCGTGTCAGTATGTCTGTCTATGTGTGTACGTGTCAATATGTCTGCCAGTGTATAGTCTGTATAAGTATGTGAAAGGTGTGATTACATGCCAGGGAGTGGGGGGACGGGGGCCAGGGTCCAGGGCGCCCATAAAAATGCTTTGCTCAGGGTCCTATTCATATTATAGATGGGCCTGGACATGATGCATGATTCATGGCAAAAGCACGCTACTTACTCTCTCTACTCTCTTGCTATCTTGATAATCCACACTTTAGTGAGTTACTCTGTTGGACTAATTAAAAGAACACTCTACTGCCCAAATACAGAGCAAAACATAAATATACATTTGTAGTAGATATACCCCTTGCATGCATTTAATTATGCATTTTATCATATATCTAACAACAGTTTGGGAAAGATGCAGTTCTCTTGTCTGCAGCCATTTGCAAACCCTCCCCTTCTAACCTTACCCAGACTTCCGTGGCTGTCCAATCACAGTCTTTAAAATGCAGCATAATGAGAAGTATTTGCAAGCCATGAAGATGTAACAAAGTTTATTTATAAAAGTGCCAATTTGTATTAAAAAAAAAGAGACTGTCCTGGAATAGTAAACTGGACCTTGCAACAGACTTTAAAGAGTACTATAGAGTCAGGAACACAAACATGTTTTCCTAACCCTATAGGGTTAAAACCATCTAGCCACCCTGGCCCGCTCATGCCGCATATAGTAAAACCTTACTTGTATTCAAGTCTGGAGCTGCTTACATTGTCCCTGTTTCCTTTTGACATGCCCACTTCCTGCTGACATCAGCAGAAGTGGTATTCTGATCCAATCACAGTGCTTCCCCATAGGATTGGCTGAGACTGTCAAAGAGGCAGATCAGGGTCAGATCCAGCACAATTCAAACATAGCCCTGACCAATCAGCATCTCCTCATAGAGATGAATTGAATCAATGAATCTCTATGAGGAAAGTTCAGTGTCTGCATGCAGAGGGAGGAGACACTGAATGTTTGGATGCATTTTAGGCAGCCATGACCCAGGAAGGATCTCTAACAGCAATCTGAGGAGTGGCCAGTGAAGATATCGCTAGGCAGTAATGTAAACATTGCATTTTCTCTGAAAAGACAGTGTTTACTGCAAAAAGCCTGAAGGTAATGATTCTACACATTCAACAAATTCAACAAGCTGTAGTTGTTCTGGTGACTTTAGTGTCCCTTTAAGGATTCTGAATTAAGTTCAAGATTCGGTCATGTCATTATATGAATGGCTTCAATATGGGCTAGCACATTAAAGTTGACACAGTTATGTATAATTTAATAGATTTGTATGCTGTGTGTTTTACTGCTACAGAAAGCCTTATATTTTAGAATCTCTGCCACAGCGATTTTGTCTCTGGATTTCACTTTTTTTTTTTTTTTTTATAATCTCTCTTTATGTGTCTTTGTTTTGCTGTCTATGAGAATAACTTCTTTATTCTACGTCACTGGAGAAGCAAATCTGTACATGTAGTTTTCCAAGCATTTTTGGCATTTCCAGGCAGGGCCGGACTGGGGATACAAAGCAGCCCTGGAAAAAAAATTTGTGCCAGCCCCATAAGTCACTGCGCCATATATTGTCGCGTGTAATATGTAAGGCTATGTCTTGCCAGGACAGATGATTGAGTAATATAAATATATATATATATATATTGCTTTTTCTAATATAAAATATTGGTCCTTTCAGGGTAAAACGTTTAATTATACAGTAAGCATACGCACATGCAGACACAGGCAATTTCACTGACATTTCAGTGACACACACAAGCTTATTGATACACAGCCTCATAGACAAACAATCTTACTGATATACATCAGCTCATTGACATAAAAACACAAGCTCACTCACTAGCAGGCACACGCATGCAAGCAAGCTCACTCAATAGCAGACGCACACACACAGCTTAATGTGGTGGTACTGGTGTCTATAGCATGTCCCTACAGGCTTTTCAACGTAAACACTGACTTTTCAGACAAAAGGCAGTGTTTACATTGCTTCAAAGTGACACTGCTAGTGACAGTCACTCAGGCGGTCACTAGAGGTGCTTCCTGTGTTAGTGCCCTCCCGCGCTGCTGAATGAGACTGGCGCCGGAATATGACGTCATATTCCGGCGCCGGTCTCATTCAGCTGCGTGCTGGGGAGCAGAGCCAGCGCAGCTCGCGCAGCTCCCTCAGCGGCCGCCAGGACAAGTCCGCCAGCGGCCGCCAAAAGACCTCCCCAGCAGCCAGGGGAGGGCTGGCAGCCTTAGGCCTGGGGGGCAAAACCAGTCAAGTGGCCCATTGCACCACCAAATCAGTTCACCATCCATGCCCACCTTTTCCTGGTTTTATAACGAATATTGATGTTATGCTAATCAGTAGCTCTTTGCCATACCCGCTCCTTCACGGCTCCAGGCACTGCTTGTTGTGAGTGTGAGCCACTGTAAATTAGGGGCAGAGGGCACTTGCACTGTAGTAAAGACGGGGCTGGGCAGGAGGAGAGTGCAGTGCAATCAGTGCACTCCCCTCCTGTGGGTCACCAGTAGACTGGTGCACCTGCCCAGGATCAGAGCCGGTGCAAGGATTTTTGCCGCCCTAGACAAAATAAAAATTTTCTGCCACCACATGTCACATCACAATGCCCCACCCATATGATCTGCCATATGAACTAACGCCAGTGCTGCACACAGTGTGTTTTTATATTAAAAAGCCTGCAGGGACCAGCTATAGACACCAGAACCACTTCATTAAGCTATAGTGTCCCTTTAATGTGAGGTAAATTATAGATTAGTGTCACTAATAATATACTAGATTGCCTACTTACAAGCAGATGAGGAAGATGATGGGCTGCAGTTTGGCTCCACTGGTCTGGTGTAGAACAGGATCTCTGGAGGCTGTTTGCAACTGTGGTCACAAAATTCAATGTTCTGGGAGAATTGGAAGCAGCTCCATTTTTTGGGGGGCCCCTTACACAGCTCAAGGTCTGGGCCCCAGGGCCTGACGGTGAGTATGCCCATAAGGCCCACTCATAAGTCCACTTATATGTTCCACCCACCCATGAGTTCTCTCACAGGGAGTGGAGTGTATAGGTGATGTGTTATGTGTTATTGTAGAGGATCTAATGTGTGCTAATGGTATGTAGTGTATATGTATACCAGTTTTTGTAGGTGATGCAGTGTGTGTGTGTGTGTGTGTGTAGTGGAAGCAGTGTGTATTTGTGTATAAGGGATGTATTATGTGTTTCTGGTTGTGTGTAAGGGATGCATTGTGTGAATCTGTGTTTGTATGCATAAGGAATGCAAGGTGTGTGTCTGTATGTGTGTGCATTGAGTGTAAGAGATGCATTGTGTTTCTGTGTGTATGTAAGAAGAAGTGTGTGTGTTTGCATATGTGTGTACGGGTTTGCATTGTCTGTTTCTGTGTATGTGTGCAAAGGATGCATTGTCTTTGTGTGTAAGGGTTGCATTGTGTGTGTAATGGATGCATTGTGTGTTTCTCTGTGTGTAAGGGAAGCATGTTGTGTTTCTGTGTATAGGGATGCATTGTGTGTGTGCGGGCGTAGTGTGAAAGAGCTCCCTGTCTTGGCCCCTGTCCTATAGAGCTGCCCCTTCTTCTTATTCCCCCTCCCTCCCCTCTTCTTATTCCCCCCCTCTTTTTATTCCCCCCTCCCCTCTTCTTATTCCCCTCCCTCCCCTCTTTTTATTCCCTCCCTCCCTCATCTTATTCCCCCCCCCTCCCCTCTTTTTATTCCCCCCTCCCACTCAGTGTGCACCTTCCTATCACTCCGGCCGGCCACCGCGGACCGGAGTGCAGCTCGGCCACGCTACAGGGGAGGGGAGAAGCTGCAGCCGCCTGAGGCTCTTAACAGAGCGCTCGGGCGGCTGCAGTATTTAAAGGGCCGGCCCAGGAACGGGAAATTTCCCGGTATCCCGGTGGGCCAGTCCGGCCCTGTTTCCAGGCATTTAACTACTGATGGGCTCAGGGCTATATATATATATATGTTTTGATGCCTTCTGAGAGCTGAATGTCTTTGTCGTATATGTAAAGGATCCGATGATTCCTATTTATTGACACTAACTGACACAAAAAGTGCA
>OW240913.1:18813647-18824657 GCA_933207985.1 Pelobates cultripes | reverse complement strand
CTTTGAAGTGCCACTTTCACTTATCATTTTTAGGCCATTACATTGTAGGCAATGGTTTATACTATGTGAGGAGCAAGATGAGGAGAGGTGATCCCTTTTTTTGGGAAAGTTAAGGGAACACACTTTCACTGTCACTTGAGACTTCTTAAAATGGGTCTTAAGAGACCGGAGAGGCCTTGTAAAGCTTGTGCTTTTACACTCCAATCATATAGTGTTCAGTGAAAGTATGACTGCGCAATGTATTGTGCAGCTATACCAGTTGTAAGTGATAACTAATTGTGTAATTCTACACAGAGTACACTATTTCATATAACTATGACTATGTACTGTGTATTAACTTGGTTCTTAGGACTTTCACAAGGGCACAGCAACCCTGTAAATTTTGTACATAGAACATGGTTATTTTGATTACTTTTTAAAATGTATTTATTTTATTTAACCAATCACCCAATGCTTATCCAATGCCAAGATGTTCATATGTGTATTTGAACATACATTATCAACAATAGAGATGTATAGATTTAGAGAGACCTAGATATTCCAGTTTTAAACTTTTTTTATTTTTTTTTATTTTAACAGGAGAACTTCCCGTGCCAAGGATGGGGAACAGCCTGACCCGTATGAGTTTAGTGATTCAGAGGACACTACTGGTAGGCATTTATGAACATGTTACTTTCATGTGCTGACTTCATATGTTTACTCTACAAGCTAGCTAGTTTTCCATAGCTCTGGTTCTCAAAATGTGTCCCTTATTATATTTGCTACAGTTTTTAAAGGACCTGGCAACTGTAGTTGCTTGTGTTATAATTAGAGACAAAGCTGACATCTCTGCAATAAATGAATGCTTTAGGATAAATATTTGAATGTGTCTTAGGAACCTGTGGAATGGTAGTACTATTCTCTTCTCACATTTGGAAATCTTAAAATGTATTTTTGTTTAATGTGATACAGTTCAGGTCCATACACCGAAGACCCCTGACGCAGGACGTGAGAAAATGGAAACCGATGCAGATTCCTCTAAACCAAGCTTATCTGGAGACAGGCAAGTGCCATTTGGATTTCACCCAATTATGCTACATTATTTTATTACATTCTTTCTTTATGACAGTATGTTTGGAGCCATTGAGACTTTGAGATTTTATATCTCTAATCTCCCAACATGAGTAAGACAAATATAGGCATCCTTATGCAAACGAGTGAAATGAATGGGATAGGTAAAAGAAAACGAGGAAATTGATTAAGGGTGGTGAACGGAGAATGTTGGTGTACAGGTGGAGTTGGTAGGTTCTGAAGCCAGGCATTTTAATTCAGTCAAAAAGTGTTGTTTTTCTGATCAACTACACTATGATTAGTTTTTGTCTATTTATTTTTTTTTCCCTTTTTTTTTATGTAACTCTTCTCCTCTTTCAGACTTAAAGCTTTCAAGGCTGCTCTTCTGGATGCCTTTAAGGCTGCACATGCACAATCTATAGCCATGCCAGCACTGATGGATGCCATAAACAAGAACAATGAGTCCCCCTTCTCTCAAGGGGAGGTGAAAGCCGCTCTGGAACTTATGGAAGATGCCAACCATATTATGGTTTCTGAAAACATAGTTTTCTTAATCTGATCTTTTTAATGCACCATGTTTTACAGCCTCAAAGCATGGTTTAATGTGTAGAGGTCACAGCCAGAGATTAGCAATCTCTGAAAACATTTTGGCTTATTTTACAAGCTGCCTAGATAGCCTTCGTATTTCACACTTCACTATCTTAATCGATTTCCTAAACCAGGGAAAATGACCATCTCTCAAAAATGATAGTTTGGGTTTCTACATACACTTTTTGTATGTTTCTGCAACTGGTTACTCTAAAACTTTTTTTTTTTTTTCTCCTTTTAAAATGGCTCCAATTTTTATTGTAAATAGTTTTACAAAGTCTTTTTTTAATTGTGCCTAAAATGCAGATCTTCAAGTTATAGTTGGTTCACCCTGTTCTAGTCCCTCTAGTGTAGAAAATACCTTTTCTATATCTCAAATTGATGTCCATGACTTTACAGAATTTAAATTTATTTTATCTCAAGATTAGAGATATCTTGGCATGGTTTAAATGAGCAATATTTAATTATCTTTTTAAATATTGTAAACCATTTTACATTGTTACTACTTATTTGCCTGCCATATAGTGATGCTTAAATATACTGGACAGTTCTACTCAACTACAAAGTATGCGTCATTCTACCAGAAAATCACAAACACACTTGCTTTTGGTCATTTTTATACTTGTGGATGTGATGCATGTTTTAAAATATGCAATAAATATCTTTCTGTATATTCGTGTTTATTTTAATATATAAATATACTGCATATTTGTCAAGTAGCACAAGACAAGATTGCACCTGTCTTAGTGTATTGTCACCGCTGAATGTCAAATATTATCTTGCATTTTCTTAAAGGGATATATCTACAAACAAATTCTCCAGCAATTACATTTATAAACCAACAAAGCTTTACCTGGCTACAGACTTAACAGTAGTGTGACATTACACCATAGGAACTGTGTATATAGAACTTGTAATAAAGTAACACTCTAGGAAACAGAATCACATTACATTCTGCCCAGATGCCTTGTCTTTCCGGGGAACAGTGTCTTCTAATCCAAGCAGTGTAACTATCATTTTGCTAAGTGCACACAAGGCATAGCGTGCTGACTCGTCACTCAGTATAAATACCATAGTTACTTTAATAGCACATTAAAAACCTTTGCAATATCGTTTGACATGACTTGTGCTAGTGCAAATCAGGTACAATGCTCCACGAAAAGTCTTCATTCAAATGATATTTAAAGAAAAAGGGAAAAAAAAAAAAGCTTGCTGACCATTCCAAGGTGTTGGAGAAAGGGAACAAATCCAAAATCCTGGTGCTATGAGATCTACTTTAAAGGGTTGCTGCATGTGGTAACTATGTTTAGAGTATCCTGGTGCTGTTGTCTGGTAATGGGGCGAACAGTGTGTCATGCCCTGTATAAATATAATAAAGTTTGAAATTCCCCTTTGGGCAAGTTTACAAACTCTGCCCTGGCTAGTGTGCTTTTTATATACACTCTCTTGGTTCAGTGGCAAATAAGTAGAGTGAAACTTGAAACCCTGCACTGAAGGAACACTCCACGAACAGAAAGCAAGTATATCTGCTGAATTGCGATTTGGCTGGAGACTCCCAAACAGCAAGGAGGGGAGGGGAGGGGGGTTCTTCACCGTCCATTAGCTTAACAGAGCTAACAGAAGTGGTGGACCTGCTGTACTAGCACACCTGTGTTACCCTTCTCAATAAGCCTCTGGTTTATTCTCTATCACAGACTGAAAGCTTGCAAGGATGCAGACAATATCTGCAGCTTTTGCAATATATATATAAATCGCACTCTTCCCTGCCTTATCCCCCCCATATGATAAAATGCATGTTTGTTTTTACTGGTGCGTAAATCTGTTACATTGCAATTTAAATGAAATAAAATTGGGGCAATAAGTGTTCCTTTAAAGATCAAAGCGTACACTAGTTTAAGTGCCCCCTAGGTGCACCTTCCAGTGGAGAGATCTAGAACAGATTCCCTCCACTTGCTATGTTCAGTGATGTTATAGGGGCAGAGTTCATAACAATGACTAAAGAGGCCAAGAGAAAACCACTCCAAACCAGAAAAGAGACGTCTGCTTTCCTACATTTTAACGTTTAATTTTCAGACCTCTCCTATACATGTTTGTTAAATATAACGTGTACATATAAAATTATAATAAACCTAATATTAAAATCCATCTTGTTGGCTTTATTGCCAGCACTTTACCATGCTCAGTCCCAATCACATTTGGTATCACTCCATTGCTTGCATTGAGAAATGAAAACCATAAATCGAATAAGCAAACTGGTAAGGGAACAGCACATTAGGCCACAATTATCAAGCTAGGAAAATTGCTGAGTTGATTTCCCCCACCATTCCTTAAAATTGTCTACCCTGTCAATTCTCTCAGTATAAAGTATTCATAGTAATCTGAGTATATAGAATATCATGTGTTAATTATCCCAACTTAAGTTAACTGCATGGACAAGTAGTTTTGTTTTTTTTTTAACTAAAAGAATATTCATCACGAGTCTGTAAAGATACATTTATTCAGTCCATAAATATATTTACATTCATCACTGTTAACACTTTCTATAGCATGGCAAATAATTCAAATATATGGCTGCGTTGATTGCACAAATTTGTGTTACTTTTCATTGTAGTAAAGTGTCAAAGTAACCTGACAGTATCAGCACAACCTCGCCTACTTAATCTATTCTTGATACATTTTTATAATTAGATTAATTTCTAAGAAATATACAGCATTTTGCTTGTGTAAACAGAAAATGCAATGTGTAGTCACGAAACCCACTTAAACCAATTTAGGCTGTAAGCCAACTGGCAGGGCTGTCAAAACATTTAGCGAAGGCTCACTCTAACGTAACAGCTGCAATTTGTAAAATTACTCTGGCAAGCTAGCTGGGAGATGAAATTCCTTATACATACATGTCCTAACTATTGTGTCTATAATATAAACCGTGAGTATCCTTTAAAAATGCATTACTACCTTCAAATTACTGAGCTGCTTATGTGTTATCTTGCCAATCATGACTAGTCACTGAATTGTGATTTGTTGCAAATTAAAATCCAAAATTGAAAAATTGTGTGGCCACAATGGCCAAGCAGTGACTATAGGGAAGTTGGATAATTTTCCCTGATCAGCAATTTTAGTCTTAATTCTATCCCTATTTCATGACTCCAGAAGTGGCATATGCGAATCAGTTTTGGGCAGCTATTTTAATCCATAGAGTGTGTAATTGGGCGTTTAATTAACAGACTGTGGCACATAAATATTTTCTTACCTAAAATTTGAAAATTGTTGACAAAACACACTTTTTAGCCCAACATTGCATTATCAGTTCTGCAAAATTAAGTTCAGTGAATAGACATGTTCATTTATCGATTGTTCCTCTGAAAGTGATCATCAAATTAAGTTTGTTCTAGAAAATTGTTAGGGTTCAGTGGATTCAAGTGTCGGCTAATTAACTGTTCATACCTGGAGATGTATGTTTAATACCTGGCAGGGTCAAATCAGCCTTTATTATCAGCATAATATCATGAAAACTATTCAATTGTATATCTAAACCTGACAGTACTTTGAGTGCAAATGGGATGAAAAATACTAAATACGTTATTTTATCAGAAGAAACATAAAATGGATTTTATCATAGTGATGGGTTTGTCCATGTTAAAATGATTGCATTTATTCAGCTCGTTTTTTTTTTTTACTCCAGAACTTTGGAAAGTCGATCAGTTAATTTTTTCAATAATGCGTGGATTGATACACGTGCATCCAACGGTCATCATTGCAGAATGCAGAGTAAAGAAACCCTTTTCTTTCTTGAGATATATGATTTCTCTATCTATTGCCACTGCATTCAATAAAGTCTCGAAGCCAACACACTGTTTAGAGCAAGTGATCTTGGGAATTGTTGTTGGGATTGTTTGCCCTTTAGAATTTGACCTGCAGAGATATAGTGCTGATTAGTCATGTTTCATAGCAATATTTGTCTTACAAGTGTGGTATCTTAGGTATAAGCAGTTGCATGGATCACATTTCTGCGACCCAAAGTCAGTAGGAAGCAGGGAGGTTGAAAAAAACAAACAAACATTGAACCAGATAGTTTTACTGTGGTGTCGAATGGAGCATCTGCCTAAATCCCAAGTATTTCAAATGCTTCTTTTACACAACAAACTGCATTCTAAATTCTGATCTTTAGAGGCCTGGCCTATTCTACACTGAGCCCAGTTTGTGTGCACAATACCACATTTAAGAAGGTAAGAAGGGTCTTTAGCCCACTGTGGGTGATTGTATGACAGGTGGACCCCTATCTTGTCTGCAGGCAGAGAGCTTCACTACCCTACTGTGCTATGTTTGTACAGTGGTGAAATTACATTGGTAAAGGTGCAAAGAAGAAGAGGCGCTGCAATATTTGCTGGCACTGTATAAATAATAACATTTAAATAATACAGTACAAAGAGGTTTATAGACAGTGAAAATATAAAACAAATAGAGAGACCAAAAAAAATAAATAAATGTGAAAGCCAGTTACAGACAGGACAGGATGACTATATGGCCCTTTTATTCTAATAATCTGGTACTGGTAGTCTGATGTGTATGCAGGGGTCATAAGTTAAATGTCACAGATATGGAGGAGCTAATTACAGAAACTTACACTATTGTCCATGGAACAATGGATCGGTTCTCCAGGTTTGCTATACTGTTTTGGTAAGATGTTCCGTCACTGGACTTATTTGGTAACTTTACAAGGATGCAGTCTTTACAGTCTGTCTTCTGTTTTTGACACCTTGCCTTCTTTGAGGACGTTGAATTTTTAGCTGCTTGCGTCACGTGGGTGATCAATATAAGAGTCAGGAGAGGCAGGACCTTAGGAAACAATTTTTAAAAGATCTTAGTGCTTTCTTCACAGGTGCTCACTATGATAGACATCTAAGACGACTGCGACAGTGAGCCATCGATGGAAACTCCTACATATTACTATTGCATCAGGAATGCCACGATATACATTTGAGTGCAAAACATTCCCGTGACCCAAAATAGAAATCTATTATATTTTTTGTAGCATTACTTGTACAATACATTTATCCAGAGACATTTACACAGATTAGTCATTATTCATCTATTAATTATTACTCTTAACAAAAGAGAGAGAATTGGGTAAAATCAGACAATATAAAGCGGGAACTAGGGGAAGAGGTCAAGGTGTTGGGTAGAAAGGTCCAAAGTTAGGGCTGAGTGGGAGTGAAAATGTTGCTTATTTATAAAAGGGGAGAGCTAACTGCGTCTTCTACAAATCCTAACCTCATCATAAAGTGGTTTATTCACTAGAGGCAATGCTGAAACCTGAGTTGGAAATGTAAAGATCTAAAATAGCAACGTTGTGCCTATAGTTGAGTTCTTCCAAATTTGTTTCCAATTCTTGCAGTTTTTAATTCACTGCAATTCTGTTTTTTTGTTTTTTTTTTAAATAAAGCACACACATGATTAAATGTCATGCATAAAATTATCTATTTACCCATTTCCCGTAGTATGTAAATCCATAAAAGTATGCTGTTTAATATATTTGTTGTGTTGATGGGATATAGTTATTATATGTCCACCCCAATAAATCTTCCATAGAAACATAGAAACATAGAATGTGACGGCAGATAAGAACCATTCGGCCCATCTAGTCTGCCCAATTTTCTAAATACTTTCATTAGTCCCTGGCCTTATCTTATAGTTAGGATAGCCTTATGCCTATCCCACGCATGCTTAAACTCCTTTACTGTGTTAACCTCTACCACTTAAGCTGGAAGGCTATTCCATGCATCCACTACCCTCTCAGTAAAGTAATACTTCCTGATATTATTTTTAAACCTTTGTCCCTCTAATTTAAGACCTCTTGTTGTGGTTAATTGACTTTATAAATAAGGCTTAATAAATAATGAACATACATACTATGTAGAATAAATAATTATATGCAAATGCAAGAATATTTTAAATCAATGAAAAAGCACAACACATATTATATATATAATATATTGCCCTTGTTTCTTACCTGCCATAACAGCGTTTTACCCAGTGGTCTCATTTTTGTGTGTTGAGTAGTATATGATAAATGTGATACATTTGCACTTTGTTTTGTCACTTTATTATAACGCCTTAACATCCCCTCCTCTTTCTTGTGGTTACAAACATTAAAACCCTCCTATTCATTAACTGAGTCAAATTACTTACCGATAGTACGAGAAGTAGACAAAAAAATTATTTGCAACTTTTCCAACTTTACCTCGAAAACCACTAACCAAATATTTCAAATGAACACAAACCATTTAATTTCCGCTGCTTGCAAGGAAAAATAAAAGCTTTAAGGGCGTACATTATTTTCCTCTCCAATGCTTGATTTGCCCTAGATTTGTATTTTAATTTATAATATGGTTTATTTTAGAATATTGCTTAATTTATTTGTCGACAGGATCAGTAGGTAAAACTTGTTCAGACTTGTTTGCAGACAGTGGATTTTTTGGGTTTATGGGCTGGTGATGAATCGGGTTCATTGTTTAGGGCTGATGGGGAAAGAAAATGAAAATAACTTAAAAATGAAAATAATTTTCCTTTAAGATATTTTATTATATATCATGAATAATTTATTTATTTATAAAATATTTTACCAGAAAAGATACATTGAGATTTCTCTCATTTTCAAGTATGTCCTGGGTCCACAAAACATTGAATTGTTACATTAGGGTACAATAAAATACAAAAACAATATTAATACACAATATATACAAAATTTAACATAGAACAGGTAGGAAATATATAGTCATCCATGACACGTGCATTCTGTTTTGAGGTATGTAGAGAGGGATCTCTTAAAGGACTTTAGGCTTGGGGAAGACTTTAAAGTGTGCGGGAGGTCGTTCCACAATTGCGGTGCTCTGTAGGAGAAAGAGGATCTGGCTGCTTTCTTTTTGTATTGAAGTAGACTAAATAAAGTGCTGGTACTGAATCGGAGGTCTTAGGAGGTGGTAACAACCGAGGAGAACATTCTGCTCAGGTAGGGCGGAGCTTCCCAGAAAAGCTCTTAAATACAAGGCTGGAAAGATGAAGGGTGTGTCTGGATTCCAGCGACAGCCAGTTTAGTTCTTTTAGCATGTCACAATGGTGGGTCCTGTAATTATATTGTAGCACAAATTGGCAGAACGATAATCAGTGAAAGCACATTTTTAATTTAATAAAGCTTTTTTTGTGGAGGATTTTTGCGTCCATTTACTACAATTTGAGTTGATCTGGGTTTAACTGCATGCTACTAATACAAAACAGTGGGCAAATTGGTTCTTCATTTAAATCAGGGGTTTACCCTCACCTTTAGGATGGCAAAGCATCCAGGGAGTTATAGTTACCAACTAAAACACCATCTGAAAAATGAAATGAACCTGGGTGGAGGAAATCTGACTAGGACTAGGTTTAAAATAGAAATAGAAAAAAAATCTAAGTAAATAATGAAGAAGAATAAATTGTCTCCATGCCTAGGCATCCAATGCTCCAGTTTGCCAGCATACAGCTGAAGGACTCAGCACCATTTAAATGTCAATCAGTTACAAATGACACACTATGGAGCAGCAGATAAGAACCAACCTCAGTAGAAACATCAAGTCTCTATAAAGAGGAGCCGTGGAGCCCAGTCCTTATTGAAGTCAATGCTCCTTTTAACGATTCTGCAAAACATCTGTTTGTCCTGGGTTTAGCACGTTTAGCAACTTCTAACAGATGCCCTGCTTTTGCTGACACTGGTTCAGTGGGAAGAAGAGTATTTTTCAAAGTTTATATAAATGTCTTTATTATGTTTTTGTAATGAACATGCACTCCTTACTGGATCTCCACTTTATATGTCAACTATAAGAAAGTATTTTACAGCACTGTGTTATAGGTTGGGCATAAAAAACAGGTAACAGGCAGCTGAAACATGAAATGTGTGCATTCCAGTAGGAAGATCCAATGAACTGAGCGTAGAAGATTGGGTTACCTGGCATACCTCCACTGTCTCATACATACCCATTGATCGCAGACCAGTTCTCATGCCCCCACCGGTTCACGGTTTAGAAGTTTCACAATTGTTTTCAGAAATGGGATATTGCATAATAATGGACCATGGAGATTAAAGTGAGGAGAATGTCTGCAAACTATTTGGAGACCACTTCCCTACAAGAACGTTTTTGCATTTGCTTTATCTTGGTTCTGTGGAGCTCTCTCCAATGCACATGGGTGTGTGTGGACCTGGGAACTGTAATAGCTCAGGATGTATATTTTGTCCACAATATTCCAAGTCCCATACATGTTTGGGTGTTGACCCATGGATTCTTAACAACTTGAGGTACATGTATCAACTTGGCTATCAGGAACCTATACCCTGTAAGGTGAGGATTGACCATGCTATCTGTAGGCACTCTAATTGGCTGGATGTATTTTACTAGGCAATTGGGATCATGAAGACCTGAAAACATCCAACATGAGAACTATTAACTGTCTTGGTGCATAATTATTTCTGTCATTTGCATACAAAGATCACTTTGCATACACACAACACTAAAATTACCTGCCTAATATCTTGTAGGTCTCGCTCGTGCTGCCAAACATGATACATTGAGGCATGGACTCCACAAGACCTCTGAATGTGTCCTGTGGTATCTGTGAATACCTTAGCAGCAGATTCTTTTATTTTGCAAGCTGCGAGTCAGGGCCTCCATGGATTGGATTTGTTGTTCCAGCACATCCCAAAGATGCTCAATTGGATTAAGATCTATAAATTTTGAGTCCAAGGCAACACTTTGAACTCTTTGTCATGTTCCTCAAAAATTCTTGAACAATGTTTGCTGTGTTGCAGGGTCCATTATTCTTATGAAAGAGGATAGTGCCATCAGGTAACATCATTGAGGTAACATCATTGCCATGAAGTAGTGTATGTGGTCTGCTACGATCTTTTGGTAGGTGGTATGTGTCAAAGTTAAATCCACATGGATACCAGGAACCAAGGATTCCCAGCAGAACATTGCCCAGATGGCAGGCTGTTGGAGGCACTGCCTCCAACAGCCTGCCATCTTCCTATAGTGCATCCTTCTGCCATCTTTTCCCCAGGTAAATGATGCATACGCACCCGGCCATCTACCTGATCGAAAAGAAAATGTGATTAATCAGACCAGACAACCTTCTTCCATTACTCCATGGTCCAGTTCTGACTCTCACCCTCCCCATTGAAGGCACTATCGGTGGTGGACAAGGGTCATCATGGGAACTCTGATCGGTCTGCGACTGCACAGCCCCATATTCAGCAAACTGTGATGCACTGTGTGTTCTGACACATATCTAACATGGCCAGCATTAATTCTTTCAACAATTTGATCTACAGTAGCTCTTCTGTGT
>OW240913.1:18757435-18809675 GCA_933207985.1 Pelobates cultripes | reverse complement strand
ACTGTTTCGGTCAGAGCCTGTAGCCGGTCCCTCAGCTCTAGTGCAAAGGAGACTATAGGGGTACCTGCTTGTTCCATATCACCCTCCCAATGTTCCCGTACTAGATCCAGGGGTCCCCGAACCCGTCTCCCGTATAATAGCTCGAACGGGGAGAATCCGGTGGACTCCTGGGGAACTTCCCTATAGGCAAAGAGCAAATGAGGGAGGAATCTTTCCCAATTCCTACAGGTCTCTGTGAACGTGATAAGCATTTGCTTAAGGGTGCCGTTAAAACGTTCACAGAGTCCATTGGTTTGGGGGTGATAGGGAGAGCTTAATATGGGTTTTACCCCACAGCTCTGCCAGAGCTGTTGGGTAACCACCGCGGTGAATTGGGTTCCCTGATCTGACACTATCTCCCTAGGGAATCCTACCCTAGTGAATACCTGAACTAGTGCTTCCGCTACCATCTCTGCATGTATATTGGACAGAGCTATAGCTTCGGGGTAGCGGGTAGCGTAGTCCACCACAGTAAGAATGTATTTCTTACCGGATGGACTGGGTTTACTGAGTGGCCCGACTAAATCAACTGCCACTCGGAAAAAGGGTTCCTCAATAATGGGTAGGGGCGTAGTTTTGCCCTGGGGTGATCCCCTCTTTTCCCTACCTTTTGGCATACTTCGCAGGTCCTACAATAATCCTGCAAATCTCTAGTGACCCCTGGCCAGAAAAAGGACTGGGTGAGTCTGTCTCTCGTCTTTTTAATGCCCAAGTGACCTGCTAGGGGAATATCGTGGCTAATCCGCAACAGTTCTACTCGATACTTACGGGGTACTATTAACTGTCTTTTTTCTACCTGGCCCGCTCCTGTCCCTGTCCCCCCAGTCACTCGGTACAGTAAACCCTTTTCCCAGCTAAACCTTGCCTGATCTCTGTCTCCCTGGGGTTGTTCTGCCTCCCTCCGATACCCTTTTAAGGTGGGATCTTCCCGTTGCGCTTGCTCAAAGTCTTGAGGGGTACCCCAGTAAGAAGTATGGTCAGGGGGAATTGTCAGAGGGTTATCGCTTACCTGGTCATGGGTTGAGGGGGAGGCTTCCATAGCTCTGGATTGTTGCCGGGTGGTAACAGGTAGTGCTCCTTCGGGACTGCAGGCTGCCAATTGGGACGTCAGGCATCCTAGATCATTCCCCAGCAATACTTCCGCGGGCAAATCTGGCATGATGCCCACTTCTACGGCCTTGGCCCCTGTACCCCAATCAATGTGAACCCGGGCTGTTGGTAGTTTGTGAATTGCCCCTCCGGCCATCCTTACAGCAATGGTGCATCCTGTGTGCTGGGTCGGGGTGACCCGGTGTGGCTGGACCAAGGTAATAGTAGCCCCGCTGTCTCTTAGTCCCCGAGCCTCTTGTCCATTGAGCTTTACTGACTGGCGGTGGTGCGCCCTGTTATCCCCAGCCGCTTGCACAGGGTTCACCTCATGTAAGGTGGCCCAATTCTCACTGTTGCCACTGGGTGCCTTTTGAGTCAGAGAGTTGTAATCCTCTTGCACACAGTGTGCGGCTGCTTTGGTTGGTGGTACCGGTGCCCGCCCCCAGCGGTCTGTAGTGCGTTGTGGGCAATTAGGTTTGATGTGCCCCACTTGCTTGCACCCATAACACATTGGAGCGGTCTTTTGGTACCCCGGGGTTGTGGTATTGCTCCCTGGTGGTGGTACCCTCTGTGGCATAGTTGGCGGGCCAGATGCAGGCCGCTGGCCCTGGACCCCTCGGTTTCCATCCATCCGCCTGCTCTCATGGAATTCGTCTGCCAGCCTTGCTGCCTCCTCCACCGTTTTTGGCTTTCTGTCTCTGACCCAGTCTCTCACCTCCGCTGGAGTATAATCAAAAAATTGCTCCAGTAACAACAATTGCACAGCATCCTCTAGGGTAGTTGCCTGATTCCCCTGCATCCAATTGCTGGCAGCGCGTTGCATACGAAATGCCCACTCCGTATATGAATCCTTGCCTTGTCTTCTGAGGGCCCTGAATTTCCTTCTATGGGCTTCAGGAGTTACAGCGTACCGGGCTAACAAAATTTCTTTTATCTTGTCATAGTTTTGTATATCCCCATCTGGCACAGCTCTCAACGCTTCGGCTGCTCTACCTGATAGTTTACTACTTAATACTGCAGCCCAGTTAGCTCTTTCCAAATCTTCTAACACACATTGTCTTTCAAAATCTTGCAAGTAATTATCAATATCCATCTCACCTTCCACGAAGCTTTTAAATGCAGCGTAGTTGATTTTCCGCTGACGCCCCATTGTAGATCCAGATAGCGACAATATATCCACAGGAGGTGATCTGTCTCTAGCTTCTCGTGCTTCCCTGGCATTCTGGGACTCTGTAGCTTGTGCCAAGATCTGTACCACAATCTCTGGTGCAGGGTTAGGTCCTACCAGGCTGAGTCTCCATCTCACATCCCTCTGGAACTCTGTTTCCTCTGCATTCGCCATTTGTGGTTCGCCGGTTTGATCGCTCTCCAGTAGTTCGGCTATTAACGTGGCTTTCGGTTTGTTGCTTGCCACTATGCCTCGAGCTTCCAGCAGTTCCTTCAATGTATTTCGTTTCAAGCGTTCGTATCTATGCGCCATTCACCCCTTGTTTCAATTCGGTACGTCCGTTCGGGAGGAAATCCCGCCGCTTGCCACCAGTGTAAAGGATCCTTGCATTCGTGCAGCGATTATCCTTGCAGCTTCTCCCGAAATCCAACTGAAACGAAGTGATTATAGCTCCCAATCCCCCAAACATGAGTCGAGACTTCATGAAGGGGTAAAACGATCTGATTTACTGTGGGCTACCTGCCCGGTATTTATGCAGGTCTTCCACCTGGTGGACACTCCCCTAGGGGACCAGATGGAAGACTGGGACAAAAGTAACACAGTAGCCAATCACAGTGGCTATAGCATAAGCACTCCCCTTTTACATAAATCACTCCCTCTTTTCCATCCTGGAGATAATTAACTTAAGGTAGCAAAGAGAGCCTTAATTATCTCCAGGAAGAAAGAAGCATGGTTTTTCTTATTTAGCAAAACAGAATAAAAATATATAACTTTCTTTTTACACAACATAAACTTTAAGTTCCACATATCCCCAGATAGCTTGGAACTGAGGGCATATTCTAGGCAAATAGATTATCTCCAGGAAGAAAGAAGCATGGCTTTTCTTATTTAGCAAAACAGAATAAAAATATATAACTTTCTTTTTACACAACATAAACTTTAAGTTCCACATATCCCCAGATAGCTTGGATCTGAGGGCATATTCTAGGCGAATAGCGCTCAGATCCCACGAACACAGCTCTCATAATCGTCGACCGAAGTTTGACTTTCACCGGCCGTTCGTGTGTTTGCAGCCAACTGCAAGTTCCATACTATAGCTATCTAGGGTCGGCCACTTTCGCATTTATTGTTATTTCCACGGAATCTCGCTGTAATTCTCCAAATAACCTAACAGGCTTGTTCGTATAGTCTGTAAATAGGGGATTTCGTTACAGGGACCATTTCCATTGAAGAAAAAATTTTCATGACCCGGGGAAGGGGGTTGTGGGGTTGGGAGCAGTTGGTCAGGTGCTTCAGGATAATTGATTCTTTTTACCTATTAGTATTATTATATCCTAATATATAATGAAATGGTTATACAACTAGTGTGTGTATGGGGTGCAGTGTGTGTATGGGGGTGCAGTGTGTGTATGGGGCAGTGTGTGTGTATGGGGTGCAGACTTGCAGTGTGTGTGTATGGACTGCAGTGTGTGTGTGTATGTGGGTGCAGTGTGTGTGTATGTGGGTGCACTGTGTGTATGAGGGCAGTGTGTGTGTATGGGGGGGCAATGTGTGTGTGTAAGTGTGTGTGTGTGTGTGTATGTGGGTGCAGTGTGTGTATTGGGGCAGTGTGTTTGTATGGGATGTAGTGTGTGTATGGGAGGCAGTGTGTGTATGGGAGGCAGTGTGTAAATGTGTATGGAGTTATCATGTGAGGGTGTGGGGGCAGATCCATACAAATCTATTGATATAAGTTTAGATTTTTTGTATTAAAAATAAATATACTTTACATCCTCCCTCCCTTCTTACCTTTGCCCAGGGAGTGGGGATGTCGATTATGAAGCCCTGGTGGTCCTCGTGGTGAATCCCTGGCAGTTCTAGTAATGAGAGTGAACTCTAGCCTTGTGGGTTAGAGTTCACTCTTGCGAGATCCGGAACGTTGCCACAATAACCGTGGCAACGCTCCGTTCTTCTGGAGAACCCTCTTTCCCTTCCCTGCCAGCTGCCAGCACAGTGCCTGCAGACCAGTGAGGGAGATCTCTGATCTCCCCTCCGGTCCGTGAAGGCATACATCAGGGAGAGTCTCATCACAGCGCCACGGTCCGGCTGAACAGAGGCCACAGACCGGTACTGTCCGCGGCCCATGGGTTGGGGACCCCTGCTCTACACCATACTTTACCTTTATATGCAGTGCATAATATATATCACCAACACATAGTAAGCACTTTGCATGCTTTATTTTATTAAGTTAATGTGTTATACCTTGTTTGTATCAGTTCATTGTGAGACAAAATGGAAAGGTACTTTGCACTATATAGGACAAATGTTTTTGTCCTGGTTGTTTTTTTTGTTTGTTTGATTTTTTTATATGTTTATGTTGTTATATAAATTTTTTCTACTTTTGTTAAAAAAAAATTGAAAAGTTACTCAATAAAATATATTTGATAGAAGATTCACCACTGTACAGGATGAGCACAGGAGGAATCACGCCAAGCCAGCTCGGCCTGGCTATCATATAACTGGAGGTGGAAGGAGGTTATAACATAGGGTGCATTAATACCTTGGGCATTTTTACAGAATTCCCCAGCTGGCCTATAACTTGTTATCCACAAATAAAAATTATTATTCTCAAGCGGCATTTATCCAGTTTGCTCGAGGACCAGTCTGACCTAACCCTCAAGGAACAAAGCATTTTATATATTTATACAGAGGTTATACAAGTGGGATCTTCTCTTTAAATGCTTAAACATATCATTATTCTAACAGTTTCTTCATCATCAGCATACATCCTCAATTTATTTAAATAGACACTGTAGTCATCAGCACAGTTACAGCTTAATGTAGTTGTTCTGGTGAGTATAGCCTGTCCCTGAAGGCAGTTTAGTGTAAACACTGCATTTTCAGAGAAAAGGCAGCGTTTACATTGCACTCTAGAGACGTCTCCAGTGACAGTCACTCAAATGGCTACTAGAGGTAGTTCCAGGGTCAGTGCTGCACAATGCAGCCCTGAAATTCAGCGTCACCACTCCTCTATGAGGAGATGCTGATTAGTCAGCTCCACCCCCCACCTGGCCTCTTTGGCTGAGATCATCAGAATTGACAATCTCAGTCAATTCAATACTTTCTTTTAGGATTCTAAAATTCTGATGATGTCAGCCAAAGAGGCAGATCGGGAGCAGGACCAGTCCCCGATACCTGGAATAAAGGTACGTTTTTACTGTATTTAAGGGGTTCAAGGTGGGGTCCAAAAGGCTAAATAGTGTTTTTTTAACTACATGTTTGTGTTCCTGTCCCTATAGTGTTCCTATTAAGTACATTGACTGACATCTCTTTAACAATTTAGCTACCTGATTCATTAGACGTTTTGCTAGCTACTACTGTCGATCTAACTTAATACAGTAGTCCAGAAACTTGCAAATCCCAGGTCTTATATTGAGACAACTGCCGCAGGAAAAAACAGAGTGGAATAATATTCACAAGGTTTACCAGCTTGAAGGCCTACAAGATCAGCTATAGATGTTCATTGCATCAGTAATTACATAATGAAATATACAAAAAATATAGTAAACAAATTGTAAAATATACAGAAACAAGATTGTACAATTGTGCCGTTATGTTTTCTCACACCTTGATTGCTTCTATAGATTGTGTTCCCAGAAGTTCCCTTTCTTTCTCTTTTAAGTCAAGATAATATATTGGGATTGTCAGCTTATCATTATTATCTAGACTTTTTCTCTGTTGTTTATTGCCCTGAAAGTTTTATGTAGAAAAACTACATTTTGCGTATCTAGGTACATTGTGATAACAACGTAAATCTAGAAATTTAACATAGTTATTGGCAGAGTACGAGCAGATAAACTGGGAAACTCGACTGGAAAAGACACCAATAATACAGGGGAATCCTTTAATCATGAGTTCTCCTATAAAAAGGCTCTTCTGGTCTGGACAGACAAACTTTTCTGGAAACAGATCCGAAGACATCAGATAGACAAGAATGGCTTTTAGAAGACTTACACACTTACTGCTGGTAAGTAATATGATAATTCATAATAGTATTTGTATATTGTGAACATTTTTCTTTGTATGTTTTGATTACATTTCTGATGAAAGTAATGCATTTTTCAGTATTGCATGCTTCTCATTCAAGAAAATGATATTTCTGAATTTCTAAACTACAGGTGGAAAAATGACCTGACCTATGATTTAATGTCATAAAGATGAACAAGCTGATGGTATCTTACGATTGAGAGAGCAGCTTCGTTCTAGTGTAAAGTATGCAGTGTTAGAGCGGTATCATTCTATTTGAATGTGTTTCAAAAATAATGCTTTAAAAATACAAAAATAATTAACAAATAAAGTAAAAAGATACTCAGATTTTAAGTTTTTGCATTTCCTGTAAATCATTTTCAATAGAAATCAACCCTGGTGCAAATTTTTCCAATAATAATTCTCCCCTAACTTGTTATAGTAAAACTGTATGTTATCATATTATGTTTTATCAAAACGCAACTAAAGACATTTTTTTTTAAATCCAATTAACAAATCCAATTAACATATAACAAAAGTATTTTACATCACAAAAACATGATATAAAACACAGGTTAACTGATAAAATGGTCAGAATAGAGTTTGTTACATATATATTCACACTGCACTTAAGCCCCAGACATTTCAGCAAACAGTCATTCTCAATAGGTATTCTCGAGACTAGGGGGTTTCCAGCGCTGCAACAGCAATTTATACGAGTCATCTAGTTTTTAAAGGGTTTTGTTTGTTTTTCAACCATAATAGGGATTTTTTAAAAAAACATGATTTAGGATAAAAATGTAGAATTTTAGATTATAACCAAGTCACAAAGTTCACGTTTTTTGTGAGTTTTTTTTTTTTCATTCCTTTTTTCCCAAAACATTTTATATAAATTGTTCACTTAAAATAAATATCAAACATTTATTGAAAACATCAAATGCGATAGACAGCTCTAAAATAATTCCAAAACAAGCCCTGTGTTACAGACCCAAAATATTTCAAAATTAATTATAGATTCATGTTTACTCCGAGAACTCCTTTAAAGTTTATAACTTTCATGTAAACAATGCATTAGTTAAAGTCAAATGGGTTTTGGGGTTTTTATCTGTATTTTTTTTTTGGTTATGTCAGAAGAAAAGTTCATTACATAATGTTACATTAAAATATATTTGAAAACCGGTTTATTTTCATGCTTTGTATAGTGTGCCAGTGGACTTATGGTTACAGGTTATATTTTGTACATTTTTTTAACACTGAGGTTTCCTGTTTTCTCTGTATTCATTGTACCTGATAAGAGCAGATAAGACATGCTTCACAGATATGACTTTATTGTATGCAAAAAAAAATTAAATGTGTGTTGCACATCTGAGCTGAATAGTTGTCTTATGTTTCAGGCATCTGTTCTAATGGGATTTTCTACATCGGCCTTTCTGCCACAAGAGTACTTAGCAGAGAACGTGGAGAAAGAATTCTCATCGTATTCTGAGAGCCGGTGTCCTGGGAGAAGACTCAGGCGGCCGCCCCATAGAATAAATCTTGATATAAGTGCCATTGACACTACATCCATGGACGACCTGTCAGAGATTATGGACATTCAGAGTCGGTCTCTTGCTCCCTGGGATTTTAGGTAGGTCATCATTGCTGAGTCCATAAGTCGTAGCTTGAAGAATTCTGTACTTTACTCACCTAATCGTTGACTTGTCAATGTTCTAGTACTTTTCCCCTGCAACAAAATAAAATTCCATACCGCATTTATAATTCTGTTTGAATTCAAATAAGGAAATTACAAGAGCAATAAATAAATGAAACTCTTTTCATTTCGGTTTTCATTTCCCCCATTAAATCTGCTACCTATATGGATCAATAATGCACATGTCTACCTGTTCACATGGGATTTAAAAAGAAGCTTTCCTTTTTTTTTAATTGGGTATATACCCAGTGTTTCTATCTCTTGAAAACATTTCTTGAGATAATATGTGTGTACAGATTGAAGTATCTCTCCACACTAGCACTCACTCACCTTAGGAAGAGGGTACAATTTTAATATAACTTTGACCCTGCTTTTCAGCACTTGTTGAAATTAATAATATCATCATACTTAGATGTTAAATTCTCTTTGAATTACAACAATTCTAGCCTTAGTGAATAACCCTGTTAGTTTCGCAGTTCTCCAACTTGTGTACAGCAGCAGAAACCTACAATAAACATAGACATGAATTAGCAGGTAGCATTTAAGGAAGTACCTGGACCTCCTGGTTTGGCATCTTAAGTGTAGTACCAATTGTCCCAAATACAACAATATCATTGATCATTTAGGAGAGGAATGCTAGAATTCACATTTTACACACAGTATATAATAAAAGCTCTTAACCTGCATGCACCCTTATTTTATTG
Source organism: Pelobates cultripes (assembly GCA_933207985.1). NCBI lineage: Eukaryota > Metazoa > Chordata > Amphibia > Anura > Pelobatidae > Pelobates > Pelobates cultripes. Next base: position 18,800,980 of record OW240913.1, on the reverse strand, counting down.
AGGTAACTGAATAAGGTATATGATTTTTAAGATAAGTTTCTGGATAATTTTCTCATTTAGCACTAGAAGCTATTTCCAAATCCTTGGTATTTTATTGTCATAAAGTCTTAATATATTATATTTTATTTTTTTCTTACAGTCTTGACATGGACCCCAACAGATACCCAATGGTCATATCCGAAGCCAATTGTCTAAGTTCTGTCTGTACAGATTCAAGTGGGAATGAAAACCCTGAGCTAATATCACTTCCTATCCAGCAGGATATCATGGTTCTCATCCGGGAACAGAAAGACTGTGACTATGTGTACAAACTGGAGTCAAAACGGGTTACTGTTGGTTGTACATGCGTCTGGCCCAATGAATTTGAAGTCGATCCAATGGAAGAAATTGACATCTATTTATCTCGGTAACAGATGGAAAGAAACAAACTAGCTTTAATTGTGTAAAACTCATGGCTTTAATTTAAATATTTGTCATATCATTATTAATTCATTTTAATATTTAATTAAATTAAAAAGCAGCAATGAAGGTATTGGATAATATGTTATTGACTTAACTTACCGCATTCATTATACGTACAATATTCCTTTTTTTTTTCATTTGAACTGGTACCGTATGTGTTACTGATATTCATAAAGAGAGTAATTGAAATATATTCTATGGAGACAGGGAGCGTTTGAGGAAGAGAAGGGGCTCATTAACAAATGAGATCACAATTCAGTTCATATTAGCCACAGTCAGTGCATGCATTGCACATGCAGAGAGAAATATAAACATAGACGTTCTTATCTTCTGTGTATGCTTTTATATGCTGATCTTCTGGTGTAAAGGGCAGAGCTTATGACTATGATTCATGGGTAGCTTGCTGAAGTACACCATGTGTGAAGAGTTTGTCTTTTTTTTTTTCATTTTGCCAAAAACTCAGATTTCAACAGAAATTGGAACTTTTATACACTGATCAGCCACAACATTAAAACCACTGACAGGTGAAGTAAATAATATTGACCGGAATTAAACCACTGACCACTAGGAAAGACTTTTTAAAGGGCTGTGCAAGGAGATCTTTGGTGGAAGGGGGATAAAAGCACCTGGCCTCCTAATGGGTAATCTGGCTCTGGTATAGTATGGATATATACTCTTCAGACTCAACATTAAAACCAATGCCAGGTGACTATTGATTATATCATTACAATGTCACCTGTCAAGTGATGCGATACATATAGGCAGCAAGGAAACCATCTGTTCTTGAATTTCATGTGTTGGAAGCAGGGAAAATGAAAAGAACTGAGGGACTTTGACAATTGCCAAATAGTGGTGGCAAGACGACTGGGTCAGAGCATCTCCAAAATGACAAGTCTTCTGGGGTGTTCCCTGGTATGTAGGGGTTAGTGTAACGGCACCCCGAGTAGGTGAAGGGGTTAATGCCGCCAAAGCTGTTCTTTTTCCCGAATGCGAAGTCAGCTACCAAACACTCCTAAGTGCCAAACAGGAATCATACAAATTATCCCCCCAAGTACGAGACGTGGCTCTGTATTGAGGTTCAAGCAGGATCTGTTTAATGGGGGCTACATGTCAGCCTTTTATGCAGGTCTTCCAGCAAAGGACATTCCCATAGGGACCTTGTGGAAGACTGAGACAGTTTTTACAGTAACCAATCATGTGCAAGTACAGAATGCAAATACTCCCACACAAACAGTACAACTCCTCCTCTCTACCCTGAAGTAACTCAATTACCTCCAGGCATAGAGAATATCCCCATTTTACAGGAATGGTAAAAACACATTAAAATACATAATTCCCAATATACCGATTGGAACCCCCATATTCAACATATCCCCAGATAGGAACATAGAGGGGAATCTCTTTAATCCCTGGTGGTCGCAGTGGAGGTAAATCCCTGGTGGTTATAGTGGTGAGATGACCTTGCGACCTTGCGACAGGAACACGGTGGAGCTGCAAAATAGAGCTCTCCCAGGTCTTCCGCACTCTTCCTCCCTCCCCTGCCGGCTGTCCAGTAAAGTGCCTGTTGGCAGGTGAAGCCAATGCTCAGATAGTGCAGGCTCTGCATGGGCCGGCAGGGGAGATCTCTTGATCTCCTCTGTCGGCCTCGGCCCATGGCCTTCGCAGCCCACCGGGCATTTGCCGGGTATGCCCGACGGCCAGTCTGGGCCTGCTGTAGAGTTAGGAATACAAGTCTGTCTCCTCTTTACTTAGATAAAGGGCCAGTCCAAAATCTAAATAAAAAGTGGGGAAAAATGTTTTTACCAGCGCTGAGGTCAGGTCCATGCAGCAGCTTGATTTGCCTCCCATGATATCACGCCAACACTTGTCCAATCTGAAACTCCTCATAGGATATCATTGGGGACTAAAAAGTGCATGAGCGGTAGTGCTGTGCCCTATTGGAGGTAAGCTGTAAAAAAACAAGTTTGTGGCAGAAGCGTCTCTAGTGGCTGTCAGGAAGACTGCATGTAATTTAGATTAACCCCTGCAGTATATGTATGTCACATTTATCTGTATGACACTATTGAAGGAATCTTTCAACTGATAGACAAATCGAAAGAGACAGAAAGAGGTCTACCTTTGAACCTCTACAAACAAATTAACCTTTAATAGGACACAAACACTCAGTGGGTGGCAGCACTGTAACATAACTGTGTAACAGACTGTAACATAACTGGGCTACAGGAATAAAAAAAAACACAAAAGAAACACGTGTCCATACTTTCTTATTTAATAAGAGCCAATGTCCGACATGTATTATATTTAGTCTGAAAATGAAATGTCATGTACATGTTTTATACTGTACAGGGTACGTCAACGTTCCAGGTGACGAGAGCCGCCACTAACAATGAACTCTGCTGAAGACATTCTATATTTAGTTTTCGAGGACCAAACTGGTCTAATGTAATGACCAATAAAAAGCAAGGCTGTCACAGTGCAGTGAATATTATCACTTACTGGCCCCTGCAGACATTGGCTACTAACTACCTGGGTTGGGCACACTTCATGTGGTTTCATTATTTCTTCCAGATCAGCTGACGGACAGTATTCTGTGTATAAAAACATTCTCCGCAGTGAAATATGCCCATTTCTAGGTATGGCGCAATGCTTTAATTATAAATAAAGAATAGTGGCCACAAAGCCTAAAGGACACAACAGGGGGTAACCCTAATGAAGTAATAGAAAAAAAGAAATAGAACAATGTGTGTCCCTATAAAGAATAGATAGGATACTTTAAAAATCTCGAAGATACTTTATTGAATAAACAAAAATGAAAAAACCAACTAAAACAAAGAGTACACGAAAAAATGAGTATAATAGTAACAAGTACTTGTGAGAAAGAAAATACAGCCTGAAGCAATAGGATACAAAGCCAAGAAGTGGTATCGGATCCCAACAATATCAAGCTCTGCAGAGCCGTACCTATAGCTAGAAAAATGTTTTGCAATGATATAACTCAACGTCTCAAATTAAGCGCTAACGTCGGATACAATGCAAGCACATTAGTATGTCCAAATCGGCATGAAACAAAGTACCCTCGCTAGATGCAAACAAAAAATAAGACTGAATAATAAATGATAAGATTGCAATCTGTAAATCAGTAGCTGTAGCCAAAGACGTGTTAGCAACTGTGTAACTAACCTGTTGCTATACTATAATGAAGCAACTAGAGTATAAAGCTAACAATAAGATACAGTGTTGAGAAATCTATTAAAGCTATTCTAGGCTGCAAATAAAGAAAAGAATGGTTGCGTTTCGCCCTGACGAGCCTTTAAAACAGGCGAAACACGTGTTGGGATTCTATTTACCTGATGCCCCTGTTCGCACAGCGTTTTCATTTATTTATTTATTGTTTGTTCTGAATTTGATCCAATATATTATTCAACGCCGTGCTTTGTCTAACAGGGCAATTAGTCTTAGACCATTAGACCATAGCGGTAACCGATCAGGGTGTAATGTATTGAAGTTATATCTCAATACGGTTAAAATACATTTTCGGTTTTCCTTTAAAGAGTATTTATTTCTCATTGTTAGTTATCATTTATTATTTTGTATTTTTGTTTTAGTACGGTATCTTGTATTTCCTTTTCTACCTCTTTACTATACTAGGTGCCCACGAAGGCACTATTCCGACTATTTCACCTCTTAGTCTATCTCTTCACTTTAGAGCTTTTCTTGACGCCCAGTCTAAGCCTTCCCCCACTTTTAGGGAGCTTAGCATTAGGAGACTATCGGGTGATTTTTGGCAACCATTCTTTTCTTTATTTGCAGCCTAGAATAGCTTTAATAGATTTCTCAACACTGTATCTTATTGTTAGCTTTATACTCTAGTTGCTTCATTATAGTATAGCAACAGGTTAGTTACACAGTTGCTAACACGTCTTTGGCTACAGCTACTGATTTACAGATTGCAATCTTATCATTTATTATTCAGTCTTATTTTTTGTTTGCATCTAGCGAGGGTACTTTGTTTCATGCCGATTTGGACATACTAATGTGCTTGCATTGTATCCGACGTTAGCGCTTAATTTGAGACGTTGAGTTATATCATTGCAAAACATTTTTCTAGCTATAGGTACGGCTCTGCAGAGCTTGATATTGTTGGGATCCGATACCACTTCTTGGCTTTGTATCCTATTGCTTCAGGCTGTATTTTCTTTCTCACAAGTACTTGTTACTATTATACTCATTTTTTCGTGTACTCTTTGTTTTAGTTGGTTTTTTCGTTTTTGTTTATTCAATAAAGTATCTTCAAGATTTTTAAAGTATCCTATCTATTCTTTATAGGGACACACATTGTTCTATTTCTTTTTTTTCTATGCTTTAATTATAGCTTCATTTATGTATATGCAATAAAAGATAAAATACGAGGTGAAGGAAAGTTTAGGGTGACTTGCCATTTCTAGTCAAAACAAAAATTGCCCAGAGATGATTACTCCAAATTCTGCTTGAAACGGATTGAGCACGATGCCCATGTTTGATGTTTACTTTATCATTTAACCCACATTACAGGCTCACACAGTTTCAGTTATTAGTCACGGCTACGAAGGGGGAAGTGATAAACAAGAGTTACCTATTGTTTAACCACAAATAACAGTTAAATAGGTCTTCCAGTAACTTTGTGTAAAGCTACATGTAACCTACAAAATATATCTGCACCAACTTATTTTTTAGACCATAAGGAGAAAAGCAGGCTTAGTGTATAGGTCTGCAGTGCATGAAGTTGTAGACTAGTCGGCTCACACATTATGGAGGGGGATGCCCCAGAGCTGCAGGTCTCGGAATAAGCAAACTATTTAGACACACTCAGTACAGCTCATTTACATATGAGGTGAGTTCTGATTGGCTGGTTGAGATCTGGCCTCGAGGTTTTGGTAAAGTCAAAAACTAATTATAGCAGAGAAGGGATACAGACGGAATGTTGCAAATAAAATATTTGGTTGATCATATCTTATGATGACTGTTTCACTTAATGAGTTAAATTATGCATTGCATAAATATTACTAAAATGTTCATTATAGTGTAAGCTCACCTGTCATGTCAATTCACTGTGCTGCTTTCAGTTAAAAAGGCAAAATCTCGAATAAAACAGAGAGGGATTTTTTCTCTAAACCCCCTTTACACTTATTAAGCCTTAATAAGTAACACATAGAGTGGACAGGACCACTGTAACCCTGCACTCAAGCTCCCACTACTCTTGTTTGGCCACAGTGATTATAGTATTTATCAGCTCAAATATATAAAACAAACTCTTGGTTTATTAAGGGTTTAATAAGTGTGTAGAGGTTCATCTCATAAAATATTTTGTCTGTTAGCTAATAAAGGTAAATTGTTAGTGCGGGACTCACCTAAGAGGTTCGTCTTTACACGGCAGGTGAGCTTGCACTCTAATGGGCAGTTTAGTAGAATTAAAAACCTCAGCTTTTTTAAATGTACATAGGGTTTTGGGATAGTGCCTGGGTAATCAAGCCAAGATAACAGCGTGCCTCAATGAGCTCTAGAGCTCATAAGACACAGAAAAGGTCCCTTAATATATGTCCCTTAAAGTGTCCCTTAATATAAGGTCCCTTAAAGTGTCAACAAAATAATAAACTTTATTGCAAAATACATAAGACAGGAAATCTAGTGAAAAAAATAAATTTAAAAAACCCAAGTGGCTGAAGGGCTAATGGGAAGGATAAAGAAAAGTTACTGCTTTGTTAACTAGTAATAATGAGCCAAAATTCGACTGCTATTATACAATAAACGTTAATTTCTCACTTGTACTATTCCCCTATGCTGCACTTATGCACGTTATGTTAGTTTAATTTAAAAGCTATTGGGGGGAAAGTTCAAAGAGGAGTATAATATAAGGGGGAGGGACTGGACTCAGGAGGTCTCTCGGGTCTCGGGAATAGCTTATGCTGGGTGATCCAGTGGCTATTTAGACACTTATCCAGGGTCTAGTGGTCTTCCAACAACGTAGTGGATTTCTTTATCCTATCTCTGGGTGCTTTTATTAGTGGTATCCCTCAAGCATTTACCCTTTTGCTCCTAAGTAACTGTGCTTTGTAACAAAGGTTATTCGTACTCTGCTACATTTTATCATTTGTAACGTTTATCAAAATTCTAGAGTGTTTGGCTGTATATATTTATGGTCATCATTTTCCCAGGTATGATTGTTTTTGCAAAAGGATAAATAATTTCTCAGTAGAAATACCCAGCTCACTCTAGATTCCTCCCATTTTTTTCTTTTATCGTCATGATAGGAGTGATGGGATTTGGCTGTGATATATCTTGACTCGATATTCACATATCTTTGTATTGTAGGGAGACTACTGCTACCTAGTGAACTGTATCTAATTGCATTCATCCTGCGGCTCTTATACTATACATGGGAATGTGTAGACATCAACTCTATTCTGCCATTCCTTATCAACTCCATTAGACAGCGTTTATTGTATTATAACAGTAGAATTTTGGCACATTCTTACTAGTTAACAAAGTAGTAACTGAATTTCCTTATCTTTCCCATTAGCCCCACAGTCCCTGTCTTGCGTATTTTGCAATAAAGTTTATTATTTTGTTGACGCTTTAAGGGACCTTTTCTGTCTCTAGAGCTCATTGAGGCATCCTTTTATTTTGGTTTGTTTACTCTTTTTTTTTTTTAATTCAATTTATTTTTATAGATGAATATCAAACACGTGGGTTCACAGCAACTTGGCAAATACAGACATGTACTTGCTGAACACAGTATTTACAGTATAACAGCATTACATGTTCCGGCTATTGACAAATAATCAATATAGTTGTTCCTATACATCAATAGATGATGCCTTTCCACAAATGTTTATTAGACTGGTATTGTCTGAGAAGACGTTTATAATAAGAGTGAATGGTAAACAGTACAGACTCCTGACCAGCTACCGTCTGATTGCAAAACCTTCCACTGAATACAGGTGAGAATTGCTCAGGGGTACACTCTGGCTCATAAGTTCCCCCGACATGTTGCTCCTCGCACCTGTTGTCAGAATTAGGGGACTATTTTGCCAATAAGTGCGTAGCTAGCCATGAACCAATAAGACAGAAAAGAGAATAACCGAAAAATCATACATAATAAGAAAACAATATAATACAGTTAGGAGCATACAATGTTATAAACGCTATCCCCATACTTATTATTATTATTATTATTGCCATTTATATAGCGCCAACAGGTTCTGTAGCGCTTTACAATATTATGAGAGGGGGGATTTAACTATAAATAGGACAATTACAAGAAAACTTACAGGAACGATAGGTTGAAGAGGACCCTGCCCAAACGAGCTTACAGTCTATAGGAGGTGGGGTATAAGACACGTTAGGACAGGAAATATCAATCAAATAGGGTGGGAGTGAAGCAGAGCTGCAGGAGGGGGTGGAGTGCTGCCCTATAGGAGAGAACAAGAGACAGGTATGTAAGGTAGAGGTTACTCTGGGAGGCCATAAGCTTTCCTGAAGAGATGGGTTTTAAGGCTCTTCTTAAAGGATTGAAGACTAGGGGAGAGTCTGATGGCGGTAGGCAGGCTATTCCATAGGAAAGGAGCCGCCCATGAGAGGTCCTGCAAGCACGATGTGTTCAGTTTGGTAGGAGTAACCAAGGAAAATATTAATATGCTCATTCCCCATGCAGGTCTCTAGCCCAACTATGTCTCGTAACGGAGGTGTGGGTGTCTACTATGTACTTTGTCAAACAGTTTAATTACACGTAGCCCACTCAACACTTATGACATTAGAAAGTAAAATGTAGAGTGTAAAGCAAAGGATGTTACCTTCCTCAGCTAACTACAACCAAGTTCCCTTTGTGTGTATCCTTCGTCCCCTCTCCCATATAGGAAAGCCAAGGATGCCATATCTTAGTATAATGAGCCAGTTTTTGTTTAATCATTTTGTGGGTTACCTCCCCCCCTCCCCGCCCAGCAAGATTCGCTTAGCACATCATTTAGCACACCATTTAGTACATCCATGAGTGTTTGAGTGCAGAGCTTATGGTTGTGTGGTTTTAACTGCCTTTATATTCCTAACATAACAATAAATAATAACATAATAATACTGACATGATCTAGGACTGTGTCTTCCAACCTAGTTTATTCAAAAACTGCACAGGAGTCGTTGGAATTCCCATCTATGCACCATTAGAGGTCATGGTGGTTTCAGAACCATTAATATAGAAGAAGGTGTCTTATGAAGACCTTTGTGGCATTTGGAAAACCTCAGGATTAAATATCTGTACAATAAGTCAATAGGTAAACGAGACAAATATTTAATTGTAATACAATATAATTGACATGGGTGAACAGTAGGGCCTGGCCAAAGGAGCCAGAATATAATTTTTTCACAATTTTTATGGAAAATATATTAAATAAATTATAGTTCAACACTTCTCCAATGACACCTGTCTTTATTTAATGTATAGCAGCGAGTAGAAGAATGCTTCGACTTACACTGTTGTCTTTTTCAAGCCTTAGAGCAGGCTTCCCCAAACTCCGGCCCTCCAGATGTTTCTGAACTACAACTCCCATGATTCTATGAATGAAATAGATAGGCTGAGAATCAGGGGAGTTGTAGTTCAGCAACATCTGGAGGGCCGGAGTTTGGGGAAGCCTGCCTTAGAGGATGGCATGCTGGACAATTATTACACAAAGTCCAAGTGGATGATCTTGTATCTGTCATATATGGATTTGACTTTGGAGACTGCTGGAGTGGCAAGGTATGACATCATATATCAATCCAGGTATGACATCATATACCACTCTAGGTATGACGTCATATATCACTGCAGGTACTACATCATAGATCACTCCAGGTATGACATCATATATCACGGCAGGTATGACATCATATATCAATCCAGGTATGACATCATATACCACTCTAGGTATGACGTCATATATTACAGCAGGTACTACATCATAGATCACTCGAGGTATGACATCATATATCACTGCAGGTATGATATCATATATCACTCCAGGTATGACGTCATATATAACTGCAGGTATTACATTATAGATCACTCCAGGTATGACATCATATATCACTGTAGGTATGACATCATATATAACTCCAGGTATGACGTCATATATCACTGCAGGTATTACATTATAGATTACTCCAGGTATGACATCATATATCACTCCAGGTATGACATCATATATCACTGCAGGTATTGCATTATAGATTACTCCAGGTATGACATCATATATCACTGCAGGTATGACATCATATATAACTCTAGGTATGACATCATATATCACTCCAGGTATGACATCATATATCACTCCAGCTATGACATGTTATATCTCTCTGGGTATGAGATCATATATCAGTGTGACCCACACAGTATGACAGAACATTCATAGGGATCTGTGCCTGTCTAAAAATGGCTACACTGTAAATAACCCCCACAACAACTTTGCTAGCCCTCTCATGCTATCTTCCTGGGGGATATTGCCCCCCCCCTCCGAGCCACTTTATAGCCCTCCACTACGTAATACTGTAATCATGCTGCATTTGGAGTTCTCCAGTGTAAATAGCTGTACATTCATTTACTTGGAAATAAAAGAAAAAAGCATGAACAGAGATCATCATAGAATTAGTATATTTAGCAGATTATGCCCCCAAGTTAACCGTGAAGGCTATCTGAGGGGGATACACAACTAAATTGTGCACATAAGATACTATCTCGAGGGAACGATTTACTAATTGTGCACACAAGATATTACAAATAATCGGTCTGTCTCCTCAAGGGGCTCCCTAGAGATTTAATTAAAAAATGTAACTATTTTTTTTCATGGAGACTCTTTGATTCACAGCCAGGGGAGGTGTGGCTAAGGCTGCATAAACAGAAACAAAGTGTATTAAACTCCAAAATGGCAGAGAATTGTTCTTTAATTATCTCCATTTTCATTTCAGATACATCATAAATTTGCTCATAGCAAAAAGTAACGGTATTTATTTACACAAACTTGTATTTTCAGTTTCTCATAATAAATACTCTATTGAAATATTGACGTTTGGTCTTCACTCATTAATAGTTATTTTAGCGGTGGGGAAAAACCTGCTGACTCAAAACGCTGCCCCCACATTGAATTGTTTATTGATGCCACCACCCACTCGCATTGTTTTTAATCTTCAAAGACATTTATGTTACATAAGATAAAACAAACCGAAAGGTTTTGATCGTAGAATGCAAACTGAAACCACATCGTGACATGGAAATGGTCAGAATTTATTTAATCTTCATAAGAAATTGTTTCCTATTTTCTCACCACTACCACTTATCTTCTTATCTTCACTTGAACAAGCCTTTGATTCAGATTACAATGGTTTAAGTGCTTAGGGTCATAATTACCTTTGCCAATTGAAATGTGGAGATTTGCAACATATTGCTCAACCCAGCTCTGAAAGTTAATATTTTAAAATATACCATCTATATATGTGCTCTTAATTCCGTTCATTGCTGTGTTAATGCAGGCCTGTCAGTTAGACAAGACAATAAGGGCACCAATTAGGCCTCAAACTTTAGGCGACTCTATGGGTGTGAGTGGTACAATACATTCACATCACCTAGCGAAATGATGTCAGTGTTAAGCAATGTGACTTGTAACTTTGATTTGCAAAGAGGCGCTAGTGATTACTAAGAATATATGCAACTGCCCATTTAAAGTTGCTCTGCGCATGTGCCTCCCTGGAAGAGCATTGAACCAACATGCTCACTTTGAGAGGGGGTGCGCTTGTCATTGGTGATGACAAAACACCCCCTCTGATCCCGCCCCCTTCTCAGATGGCTGCTGTGATTTAAAAATGCCCAGGCCAAATCTTTTTCCCAGTCCAGCCCTGCCCACCTCCCAATCGTGTTGCACATCTGGACACACCAGAGAACAGTCCTCAGGTAGCATAGTAATAATGATGCACTTGTGCTGTCCAGTCGCCACTACTACTATGCAGAGAGGGCTTCAGCAGCACTCCTTGCATGGTCCTCTATGTAGGGGGCCTCCCGGTAAGATGTCTGTAAGCTTGACATGCTTGATGCAAGGCTTACACAACCCTTAGTGTGCAGACCCACCCTAGGAAGACCAGACCCTGTCCCAATTTCCTCCTTCTTCCAGTATGTATTCCTCTTCATCTTCTGTTTGTAACTATCTGCTATGTTTGTTTGGAACTCATGCCATCCTATTAATCAAATGTCATCCACAACATATATTGAGATGCAGCCAATCTACAGAGGAACAAAAAAAAAGCTACCTAGCATAGCATTGTTTAGATAATATTTCCCCCAAAGGTGTGATAATATTGCACTCACAGACTACTAGATAGGTCAAGCATGTAAGTATGTCTCAGATCTTCTTTAACCCCTTAAGGACCAAACTTCTGGAATAAAAGGGAATCATGACATGTCACACATGTCATGTGTTCTTAAGGAGTTAAAGGACCACTATAGGCACCCAGACCACTTCAGCTTAATGAAGTGGTCTGGGTGCCAGGTCCAGCTAGGTTTAACCCTTTTTGCTGTAAACATAGTAGTTTCAGAGAAACTGCTATGTTTACTTTAGGGTTAATCCAGCCTCTAGTGGCTGTCTCATTGACAGCCGTTAGAGGCGCTTCCGCGCTTCTCACTGTGATTTTCACAGTGAGAAGACGCCAGCGTCCATAGGAAAGCATTGAGAATGCTTTCCTATGGACTGACTGAATGCGCGTGCGGCTCTTGCCGCGCATGTGCATTCAGCCAGGGACGTCAGAAGAGGGAGGAGAATCCCAGCGCAGAGGGAGCCCGGCGCTGGAGAAAAGATAAGGGATTAACCTGTTTCTCCCCCTTCAGCGCCGCGTGAGTGGGACGAGTTAGTTTTCCTGGCACTATAGTGGTCCTTTAACCAGAATTCTGATATGACTCTTAAAATGAGATAAAGATCTCTATATAGTGTAAAAAGCATTTTATTGCACTTAACTTAGGTAAATATATTCACCGCATATCACAGATAACTTCAACCAATCTGCTGTAGAAACAATATGGCCACACCCTATGCGTTTCACCTTCACACGTCTTCAGGGTCTTCCAGGAACTCAAATTGGAGATCAGTATGAAATATAAAATCATAAAATCTGCTCCGATGTATCCAGATAAGCAATGTGAATATACTGCACTTGCCTCATTTAAATTCCACCAATCCGGCTTGGGGAAGTGTTCATATTGTCCGACTCTGGGAATAAAACTCCTAACTGCTCCCAGCTGTGCTCCTTAAAGGACCACTATAGTGCCAGGAAAACATACTCGTTTTCGTGGCACTATAGTGCCCTGAGGGTGCCCCCACCCTCAGGGTCCCACTCCTGCCGGGCTCTAAGGGGTGGAAGGGGTTAAACTTACCTCTTTCTCCAGCGCCGGGCGGGGAGCTCTCCTTCTCTCCGCCTCCTCTCCTCCTGAATGCACATGCGCGGCAGGAGCTGCGCGCGCATTCAGCCAGTCCATAGGAAAACATTCTCAATGTTTTTCCATGGACACTGGCGTCTTCTCACTGTGAAAATCACAGTGAGAAGCGCGGAAGCCCTCTAGCGGCTGTCAATGAGACAGCCACTAGAGGATTAGGGGGAAGGCTTAACCCACTCATAAACATAGCAGTTTCTCTGAAACTGCTATGTTTATGAAAAAATGGGTTAAACCTAGCTGGACCTGGCACCCAGACCACTTCATTAAGCTGAAGTGGTCTGGGTGCCTAGAGTGGTCCTTTAAGTTAAGTAAATTTTTAGTGTCATATCAGAATTCATGCTGCCTGGAAATCTGATTAAAGGACCACTATAGTGCCAGGAAAACAAACTCGGCACTATAGTAGTAATAGATCCCCCCCCCACCCTCATGGCCCCCCTCCTGCCGGACTGAAGGGGAAGAAGGGGTTAAATTATTACCTTTCTCCAGCACCGGGCTCCCTCGGCGCTGGGGACTCTCCTCCTCCTTTGGACGTCATTGGCTGAATGCGCATGCGCGGCAAGAGCCGCGTGCGCATTTAGTCAATCCATAGGAAAGCATTCTCAATGCTTTCCTATGGACGCTGGCGTCTTCTCACTGTAAAAATCACAGTGAGAAGCGCGGAAGCGCCTCTAGCGGCTGTCAATGAGACAGCCACTAGAGGCTGGATTAACCCATAGGTAGGGTTAACCCTAGAGGGACCTGGCAACCAGACCACTTCATTGAGCTGAAGTGGTCTGGGTGCCTATAGTGGTCCTTTAAGAAGATATGAGACATACTTAAATGCTTGACCTACCTAGTGGTTCGCGAGTGCAATATTATCACTCTTTTTGGGAAATATTATCTAAACAATGCTATACAATATAGCTGTTCTTGTTCCTCTGTAGATTGGCTGCATCGCAATACATTTTGTGCATGACATTTTTGTATGTTAGGAGTGGGAAATATCCAACTTCCCATGCTACTTTGGTGACAGTGGTTGTGGTATATGAATATCTATTCATCAGATAACTTGTTGATAAGAAAAATAAAGTAAGTTAGTTTTCTTCAGGCAAATACCAAGCTAGCTGACTCTCATTGAACTTGATAGCTGTTTGTACTAAGCTGTTCCAATGCAAAATGGCTTTACTTTGCTGTAGGTAGGTTTTAACACACTAGCCAAATCCCATAGGTAATCAGGGTTCTACTAGATTTTTACATGTGCTAAAGGTGACTGAATACATCAGTGTATCTAACAGCAAGCAGTACAATTGAATAGCACTGGGATTAGTTCTAAATAACAGACGTAACTCAAGTACTTGCCAAATATATTGACAAAGGACCTTTTGAAAGCAAATCATTGAGCTGTGGTTTTTTTACGCTGCTGAAGTGCCTGCAGTACTGGAAGGTCAAGATAACGCTCATTTCAAACAGAACTGTCCACATAAATGGCTCTGTAGAAAACATTCACTTCCATTTAGAAGTATTGGAGTAATTGCCTATTTGCCTAGAAATTCTAATTTATCCAAAATTAAAGGAACATTGAAAAACACCTAAAGCACTTTAGCTTGCTGTTTTTGTATTAAAGTGCAGACTTTAATAGAAATTAGCACTTTTAAAAATCTACCTAGTTCAACCCCTCCTCCCCCAGCTGTCAGTCAACAAATGTTCCTGTTACTTCCTGGTTGCTTAGCTTAGTGGAACTAAACTCAAGAGACAGTAATTGCCCAGAGCACTTATCTTGCAAATACTTTTCAATGTGCTGCATTGGGAAGTCTGTGACTGGACAGCCATAGAATGTGATGAACTTCTCTTTCAACAGTTGTTAATCATAGAAATTAAAACGCTATGGTTTTCGTATGGTTGCTCCATTTACTAATTATAAGCATAACCAACGCTTAATATTTGTTTTGTTTTAATGTTTAAATATATTAACTAACATTTTTTTTTAAATTAAGTTGTTGACAGCAACTAAATTGTATTTTGCAATCCATCTTATCAAGTGTCTGATCTCAGAGCTTTTTATTCTGCAAACCTCGAAACAATTATTTATTGGCCATAAGCCCTCAAATGGCGTATTCATTCTGAGAATGTGTAGGAGGGATTGCAGACACTTTTAAAATGGATGCAGACATCAATAATGCACTGCATGATACTAAACGGAATGTTTAAGAAGGTTATACTGGATCTAGATACACACTTAGAAAAGAATTAAGGTGGCAATTTTTTCATTGAACGGCTCTGGAAGAATTTGTAAATACAGTATAGTCTTACAGGATATTGGCTTAATTTATACACTTTGCAGTTTCAACCTTGTAGGTATATCAGGAGTCATCTGGCTCACCTCACACCATCACATCAAGCGACCACCGGTGACTGATGAAAGTGTAGGGAGCATCAGTGTAACATCAGTGTGGGTGCAGTAAAACCAATTGTACTAGGGCTACAGGTCTTTATCCAAATGGGTTACATGTGAATATTAGCCAGTTATCAGACCTGGCACATCTGGGATAAAGCAATAACTTGACTATACTCTACGTACTAAAACAACTTTAGTTTAATGAAGCTATTTTTCTATATATATTATGTCCCTGAAGTCTCACTGCTACATTCTCTGCCATTTAGGAGTTAGATAACTTGTGTTTCTGTTTATCCAGCCCTAGCCACATCTCCCTTGGTTGTGACTCAGCTTGCATGACAAAAATCTTTTTATATATCAATCATATCTTACAGCACAGTGTGTTTACTTTAGAAGTTCTTATCTCCTGCTAAGTTAATTGCACTTTAATTACACCCAGGAGACACCTACAGGGTCTAACACATGCCTCACAACTGTCCCTATTTCAGCAGGACAGTCCGATTTTTGGGTGCACTTGGGGGGCACCGATCACACAGAAGAGCTACTGTAGATGAAATTGCTGAAAGAATTAATGCTGGCCATGTTAGATATGTGTCAGAACACACAGTGCATCACAGTTTGCTGAATATGTGGCTGTGCAGTCGCAGACCGATCAGAGTTCCCATGATGACCCTTGTCCACCGCCTTCAATGGGGAGGGTGAGCGTCAGAACTGGACCATGGAGTAATGGAAGAAGGTTGTCTGGTCTGATTAATCACATTTTCTTTTAGATCAGGTCGATGGCCGGGTGCGTATGCATCATTTACCTGGGGAAGAGATGGCAGAAGGATGCACTATAGGAAGATGGCAGGCTGTTGGAGGCAGTGCCTCCAACAGCCTGCCATCTGGGCAATGTTCTGCTGGGAATCCTTGGTTCCTGGTATCCATGTGGATTTAACTTTGACACATACCACCTACCAAAAGATTGTAGCAGACCACATACACTACTTCATGGCAATGATGTTACCTGATGGCACTATCCTCTTTCATAAGAATAATGGACCCTGCAACACAGCAAACATTGTTCAAGAATTTTTGAGGAACATGACAAAGAGTTCAAAGTGTTGCCTTGGACTCAAAATTTATAGATCTTAATCCAATTGAGCATCTTTGGGATGTGCTGGAACAACATAATCCAATCCATGGAGGCCCTGATTCGCAGCTTGCAAAATAAAAGGATCTGCTGCTAAGGTATTCACAGATACCACACAACACATTCAGAGGTCTTGTGGAGTCCATGCCTCAATGTATTATGTTTGGCAACACGAGCGAGACCTACAAGATATTAGGCAGGTGATTTTAGTGTTGTGTGTATGCAAAGTATGCAAAGGACAGAAATAATTATGCACCAAGACAGTTAATAGTTCTCATGTTGGGTGTTTTCAGGTCTTCATGATCTCAATTGCCTAGTAAAATACATCCAGCCAATTAGAGTGCCTACAGACAGCATGGTCAATCCTCACCTTACAGGGTATAGGTTCCTGATAGCCAAGTTGATACATATACCTCAAGTTGTTAAGAATCCATGGGTCAACACCCAAACATGTATGGGACTTGGAATATTGTGGATAAAATATACATCCTGAGCTATTACAGTTCCCAGATCCACACACACCCATGTGCATTGGATAGAGCTCCACAGAACCAAGATAAAGCAAATGCTCTAAGTTCTTGTAGGGAAGTGGTCTCCAAATAGTTTGCAGGCATTCTCCTCACTTTAATCTCCATGGTCCATTATTAAGCAATATCCCATTTCTGAAAACAATTGTGAAACCTCTAAACCGTGAACTGGTGGGGCCATGAGAACTGGTCTGCGATCAATGGGTATGTATGAGACAGTGGAGGTATGCCAGGTAACCCAATCTTCTACGCTCAGTTCATTGGATCTTCCTACTGGAATGCACACATTTCATGTTTCAGCTGCCTGTTACCTGTTCTTTATGCCCAACCTATAACACAGTGCTGTAAAATACTTTCTTATAGTTGACATATAAAGTGGAGATCCAGTAAGGAGTGCATGTTCATTACAAAAACATAATAAAGACATTTATATAAACTTTGAAAAATACTCTTCTTCCCACTGAACCAGTGTCAGCAAAAGCAGGGCATCTGTTAGAAGTTGCTAAACGTGCTAAACCCAGGACAAACAGATGTTTTGCAGAATCGTTAAAAGGAGCATTGACTTCAATAAGGACTGGGCTCCACGGCTCCTCTTTATAGAGACTTGATGTTTCTACTGAGGTTGGTTCTTATCTGCTGCTCCATAGTGTGTCATTTGTAACTGATTGACATTTAAATGGTGCCGAGTCCTTCAGCTGTATGCTGGCAAACTGGAGCATTGGGTGCCTAGGCATGGAGACAATTTATTGTTCTTCATTATTTACTTAGATTTTTTTTCTATTTCTATTTTAAACCTAGTCCTAGTCAGATTTCCTCCACCCAGGTTCATTTCATTTTTCAGATGGTGTTTTAGTTGGTAACTATAACTCCCTGGATGCTTTGCCATCCTAAAGGTGAGGGTAAACCCCTGATTTAAATGAAGAACCAATTTGCCCACTGTTTTGTATTAGTAGATTGTGGTTAAACCCAGATCAACTCAAATTGTAGTAAATGGACGCAAAAATCCTCCACAAAAAAAGCTTTATTAAATTAGAAATGTGCTTTCACTGATTATCGTTCTGCCAATTTGTGCTACAATATAATTACAGGACCCACCATTGTGACATGCTAAAAGAACTAAACTGGCTGTCGCTGGAATCCAGACACACCCTTCATCTTTCCAGCCTTGTGTTTAAGAGCTTTTCTGGGAAGCTCCCGCCCTACCTGAGTAGAATGCTCTCCTCGGTTGTTACCACCTCCTAAGACCTCCGATTCAGTACCAGCACTTTATTTAGTCTACTTCAATACAAAAAGGAAGCAGCCAGATCCTCCTTCTCCTACAGAGCACCACAATTGTGGAACGACCTCCCGCACACTTTAAAATCTTCACTAAGCCTAAAGTCCTTTAAGAGATCCCTCTCTACATACCTCAAAACAGAATGCACTTGTCATGGTTGATTATATATTTCCTACTGTTCCATGTTAAATTTTGTATTTATTGTGTATTAATATTGTTTTTGTATTTTATTGTACCCTAATGTAACAATGCAATGATTTGTGGACCCAGGACATACTTGAAAATGAGAGAAATCTCAATGTATCTTTTCTGGTAAAATATTTTATAAATAAATAAATTATTCATGATATATAATAAAATATCTTAAAGGAAAATTATTTTCATTTTTAAGTTATTTTCATTTTTTTTCCCCATCAGCCCTAAACAATGAACCCGATCCATCACCAGCCCATAAACCCAAAAAATCCACTGTCTGCAAACAAGTCTGAACAAGTTTTACCTACTGATCCTGTCGACAAATGAATTAAGCAATATTCTAAAATAAACCATATTATAAATTAAAATACAAATCTAGGGCAAATCAAGCATTGGAGAGGAAAATAATGTACGCCCTTAAAGCTTTTATTTTTCCTTGCAAGCAGCGGAAATTAAGTGGTTTGTGTTAATTTGAAATATTTGGTTAGTGGTTTTCGAGGTAAAGTTGGAAAAGTTGCAAATAATTTTTTTGTCTACTTCTCGTACTATCGGTAAGTAATTTGACTCAGTTAATGAATAGGAGGGTTTTAATGTTTGTAACCACAAGAAAGAGGAGGGGATGTTAAGGCGTTATAATAAAGTGACAAAACTAAGTGCAAATGTATCACATTTATCATATACTACTCAACACACAAAAATGACACCACTGGGTAAAACGCTGTTATGGCAGGTAAGAAACAAGGGCGATATATTATATATATCATATGTGTTGTGCTTTTTCATTGATTTAAAATATTCTTGCATTTGCATATAATTATTTATTCTACATAGTATGTATGTTCATTATTTATTAAGCCTTATTTATAAAGTCAATTAAGATTTATTGGGGTAGACAATTAATAACTATATCCCATCAACACAACAAATATATTAAACAGCATACATTTATGGATTTACATACTACGGGAAATAGGTAAATAGATAATTTTATGCATGACATTTAATCATGTGTGTGCTTTATTAAAAAAAAAAAAAAACAGAATTGCAGTGAATTAAAAACTGCAAGAATTTGAAACAAATTTGGAAGAACTCAGTTATAGGCACAACGTTGCTATTTTAGATCTTTAAATTTCCAACTCAGGTTTCAGCATTGCCTCTAGTGAATAAACCACTTTATTATGAGGTTAGGATTTGCAGGAGACGCAGTTAGCTCTCCCCTTTTATAAATAAGCAACATTTTCACTCCCACTCAGCCCTAACTTTGGACCTTTCTACCCAACACCTTGACCTCTTCCCCTAGTTCCCGCTTTATATTGTCTGATTTTACCCAATTCTCTCTCTTTTGTTAAGAGTATTAATTAATAGATGAATAATGACTAATCTGTGTAAATGTCTCTGAATAAATGTATTGTACAAGTAATGCTACAAAAAATATAATAGATTTCTTGTATTTTGGGTCACGGGAATGTTTTGCACTCAAATGTAAATGTGGCATTCCTGATGCAATAGTAATATGTAGGAGTTTCCATCGATGGCTCACTGTCGCAGTCGTCTTAGATGTCTATCATAGCGAGCACCTGTGAAGAAAGTACTAAGATCTTTTAAAAATTGTTTCCTAAGGTCCTGCCTCTCCTTACTCTTATATTGATCACCCATGTGACGCAAGCAGCTAAAAATTCAACGTCCTCAAAGAAGGCAAGGTGTCAAAAACAGAAGACAGACTGTAAAGACTGCATCCTTGTAAAGTTACTAAATAAGTCCAGTGACGGAACATCTTACCAAAACAGTATAGCAAACCTGGAGAACCGATCCATTGTTCCATGGACAATAGTGTAAGTTTCTGTAATTAGCTCCTCCATATCTGTGACATTTAACTTATGACCTCTGCATACACATCAGACTACCAGTACCAGATTATTAGAATAAAAGGGCCATATAGTCATCCTGTCCTGTCTGTAACTGGCTTTCACATTTATTTATTTTTTTTGGTCTCTCTTTGTTTTATATTTTCACTGTCTATAAACCTCTTTGTACTGTATTATTTAAATGTTATTATTTATATAGTGCCAGCAAATATTGCAGCGCCTCTTCTTCTTTGCACCTTTACCAATGTAATTTCACCACTGTACAAACATAGCACAGTAGGGTAGTGAAGCTCTCTGCCTGCAGACAAGATAGGGGTCCACCTGTCATACAATCACTCACAGTGGGCTAAAGACCCTTCTTACCTTCTTAAATGTGGTATGTATGTGGTATATACAAACTGGGCTCAGTGTAGAATAGGCCAGGCCTCTAAAGATCAGAATTTAGAATGCAGTTTGTTGTGTAAAAGAAGCATTTGAAATACTTGGGATTTAGGCAGATGCTCCATTCGACACCACAGTAAAACTATCTGGTTCAATGTTTGTTTGTTTTTTTTCAACCTCCCTGCTTCCTACTGACTTTGGGTCGCAGAAATGTGATCCATGCAACTGCTTATACCTACGATACCACACTTGTAAGACAAATATTGCTATGAAACATGACTAATCAGCACTATATCTCTGCAGGTCAAATTCTAAAGGGCAAACAATCCCAACAACAATTCCCAAGATCACTTGCTCTAAACAGTGCGTTGGCTTCGAGACTTTATTGAATGCAGTGGCAATAGATAGAGAAATCATATATCTCAAGAAAGAAAAGGGTTTCTTTACTCTGCATTCTGCAATGATGACCGTTGGATGCACGTGTGTCAATCCACGCATTATTGAGAAAATTAACTGATCGACTTTCCAAAGTTCTGGAGTAAAAAAAAAAACCGAGCTGAATAAATGCAATCATTTTAACATGGACAAACCCATCACTATGATAAAATCCATTTTATGTTTCTTCTGATAAAATAACGTATTTAGTATTTTTCATCCCATTTGCACTCAAAGTACTGTCAGGTTTAGATATACAATTGAATAGTTTTCATGATATTATGCTGATAATAAAGGCTGATTTGACCATGCCAGGTATTAAACATACATCTCCAGGGATGAACAGTTAATTAGCCGACACTTGAATCCACTGAACCCTAACAATTTTCTAGAACAAACTTAATTTGATGATCACTTTCAGAGGAACCATCGATAAATGAACATGTCTATTCACTGAACTTAATTTTGCAGAACTGATAATGCAATGTTGGGCTAAAAAGTGTGTTTTGTCAACAATTTTCAAATTTTAGGTAAGAAAATATTTATGTGCCACAGTCTGTTAATTAAACGCCCAATTACACACTCTATGGATTAAAATAGCTGCCCAAAACTGATTCCCATATGCTACTTCTGGAGTCATGAAATAGGGATAGAATTAAGACTAAAATTGCTGATCAGGGAAAATTATCCAACTTCCCTATAGTCACTGCTTGGCCATTGTGGCCACACAATTTTTCAATTTTGGATTTTAATTTGCAACAAATCACAATTCAGTGACTAGTCATGATTGGCAAGATAACACATAAGCAGCTCAGTAATTTGAAGGTAGTAATGCATTTTTAAAGGATACTCACGGTTTATATTATAGACACAATAGTTAGGACATGTATGTATATGGAATTTCATCTCCCAGCTAGCTTGCCAGAGTAATTTTACAAATTGCAGCTGTTACGTTAGAGTGAGCCTTCGCTAAATGTTTTGACAGCCCTGCCAGTTGGCTTACAGCCTAAATTGGTTTAAGTGGGTTTCGTGACTACACATTGCATTTTCTGTTTACACAAGCAAAATGCTGTATATTTCTTAGAATTTAATCTAATTATAAAAATGTATCAAGAATAGATTAAGTAGGCGAGGTTGTGCTGATACTGTCAGGTTACTTTGACACTTTACTACAATGAAAAGTAACACAAATTTGTGCAATCAACGCAGCCATATATTTGAATTATTTGCCATGCTATAGAAAGTGTTAACAGTGATGAATGTAAATATATTTATGGACTGAATAAATGTATCTTTACAGACTCGTGATGAATATTCTTTTAGTTAAAAAAAAAAAACTACTTGTCCATGCAGTTAACTTAAGTTGGGATAATTAACACATGATATTCTATATACTCAGATTACTACGAATACTTTATACTGAGAGAATTGACAGGGTAGACAATTTTAAGGAATGGTGGGGGAAATCAACTCAGCAATTTTCCTAGCTTGATAATTGTGGCCTAATGTGCTGTTCCCTTACCAGTTTGCTTATTCGATTTATGGTTTTCATTTCTCAATGCAAGCAATGGAGTGATACCAAATGTGATTGGGACTGAGCATGGTAAAGTGCTGGCAATAAAGCCAACAAGATGGATTTTAATATTAGGTTTATTATAATTTTATATGTACACGTTATATTTAACAAACATGTATAGGAGAGGTCTGAAAATTAAACGTTAAAATGTAGGAAAGCAGACGTCTCTTTTCTGGTTTGGAGTGGTTTTCTCTTGGCCTCTTTAGTCATTGTTATGAACTCTGCCCCTATAACATCACTGAACATAGCAAGTGGAGGGAATCTGTTCTAGATCTCTCCACTGGAAGGTGCACCTAGGGGGCACTTAAACTAGTGTACGCTTTGATCTTTAAAGGAACACTTATTGCCCCAATTTTATTTCATTTAAATTGCAATGTAACAGATTTACGCACCAGTAAAAACAAACATGCATTTTATCATATGGGGGGGATAAGGCAGGGAAGAGTGCGATTTATATATATATTGCAAAAGCTGCAGATATTGTCTGCATCCTTGCAAGCTTTCAGTCTGTGATAGAGAATAAACCAGAGGCTTATTGAGAAGGGTAACACAGGTGTGCTAGTACAGCAGGTCCACCACTTCTGTTAGCTCTGTTAAGCTAATGGACGGTGAAGAACCCCCCTCCCCTCCCCTCCTTGCTGTTTGGGAGTCTCCAGCCAAATCGCAATTCAGCAGATATACTTGCTTTCTGTTCGTGGAGTGTTCCTTCAGTGCAGGGTTTCAAGTTTCACTCTACTTATTTGCCACTGAACCAAGAGAGTGTATATAAAAAGCACACTAGCCAGGGCAGAGTTTGTAAACTTGCCCAAAGGGGAATTTCAAACTTTATTATATTTATACAGGGCATGACACACTGTTCGCCCCATTACCAGACAACAGCACCAGGATACTCTAAACATAGTTACCACATGCAGCAACCCTTTAAAGTAGATCTCATAGCACCAGGATTTTGGATTTGTTCCCTTTCTCCAACACCTTGGAATGGTCAGCAAGCTTTTTTTTTTTTCCCTTTTTCTTTAAATATCATTTGAATGAAGACTTTTCGTGGAGCATTGTACCTGATTTGCACTAGCACAAGTCATGTCAAACGATATTGCAAAGGTTTTTAATGTGCTATTAAAGTAACTATGGTATTTATACTGAGTGACGAGTCAGCACGCTATGCCTTGTGTGCACTTAGCAAAATGATAGTTACACTGCTTGGATTAGAAGACACTGTTCCCCGGAAAGACAAGGCATCTGGGCAGAATGTAATGTGATTCTGTTTCCTAGAGTGTTACTTTATTACAAGTTCTATATACACAGTTCCTATGGTGTAATGTCACACTACTGTTAAGTCTGTAGCCAGGTAAAGCTTTGTTGGTTTATAAATGTAATTGCTGGAGAATTTGTTTGTAGATATATCCCTTTAAGAAAATGCAAGATAATATTTGACATTCAGCGGTGACAATACACTAAGACAGGTGCAATCTTGTCTTGTGCTACTTGACAAATATGCAGTATATTTATATATTAAAATAAACACGAATATACAGAAAGATATTTATTGCATATTTTAAAACATGCATCACATCCACAAGTATAAAAATGACCAAAAGCAAGTGTGTTTGTGATTTTCTGGTAGAATGACGCATACTTTG
This sequence comes from Pelobates cultripes, assembly GCA_933207985.1. NCBI lineage: Eukaryota > Metazoa > Chordata > Amphibia > Anura > Pelobatidae > Pelobates > Pelobates cultripes. The sequence goes on along the minus strand of OW240913.1, from coordinate 18,776,636 downwards.
TAGTTGAGTAGAACTGTCCAGTATATTTAAGCATCACTATATGGCAGGCAAATAAGTAGTAACAATGTAAAATGGTTTACAATATTTAAAAAGATAATTAAATATTGCTCATTTAAACCATGCCAAGATATCTCTAATCTTGAGATAAAATAAATTTAAATTCTGTAAAGTCATGGACATCAATTTGAGATATAGAAAAGGTATTTTCTACACTAGAGGGACTAGAACAGGGTGAACCAACTATAACTTGAAGATCTGCATTTTAGGCACAATTAAAAAAAGACTTTGTAAAACTATTTACAATAAAAATTGGAGCCATTTTAAAAGGAGAAAAAAAAAAAAAAGTTTTAGAGTAACCAGTTGCAGAAACATACAAAAAGTGTATGTAGAAACCCAAACTATCATTTTTGAGAGATGGTCATTTTCCCTGGTTTAGGAAATCGATTAAGATAGTGAAGTGTGAAATACGAAGGCTATCTAGGCAGCTTGTAAAATAAGCCAAAATGTTTTCAGAGATTGCTAATCTCTGGCTGTGACCTCTACACATTAAACCATGCTTTGAGGCTGTAAAACATGGTGCATTAAAAAGATCAGATTAAGAAAACTATGTTTTCAGAAACCATAATATGGTTGGCATCTTCCATAAGTTCCAGAGCGGCTTTCACCTCCCCTTGAGAGAAGGGGGACTCATTGTTCTTGTTTATGGCATCCATCAGTGCTGGCATGGCTATAGATTGTGCATGTGCAGCCTTAAAGGCATCCAGAAGAGCAGCCTTGAAAGCTTTAAGTCTGAAAGAGGAGAAGAGTTACATAAAAAAAAAGGGAAAAAAAAATAAATAGACAAAAACTAATCATAGTGTAGTTGATCAGAAAAACAACACTTTTTGACTGAATTAAAATGCCTGGCTTCAGAACCTACCAACTCCACCTGTGCACCAACATTCTCCGTCCACCACCCTTAATCAATTTCCTTGTTTTCTTTTACCTATCCCATTCATTTCACTCCTCGTTTGCATAAGGATGCCTATATTTGTCTTACTCATGTTGGGAGATTAGAGATATAAAATCTCAAAGTCTCAATGGCTCCAAACATACTGTCATAAAGAAAGAATGTAATAAAATAATGTAGCATAATTGGGTGAAATCCAAATGGCACTTGCCTGTCTCCAGATAAGCTTGGTTTAGAGGAATCTGCATCGGTTTCCATTTTCTCACGACCTGCGTCAGGGGTCTTTGGTGTATGGACCTGAACTGTATCACATTAAACAAAAATACATTTTAAGATTTCCAAATGTGAGAAGAGAATAGTACTACCATTCCACAGGTTCCTAAGACACATTCAAATATTATTTATCCTAAAGCATTTATTGCTCAGATGTCAGCTTTGTCTCTAATTATAACACAAGCAACTACAGTTGCCAGGTCCTTTAAAAACTGTAGCAAATATAATAAGGGACACATTTTGAGAACCAGAGCTATGGAAAACTAGCTAGCTTGTAGAGTAAACATATGAAGTCAGCACATGAAAGTAACATGTTCATAAATGCCTACCAGTAGTGTCCTCCGAATCACTAAACTCATACGGGTCAGGCTGTTCCCCATCCTTGGCACGGGAAGTTCTCCTGTTAAAAAAAAAAAAAAGTTTAAAACTGGAATATCTATGTCTCTCTAAATCTATACATCTCTATTGTTGATAATGTATGTTCAAATACACATATGAACATCTTGGCATTGGATAAGCATTGGGTGATTGGTTAAATAAAATAAATTTTAAAAAGTAATCAAAATAACCATGTTCTATGTACAAAATTTACAGGGTTGCTGTGCCCTTGTGAAAGTCCTAAGAACCAAGTTAATACACAGTACATAGTTATATGAAATAGTGTACTCTGTGTAGAATTACACAATTCGTTATCACTTACAACTGGTATAGCTGCACAATACATTGCGCAGTCATACTTTCACTGAACACTATATGATTGGAGTGTAAAAGCACAAGCTTTACAAGGCCTCTCCGGTCTCTTAAGACCCATTTTAAGAAGTCTCAAATGACAGTGAAAGTGTGTTCCCTTAACTTTCCCAAAAAAAGGGATCACCTCTCCTCATCTTGCTCCTCACATGGTATAAACCATTGCCTACAATGTAATGGCCTAAAAATGATAAGTGAAAGTGGCACTTCAAAGAAGAAGCTATGTTCACAGGACTCACCGTTTTTTCCTCGCTTCAGCATCAGTCTGTGCTGATACCTCCTCCTCTCCTTCTGTGTCTGAGCCACCACCCTGCTTTTTCCGTTTCTTCTCTTTCTCAAGTACCTGAAAATCAAATGCTGATCAGTTGGGAGATAGGAAAAAAACTTATTTGACACATAATTCTACACTTGCCCAACAGTAAAAAACAATATCCAAACATCCTGCCCAAGAACATCACTATGGTAGAAATTTTCAGTTTAAATTAAAACAAGCACAGACCAAAGTAAAGAGTTGCATTGGCTTAACTCTGCAGAATCAATTTAAAGTGCAATGCAAAGTTTTTTTTGTTTTTTTTACAAAACCAGACCTACCCCACCCATGTATCCTCACCTTCTTGAAGTAAGCATATTGTACAAGTTCGACAGCGGCTTCGGCATCTTTTAGCTCAACAGTTTTACTCATTCTAACTTTTGCATGGGCTGTAGACAGACGGATCAACGTCTCCAGAGTACGTGCAGTGACTGGGGAGGTCTGTGAAAACAAATGTGTCAGTTAGTATATTGGAGAAAAAAAAAACGCTTCATAGTAGCTCACAGTTGTAGTATTGCCAGCAATACTATGTCCAAAGCATCATGGGTTGTAGTTCTATAAAACCCAAAGACCTACAGATTCATTTTAAATAATGTCAAACACAAGAAATACTAAATGCATCCAAGAGCTATATGACAAAGACATACAGTTCCAAATGGAGCACAACAATATTCCACTATACTTACTCTAGCCACATCACTGCTTATCTGGTCTTGATTTCTCAATCGTGAATATTCCTCCGCAATGTAAGCAGCAGCCTCTGAGGTCAATGCAGGCTTAAATATTTTGGCAACATGTATATATTTCCTCATAAAGTCCATGCTGACAATCTTCTCCCTAGAAGCAAGAGAAAGATTATTTCCATACAATGGAAATATGCAATTTACCAGAAGATCAAAAAAAAAAAAAAAAAAAAGCTGTATTTTAAAATCATAAGAAAGATGTAATTGCGGGTTTTCTCTTGGGAGCACAGGCCAATATAGAAGAGAAAGGAGCATATTTCATTGTATGGGTTAACCAAGCATAATGCCATCCTTTTTCTGTGTATGTAGTACTAGATCAGATATTAGAAATACCGCACCTGTTAGAGTTATATTACAACTAATAACCAGACAGATTTCAGAATATGTAACTCCATTATGTTATATACTGGGAAGCCATCTTACCGCTTCCTTTTAGTACCATGGAGGAGATTGTCATGTTTCTCATAGACTTGAAGTTCTTGCTGCTCCTCATGAGTGACATTAGGATCATTTGTGGCAAGAATATCCACAGCGCTCCCCAGAGGCATTGCTGAGAATAAAACATTTATAAATTAAGATGGAGGGAAAACAATGGCTTTTTATAGAGTCCAACTGGCTAGAATACTAAAGAAGAATTCATTGGACAGTTTTGTTGGATCAGAGCGTGTCCCCAACACCTAAATGAAGGGTAAACTAAACAACTTCTTGCAAGTGCGCTGACTGCGAGGGAGAAGATCTGCGCCAGCAAGTAACTTGTTAATGTCAGTTTTAAACAATATTTGTAACTAAACCATAGCCATAAACAATCTGCAGTTCTGCTTTTTTGGGGTGGGTTTAGAGATCCAACATTTGTGCATTTCTACTCACCATCACCGTCTTGCTCTCCAGCTCCTCTATACCTATGCATGCGCAATACATGGTCTGAGATTTCACGATCTTGCTCTGGGTCCATCTGATCCAGCATAATGAAGAGAAGATCAAAACGTGACAGCAGGGAGTCCTGGAGACCAATGTTCTCCATGGGATTTTTATATTGGTCATACTAAAAAGGTAGAAAATAGGAGACATTAAAATGGCACGATGCACATCTGTTGCCTTAATAAAACCAAGCCATACAAACTGATGTACAGCAAGTACATGAGTAGCACAGGACATGAACTGCATAGTAATTTACTTCGGTGTCAGATTAAAATTTTTTCCCCCATGAGTGCTCTGGACTTCATAAAATACATAAAGAAAGCAGACACTACTTTTCCTTGGGTACATACATACATACATACATACATACATAAAAAAAAAAAAAGTATACAACACACACACACACACGACAGCCACTTTGTCCTAAAAAACACTCCAGAAAGAATTGCTGTTGACCAATATAAGCCACAATTATGCATTTTAGGTTGATCGTGGGATAATATATTCTACTCACCCTTCCATAGACTGGGTTAGCAGCTGCCAGCACACTGCACCGAGCATTTAGGCGGGCATGAATGCCAGCTTTGGCAATAGTTACTCGCCCTTGTTCCATGACTTCATGGATGGCTGTACGATCCATATCGGACATTTTGTCAAACTCATCAATACAGACGACACCTCTGTCCGCCAACACCATGGCACCAGCTTCCAGCCTTCTTTCCCCTACACAAAACACATGGTATTTTTTTTTTTTGTTAAATAAACTCTCTCCTAATTATTTGAGATTTACCAACAGAAACAGGCAGCTGTAGCAATATATGAAATATTGTCCCACCCTCCAGGTATCTCTTCTCCTATGAGGAAAGGCCCCAAACACAAACCACCAAATTATACTTAAATTTTAAAATCCATTGGGAGGGAAACCAGCACTGCCTCAAATAATTGGGAAATATGAATTTATGGCAAGCAAAGAAAATTATTTTGAACAGTTCTCATATTTGAGGAATGCGTATGAACATCCCCGTAGGGAACAATGAAAAAGTAATGTCTTGTCTTCAAACTACACACAGTTACCTCTTGAATCTCAGAAGATAAAGCTTTCAAGTGCAAGACAACACAGAGTTAGTCAGTAAGAATTGCCAAAAACACAGTGAATTTTAAATGCAAGGCCTAACCAGTGCAATTGGAAATAACTGACTTTGAGATTATTTTCAATTTGGGTAAACTGTCCAAAAAAAATAAAAACCACACACACACACACACACCATAAAACATCTACTTAAAATTTTAAGAGAAAAAAATTAAAAAAAATAAAATAAAAAAAAAGGTCTACAAAACTAGGAAATTGTTTGCCAAATAATTTTCATTGTGTAAAGAAAGTTTGACCTTTTCCAAAATGCCAATTAACTTACCAGTCTCTTGGTCTGTGGTAACTGCTGCAGTTAAACCTACACCTGAGGATCCTCTGCCAGTTGTAGTTATGGCGCGGGGAGCAGTGCAAAGCACATACCGGAGAAGTTGAGACTTGGCAACAGAGGGATCCCCTGGAAACAGAAAAATAAAATATTACATCCACAATCCTCTAGATTGTAAGCTTGTTTGAGTAGGGTCCTCATCAGCCAATTGTTCAGCTCAAAATCTGTAAGTTTGTCTCATTTGTTGTTAAACGTAATACTTCTAGAATTTTGCGGAGTTTGTTGGCACTAAGATTCCAATAATAACTCTACAGTGCATACCCATGTAATAATTCTTGATATATGACCAATCACAGACCATAACTGATAAACATATAATATACAAGACAGACTAAATAAGAAGTTTCTTGACATGAAGTCAGTGTTACTGGTTACTTTAAGGTTTTTCCAATGGAGATATCAATTATAGTATTGCGAGGGATTAATTTCCTTCCTTTTACAGTTGGCTTTCCAGCCCTCTGACATCAGCATCAAATGTTAACTTTCAAATCAATTTGTTAAAAGCAGTCACCCTGTAAGCCTACCAATAAGCAAGACGTTAATATCCCCTCTGATGCGGGACCCATTTTCCAAAACCTTTTCTACACCTCCAAGTAGCATGCAGAGGATCGCCTTCTTGATGTAGTTGTGTCCATGTATACTTGGAGCAAGCGATCTAGAGAGCTGCTCAAAAACATCCTGGAGAAAGAATGCGACATATTATACAATAACAGTCTGAGGTTTGCTAAATGTAGGCAATAGCTCTGATGATTAACCACATAACCTGTAAGGTTGCAAAGCACTGGGGAAATCAATTGTCCCCAACAGTTAGTTTAGCCATATTCGGATTTATTTTTACATTGAAATTGTGTTAAAGGAAACCTCTAAGCATCCAGCAACTTTTGGATATAGCAATGGTTAAGGCAAGACCTTGGTTTGCTTTTTATGCATGATTTCACTGCAAAGCTATGGGATCAATAAGCCCAGAATTTAGAGAAAGAGGCCAAGAAGCCCAGTGTGCAGACTACAGACCAACAATGAAATAAGAAATAAAACCTTCTGATGCATTATCACCAAATATGGAAAGTTAGATTTGTACTCTACCTTAGAATGCGTTTTGCTGAATTTCTTTATTTTAGCCAAATCGTCTGCTGAGAAAACAGGCGATACTTCCTTGCTCACTTGTATCACATTACAGGCTATCAGAATAGTCCTAAAACCAAGAGGAAAAGAATACATTTGAGAAATAAGATATAACAGAAGATATGCCACATTAAGACAGGCAGTCTGAGCAACACCACTAGAGCACACTGTAGTTGTTGCCAGCAGTACCAGGACCCCACCGCTTGGGTATGAGATTACACTTAAACACTGGGTCCCTTGTGTTTCTGAAGAGGGGAGACCACATGCACCACAGTTGTTACTTATACTATCCATTTGATGAACAGGGAACCATTTTTTTGGTGGGGAAGGGGTTGATATAAGAGGAGGAAAGCCTCCAAGTGAAATAATAGTTAAAGTTTATAAAATACACCTGAATGATGCAGACGTGTAGCCATTTTGTTTTGAGGGAAGGCAGCGATATGTCCCTATGACCTGCACACGGTCTCCAGGCTTCACTTTGTCAACAAGGTCATCATCCAATATGATGTCCACAGAACGTGGCAATTGCCCAGCTGGTGCCTTCTCAGGCATTTCCTGGATGGTAATGGTTTGATGATCTTTGTATATTGAAAGGCCATATTCTGTTTCCAGAGGGTTGTTTTCTTCATCCTTGGTAGGATAGATGGCACTGGAAGGAAATGCTTCTAGACTGGTCATATCTGTATACTTGCGTTCTATTGTTTTCTTTGTAGCTGGACAATAATGGACACTGCGAACTACTTTGGGTCGTACCAAGGAGCCTGTGTAGAGAGTTGCATGGTAAGTAACATTACCACCACGCCATGAGAATTCAAGGCAGGAGTCAACTGATGATACTCACACTTTGTGACAATGCCTTCCACGCAGACAACAGAGCCCAGAAAACGCGAAGTCAGGGTGCGAGGGGTGACATGTTTGGAGCCAAAGCTGCCCTCTAGACCAATATAAAAGTCTTCGTATTGTTTGGCGTATGTGCCATCAATAGATGCAACAAACTCCTTCAAAGCCCGCTGGAAAGCAATGAGCCCCTCGAAGGCATTATTCATAAGCCTGTGCATACAGAGAAAAAGTTATTTCCCAAATCAATATAATATCAGACTACATAAAGATGTAGATTGGTAAACAAACTCATTATACATAATAACCACTTTACCTAAATAAAGTAGTTAGTATGCAATGGCCCTACACCCCGGCAGTCATTTTTAAAATGTAGCTTAATTATGTCCTGTGAAAGAATACGGGCCATTAAAATGCTTTAGAAAAGTGTTCCTTAAAAGTATGTTATAGTGTCCCTTTATTTATACGTGCTTACCTGTAGTACTACTTGGTAGTCATTTGCCAACACCTAGGTTTCACATTAACTAGAAAAAAATACATGCTCTGTCCTTGAGTATCAAGCTTTCACTAAAATGTAGGAGACATATGCAAGTATACTTTAACAGACATGTCCGTGGGGATAAATCAGTGATACAAGAGGTAAGGTGCCATATAGCTATGTGTCTGACTCTGCTCTAAAGCACGTACGGCACAAAAATGAATCTTACAAGCCAAATCAACTACTATGCATTTCAATAGATACGTTATTTTTGCAGAAAGTACTGCATGTTTCTCAAAAAAAGTGTAACATGCATCCACTATTTATAACTGAACATAAAACAGTGGCAGCTAAGAAACAGATTCAACTATTATAGAACTACTACTCCCAAGATGCTTTGCCAGTTGTATCTTCACGAAACACAGAACTTAGAAATGAACGCTCCTCTGAAACGTACTAAAACTACTAATGAACACACCAAGCACCATAACCCCCACAGGTGCTTTGAGTGTTCCATTAGATTAAAAGCAGAGTAGGCTTCACCTCTAGCTCCCTCCCTTGAAATACTCACTGAGTGGATCGTTTTTCATTCTTCCTCCGGAGATCATTGATGTTTACAATCAATCGATTTTGATTCTCGTTGATCATGTCCCTCACTTTACTCTGGTAAATCCCTTGATCTTCCTGAGAGGAGGAAATGTAAAATTAAACAGACTGTTAGGCATTTCATAAAAATAAACACAATTTCATTTGCACTATTCTTGTGGGGTGGAGTGGATTGAAGTAACTTTACAACCAACATAGAAAACAGATTATTAAATTTGAAGCCATTGTAAACACCACAGCACAGTGTAGTAGTTATAGTGTTATAACGAAGGTTGCACTTGTCTTGATAATTTTGGATCATTCTGATCCTAAACCAGGGTTCCAGGGGAACCCATAACCAGGCCAACTGATGTGATCAAAGATGACTTGCTTGTACAGGCTTGGTGTGTCCAAATTAAAAGGCAGGTGAGACCACATTGATCTGTTCTAGTCACAGTTACTACCTCTTTTTTAGATTGGTTATCCAAACAAACAGCAAATAAGATATATTATATAATAGTAGAAGAAGAAAAAAAAAATAAAGAGAATTTTACCTTGGCATCATTAGCAAATGCCATTATTTGCCTATTCTAACAGAAAACTAGACTATTCTAATTGGGAGGAGGGTAACTATTCTTCACACAACTGCTAGCCTTGAAAACCTTACAAACAATTATACTGCTGAGCATACACGTTTGCCCATTAACCCTCATATTACCAGACAGCAAGCTTCAAATAGATCAGTTGGACTATACTGATTTGCATTTTAGCTTTACATAACTATGTGGATATAGATATATTGTTTATCTTTAAGGCTCTTAACCTGATATTTACCACAGATGCTCTACATTTCATACATGTAATCAGGATTATAATTTAAATTTGAAAGCCTGTATGCCCACTGATCTATGTCATTCAGCAATATTACACAAAGGGGCCCATAACACATTCCATTAGTTTTTACAGTGAGAAAATATATATATATATATATATATATACACACACATATACACACACACACACACACACACACACCCTCCTATAGACTGTAAGCTCGTTTGAGCTGGGTCCTCTTCAACATATTGTTCCTGTTAGTTTTCTTGTAATTGTCCTATTTATAGTTAAATCCCCCCCCCCTCATAATATTGTAAAACGCTACGGAATCTGTTGGCGCTAATTAAATGGCATACTTGAAAATAATATATATCTATTTATCGTTTATTTAACCCAGATTTGATCTTCACAAAGAAGCCCAAAATAACACAATGGTCACATGAAGCTGAAGATCTAACTATAGAAGAAGCTCTGGCAGACACCCAGCTATACAGAATATGCCCTCACACAATAACTAAACTTCCCACAAGCCAGCTTCAAGACTACATTACCCATGATGCTCTTCTCCAGCACTCAGTCCCAGATTAAAGCCCCTTTATTGAGCTCTGAGTTGGTGACAGGCTGCTTGCTCTCAGTGTATTGTTCATATTGGTGGCTACAAGGTAAATCCTTATAACGTAGAACTACGACTCCCAGGAATCTCAGCCAAACTCACAGCTGAAATAGCACCTTCCATCCCCCATCACTGGGGTTACTTGAAGCTGTCTGCATTGGTGGTTAATGTGGCCCCCAGGGGCCCACACGCAGCTCTGGTGGTTAATGTGGCCCCCAGGGGCCCACACGCAGCTCTGGTGGTTAATGTGGCCCCCAGGGGCCCACACGCAGCTCTGGTGGTTAATGTGGCCCCCAGGGGCCCACACGCAGCTCTGGTGGTTAATGTGGCCCCCAGGGGCCCACAAAGAGCTCTGGTGGTTAATGTGGCCCTCAGGGGCCCACACAGAGCTCTGGTGGTTAATGTGGCCCCCAGGGGCCCACACAGAGCTCTGGCGGTTAATGTGGCCCACAGGGGCCCACACACAGCTCTGGCGGTTAATGTGGCCCTCAGGGGCCCACACAGAGCTCTGGCGGTTAATGTGGCCCTCAGGGGCCCACACAGAGCTCTGGTGGTTAATGTGGCCCTCAGGGGCCCACAGAGAGCTCCCTCACCTCATCATCGAGGAAGTCCAGGTATTCCCTCTGGGCTTCCCTCATCTCCTGGTCATCCAGCTCCGTCCCGGCTCCGGCCATGGCGATCAGACTGGGTTAAAGCTCTGCTCTCGGTCTGTGAGGGGGAATCAGCGCTGGGTCTCTGCCGCCTCCTTCCTTCCGTCCTCTCCGCTGCGAGTGGCGCGAAAAAAGTATTTTCCCGCCAAACTCATCCTCGGGCAACCCTCCAGCCGCGCCCTGATTGGTCCAAAGACTAGCGCCAAAAACTTCGAACCAATCCCGGTGAAGGACCGCGGCGGTGGGCGGGGTTATGGCAAGAGTGCGAGAGGAAGCGTGTGGCTCTACAACATGAACGTTCTGTCTGAGAAAACGGAAGTGACGTCACGCCCTAATATGTCATTAATCGCCATTTTTGATAAGGGCAATGAAATAATTTTTTACTGTAGCATTGCGAGCGTTGATTTATATATTTATTTACCTTTCGTGCTGCTATAAGTAACAATTAGGAGCATTTTTAACCCCTTAAGGACACAGCTTCAGAAGCTGAACATACCCTTAAGGATACAAGCAATTTTTGCATTTTTTTCTGTTTGTATTCAACTGCAATTTGCATCTCTCTAATTTATTTTACCATAACATATTATACACAGTTTTTTAGACAACAAAAGGGGCTTTAATTTGATGTGACATATACATTTATAAATTCTCACTTATTACAAAAAAGAAAAGAAATGGAAAAAAACAAAAAAATGCTTTTTTCCCCCCATGTTTTGGCAATAATAATGTGTGCATAATATGTCCAGCAAAATCAATTCATTTATGTGTCTTGATTTACAAAGCGCATATGTGTAGGATTTCAGTTTATTTTGAAAGTTACAGGTCACAAAATACAAGGACTAAAATAAAATGTTAATGTGAAACAATTTTAGAAGTTGGTATGTTTGTCTTGGAAGTTTAATACCCATTACAGAAAACAAAATTGCCACACAAAAGTATCACAGGCGTGCGCACGGGGTGTGCCTGGGCAAACCCTAATCCCCGCGGCACGCCTATGGATTGACACCTCCACCCCACAATCACCCAAACATACAGTACACACACAGCACCCTCACACACACAGCACACAAACAGCACCCACCCACACACAGAACCCTCACACACACAGCACACTAACAGCACTCTCAAACACACACAGCACCCTCACACACACAGCACACAAACAGCACACTCACAGCACCCTCACACACACAAACACCCTCACCCACATAGCACACTACCAGCACCCTCACACACACAGCACGCTAACAGCACACAAACACAGCAGTGTATGTATGTGTGTGTAAATATATATATATATATATATATATATATATACACACACACATTATATATATACACACACACACAAATGCAATAATCCCCTGCACTCACGCTTAAAAAAATGTTCCAATACCGGGCGCATCACCTGAGCTCCATAGATAAAGAATCCAACAAGGCAGGCTGCTCTCCGGACTTTAAAACTAAAATTTATTAAGTAATATTAAAAATAACGACCAACATTTCGGTCCCCACTCGGGACCTTCCTCAGGGTCAAAGGACAACAAGACAACACATACACACATACATATACACGCAGCATGTGTTTGTGCTTTAGGGTGCACACCCTAATGCAATAGGCTGCGCACGCCTATGAAAAGTATATATTTATATAAAGTAGACATCACAGGCTATTTACCTAAGGTTATTTTGACACTTTTTACATAGCCATTTTACCGCCAATCTCTGCTAAATATTGGAGTAAAATTGTGTTTTTTCTCTATTTTGGTATATACACATATAACAAGGTTTTTGTAATGTGTATTTCGTAAAGCTGGTGTGTGCTATTCCTGCACAGAACCCCATATTGTGTTCAGCTACACCTGCTGAGTACGACGATACCCTCATTGTATACCTTTGCCCCTATTCTGTGAAGCTACAATGCCATATAGGAGACCATGCTATTTCAGTGTCTGTAGTTGGAATTTGTATGGATGGTCATATGTCTTATTTTGTGGCATTATAGCCATTTGACTGTTCAAATAACCCCACAAAGGCCTTCCATTTGAGAAAGCAGACACTCCAGGGTATCTTATTAGGCATATATTATACCTTAACTTTTTTCACCAATTTATTTCAAATTTTGTGGTGACATTTTTATTTTTTTACATACATGTTGCATTTTCACTGGGTATTTCTTACATTTGATAAGTGCCACTGTCATAAATTCCCCCTAAGTATGCTCATTTACCTCTTCTGAGTAAAATAATATGCCCAATGTATGACCTAGACACTATTTTGTTAAGTTACAGTGCTGTAAAAGAGACATGACAAGTTCAGGTTTTTAAGTGTAAATTTACATGGAGGGTTTTAATGGATCCGTATTCTATTTTGAAATTTGTTAGCAGGCTGCATTTTCCAACTACCCCAAAAAGGCATACGATATCTTAAAGAAGACACCCAAGGGTATTTCAAAAGGCAAAGTTTGAACTTTAGCGTGGGATAATTTTTCCGCTAGCTTGTACCAAGTGTAATGGTAATAAGCAATTTTTCTGCCTTTTTGACACACACAGTGAGTTTGTACTGTATATTTTGCAAACCTTATGTGTGCTACGGGTCTATAATACTTCATATGTTGTTCAGCTATGTCGTCTGAGCACAGCAATACCCCCGCATGTACCTTTGCCAGGTATATGTGGACGTTGAAGGGGCACATTTGAGACACAGCCATTTAAATTTTTTTTTAAACTTGGAATTTTTACGCTGGGTCCATACCCCACTTTAGAGTTTTTTTTAGTACGTTAATTATTCCAACTACTACATAAAGGCATACCATTTCTTAAAGAAGACACCCTAGAGTATTTTAAAAGGCATATTTTGAACCTTAGCGTGAAATCATTTTTCCGTACCAAGTGTAGTGGTAATAAGCATTTTTATGCCTTTTTGACACACACAAGTTTGTAATATATTTTTTGCAAACCGTATGTGTGCTACAGCAGTATAATACATCATATGTTGCTCAGCTATGTCATCGGAGTGCAGTAATACACCCGTATGTACCTTTACCAGGTATATGACAACGGTGAAGAGGCACATTTGAGACACAGCCATTTAAGTTTAAATTTTTAGGCTGGGTCCATGCCCCACTTGGGAATTTTTTTAATAGGTTGTAATCGCCAATTACTTCATGAAGGCATACCATTTCCTAAAAAAGACACCCCAGGGTGTTTCAAAAGGCATATTTTAAACTTAAGCGTGGTATTATTTTTTCGCTAGCCTGTACCAAGTTTTTTAAACATTTATTTTACTTTTTAAAGTTTTTTTAACTTTTAAAAAGTTTTTTTAGCTTTTAACAACTTAGTTCACTATTTTAAAACTTTGTTTAAACTTTTAAAAAGTTTTTTCACTTTTTAATTATTTTTTTTACTGTTAACGCCCTATTTCCCCAATAACTTCTATCCACCCTAGCTCAATAAATAAATATATTTTATAAGTATTTAAATAACTAAATAAATAAATTTAACCCCTGATGATTAAAAAAATAAATAAAAGTTAACCCTCAGGGGTTAAAAGAAAAAAATCAGATCACATTGAAATACTGTGATCTGTATTTTGATCACTGCAGACAGTGATCAAAGGGCAGGGAATGGGTTAAATTTTATTTGAAAGAGGAGAGGGGTGTGGGATTTTATTGCAAACACTTTTTTTATTGCAGAGAGAAAGATCAGCACCAATCTGTCTTTCTGCAGTTCACAGCTCACACGGAGCTGCAGGGAAACAGATCGGGTTTCACTGCAGCACGTGTGATCACTCTGACTCCTGGTCAGAGCGATCACATGGGCTGAATCAGTGAAACTGCCCATGGTAGTGTGCCTCCGACACAGAGACACACTACAGGAACATTAACCCCATTGTGGCAATCTGGGGTTAATTTTAGTTTTGGAAGTCAAGTGTCCTTAGGGGTAGTGCTGCAATGACGTAAAACTTTCGTCCAGCGTCCTTAAGGGGTTAATGACACATTACTGGGAGTATTATTACTGTGGTGCTCTGTTATACACCAAGACACCAAGAATACGGAACTTGTTGAAAAGTGGGACATTAGGATAGAAAAGAGGGGCAGACGGGTTTGGGAACAATATATTAAAGGGACACTATAGTCACCAAAACAACTTTAGCTTAATTAAGCAGTTTTGTTGTATAGCTCATGTCCCAGTAGTCTCACTGCTCAATTCTCTGCCATTTAGGAGTTAAATCACTTTGTTTATGAACCCCAGTCACACCTCCCTGCATGTGACTTGCACAGCCTTCCTAAACACTTCCTGTATAGAGTCATCTAAACTTTATCTTTCCTTTTATTGTAAGTTCTGTTTAATTTAGATTTTCTTATCCCCTGCTGTGTTAATGGCTTGCTAGATCCTTCAAGAGCCTCCTCCTCTATGTGATTAAAGTTCAATTTACAGAGAAAGAGATACAATTGTTTGAGGTAAATTACATCTGAGTGAAAGTGAAACCAGGCTGTGTCAATCCTAGCTAGGGGAGGTGTGGTAAGGGCTGCATAAACAGAAAAAAAGTGATTTAACTCCTAAATGACAGTGAATTGAGCAGTGAAACCTAAGAAGCATAATTTATACACAAAAACTGCTTCATTTAGCTAAAGTTTTTTAGGTGACTAGAGTGCTCCTTTAGGACTGTCATTTTTAAATAGTTAGATGGTATGATTAATGTATATTGAAATATGAAAGCCGTCTTTATGCACATTGGGACAGAATGTAAAGTTATAACCAGCGCTAACTGTTTTGCAGACGTCTGGTGCTTTAAAAATTACATAATAGAAAATGCTAGAGGCAGAAAATATTTATAATTTTAAAAAGAAACAGACAGCTGCAAAATAGTGAGTATTGGCTGTGATAACTAATTGACTGTGCTAAAGATGGCTGTCAAAAATGTGGTAGGGGAAGGTAGAAAAGTTATTTCTTAGAATAATTCACTATGCATAGATAGTAAAATTATTTAAGTGATGGTATATAATAACATAAAGATTATAATAATATGTTGTTTTACAGTTATCCTCAGTTAATGCAAAACTTAATTAAACCAGTAGATGGCAGTAAAATCAAATAAAGATGAAACTCACAGGGTAATTATTCACTAGTCTCTACTTTTCTCAAGAAATGCAGAAACTCCAGAGCTACGGAACGGGTTAAAAATAAATAAATAAAACAGGAAAACTCCAATTCATATCACTACGTGCCTTTCTTCTGATAACTATACACAATAATTCATAATTCATTTAATTGCATCTGGATCAGATAAAAAATAAGCTAAATTGCTATGGACAGCCGGAGTGAAAATACATTTATATTATTATTATTATTGCTGGTATTTTATATAGCGCCAGCATATTCAGTAACGCTTTACAATATTATCAAAGGGGGAGATTTAACAATCAATGAGATAATTACAAAAACTTACAGGAACGATAGGTTGAAGAGGACCCTGCTCAAACGAGCTTACAGTCTATAGGAGGTGGGGTATAAAACACATTAGGACAGGAAATAGAAATAAAATAAGGTGGGAGTGAAGCAGAGCTGGAGGAGAGAGTAGAGTGTTGCCCTTTAGGAGAGAGCAAGAGACTGGTACGTGAGGTAGAGGTTACTCTGGGAGGCCATAAGCTTTCCTAAAGAGATGGGTTTTGAGGCGCTTTTTAAACAGTTGAAGACTAGAGGAGAGCTTGATGGTTGTAGGCAGGTTATTCCAAAGGAAAGGAGCCACCGGCGAGAAGTCCTGCAAGCGAGAGTTGGTTGTACAGGTGCGAGCAGCGGACAGGAGAAGGTCACGGGCAGAGCGGAGAGATCGAGAAGGGGCATACGTATGGATCTGTTAAGAAATATAGGTGGGGCTAGAATTGGTCAGTGCTTTATAGGTATGGATTAATACCTTGATTTGACTCCTATAGGATAACTTTTATATTGTGCCATCACATTCCACTGCACTTTGCAACCATGGAAACTGGATAGATTAAGGTGAAGACAGCCCTGCTCATATGAGTTTACAATCTATGAGGACTTTCTAGTTAGGGTTATTCTAATCAAAAACAGTGAAGTAACCCTTTAAGCTGATAGGAAGAGTTAGGGCTGAGTACAGGTAAAGCCATGTAGATACAGGTATATAGACTATCAGTGGCGTAACTAACATGGTCGCAGGGGTCGCAGCTGTGACTGGGCCGATCACTCCAAGGGGCATGGCTGCCACTGCGATCCCTGAGACCATGGGCCGCCAGCAGACCTTTAGGGCCGGTGCACAGAAGCACCGGCCGGGGCCCACGGTCGCAGGCTAACCGGCAGGAGTGGAACGATGTGCTGTGCTGCTCCCCTCCTGCCGCTGTGTGTAGTGCGGCCGTGCGGTCCGACAGGAAGTGCTCACTGAGAGAGCACTTCCTGTAAGACTCAGATGGGTACCGCGACTGCGGCAAACAGGTAAGGAGGGGGGGATGGAGAGTCTGCAAGAGAAGGGGGGGAACAGAGAGTCTGCAGGGGGGAGAAGAGACTGGAGGGGGGAGAAATAGAGGGTCTGCAGGGGGGAAGGAGAGACTGCAGGGGAGGGGGGAGAAATAGAGGGTCTGCAGGGGAAAGGGGTGGGAGAAATGGAGGGTCTGCAGGGCAAGGGAGAGAGAGAGAAATTGAGGGGTTGCAGGGAAAGGGTGGGAGAGAGTGAAATTGAGATGGGTACCGAGATCGCGGAAAACAGGTGAGGGGGAATGGAGAGTCTGCAGGGGGGGAAAGGGGTGGGAGAAATGGAAGGTCTGCAGGGCAAGGGAGAGAGAGAAATGGAGGGGCTGCAGGGAATGGGTGGGGGAGAGCGAAATTGAGAAACTCCAGAGGAGGGGAGGATGGAGAGAAATGGAGTGGCTGCAGGAGTAGGGAGGGGGAGGGAGAAATGGAGGGGCTGCAAGGGAGGAGAGAGACACATGGAGGGGCAAGAGTGGAGGGGGAGGAAGACACTTGGAGTGGCTTTCTGGGTGAAATGAGAAACATGGAGGGTCTGGGGGGAGCAAATGAGACACTTGGGGGATGAGAAGAGTGGAGGGGGGGAAAGACACATGGAGGTGCCTGGAGGGAATGAGACACATAGAGGGGCTTTGGGGGGGATGAGACACATTAAGAGGCTTGGGGGGAATGAGACATGTGGAGGGGCTTGGGGGGAGGGAATGAGACACATGGGGAAATGAGACACATCGAGGGGACTGTGGGGAGGAAATGAGACACTTGGGGGGTAGATGAGACACATGAAGGGGCTAGGGGGGCCCCAGGGCTAGGGGGGGGACACCAGAGCTTCTAGTTACACCTCTGTACACTATGGATACATTTCAGGAGTTATGGTAGAAAAAGCAACAAAATGCGATGTTTCGGCCCAATGGCTTTATTTATGCATGGGCCGAAACGTCGTATTTTGTTCTGTTCACTGCCTAAACAAATTGCACTTTGCATCCTCCCTGTTGAACCTGTGGATTTTGCTTTATATTCTACTTATTGTCTACTTAATGAGAGGCTTCTACTACGGAGTACCGGGAGGTGCATTGGTTCTATACCTTTTTCCCGAGAGCGCAACACCATTTCAACTTCAAGAGTTATGGTATGTTATCATAGACATGGTACAGCAACTGAGCGAAATTCTCAGGCACACTTGAGATTATGAGAACAATGATATTAAAATCCTTATTTTGATTACACTGTTCCAAATCCCCAGGTTTTTAGTGTGTCCCACATGTGCACATCAAATAAAGTGAAAGCATAGGACATGTCTAAATAAGCTTCTAGGTGCCCTATGTGCTGCCATGGCAACAGGGCCGGTGCAAGGATTTTTGCCGCCCTAGGCAAAAGTAAAGTTTGATGCCCCCCTCCTCCCCCCCGTGACATCGCAATGCCCCACCCATATGACCTGCCATGTTAACTAACGCTAGTGCTGCAGTGCCGCTGTGTTTACATTAAAAGGCCTGCAGGGACAGGTTATAGACACCAGGACCACTACATTAAGGTGCAGTGGTTCTGGGGACTATAGTGTTTCTTTAATGTGAGGTAAATTAGAGATTAGTGCCACGAATAATATACTAGATTACCTACTTACAAGCAGATGAGGATGATGATGGGCTCTAGCTGCAGTCTGGCTCCACTGGTCTGGTGTATAACAGGATCTCTGGAGGCTGTTTGTAACTGTGGTCACACAAATCAATGTTCTGGGAGAACGAGAAGCAGCTCCATTTTTTGGGGGCCCTTTACACAGCTCAAGGTCTGGGTCCCAGGGTCCACCTTCATTTTCCACCAATGAGTTTGTTCACAGGGGATGGAGTGTGTAGGGAATGTCCTGATTTGTGTGTAAGGAATGCATTTTGTGAATCTGTGTTTGTATGTGTAAGGGCTGCAAGGTGTGTTTCTGTGTATGTAAGGGATGAAGTGTGTGAGTCTGTAAGGGGTGCATTGAGTGTGTGTAAGGAATGCATTGTGTGTTTCTGTGTGTGCAAGGGATGCATTGTGCGTAAGGGTTGCATTGCGTGTGTGTGTGTAATGCATTGTGTGTGTAATGCATTGTGTGTTTTTCTGTGTGCAAGGGGTTCATTGTCTTTGTGTGTAAGGGGTGCATTGTGTGTGATTGTGATTGTGTGTGTGTGATGGATGTCAATCTCTCCCCCCT
>OW240913.1:18666802-18757335 GCA_933207985.1 Pelobates cultripes | reverse complement strand
TCCCCATCTCTCTCCCCTCCCCCTTTCCCTGTGTCTCTCTCCTCCTCCCTCTATTCCCCTCTCCCCTATCTCCTCCTCTTTCCCTGTGTCTTCCCCATATCTTCCCCTTCCTGTGTCTCTCCCTCCTCCTCCTCTCTTTACTTCCGTTTGGCTGGGAGGCCGGGTGGCAGCGGTCTGGCGGCCCTGCTCCTGTCACTGCTGTGGCTGATGGCTGATGGAGGAGGAGCATGTCTCTGTACCATGCTCCCATGCTTCTCCTCCATCAGCCACAGCAGTGACAGGAGCAGGGCCACCGGACCGGGGAAGCTGCCACCCAGCCTGGCGGCTCCAGCCAGGAACGCGGCCGCCCCCCCGGTGCTGCGGCCCACCGGGAAATTTCCCGGTATCCCGGTGGGCCAGTCCGGCCCTGCCCATACGTTGCCCCCACACACATGCAGACACACATATACAGATACACACAGACATACACACAGACACACATACATACACACACATACATACAAACAAACATACACATATACAAAATATTTTAGCCACCCTCCTGTTTCCTACCTTTTAGATGCAGGAGGGTGACTTCCCTGAGGTCCAGTGATGGCTCAGCCTGATGGGAGTTCCCACTCTGACTCCCTCCTCTCCTTCCTCCTGCACAGCTCCTGGGGGCCTGATCGCGCTGTTAAGCGCCACAGTGCTGACAGGGCCCCCTGGAAATCCGTAGCCATCGGGTGGCTCTAACAGCATGGGCCACCCAAGGGGCCCCTTAACGTGCTGCCACAACGGTTATACCGCGAGGCCTGGGGCTGCAACACATGGCGGCGGGCACCACGGTCGCAGGGGCCGCAGGGAGAACAGTCAGAGACAAGAGGTGTTTTAGTTACATCTGCTTTTGGTTGAGCTACTGTATGTATGGGGTTGATTTATTAAACAGTGCATTATGGTAAACTAAAACCTAGTTACAAAATTAAGACTATATTAGCCAAGCTTGCTTGCAATAGGAGAGGATGGGGCACACACATTAAAGGGATACAAATCTGTATTCCTAGCACTATACTTCCCTCTGCCTCCCCCTCCATTGCATACTCCCACCACCGCGCCACTGCTAGGATTAACAAACCCTTACAGTACTTACCCGATTCCAGCGCCAATCTCCCTCGCATATGCAGCGAGCTGCAATGCTTTCCTTTGGGCATTTAGCTATTGCTGAATGTCCTCATGCAGAGTGTTTGAAAGGCCAACGTCAGGCATCCAAAAGTCGCCTAGCAAGCAGGAAGTGCCTCTAGTGGCTGTCTGATTGACAGGCACTAGAGGCAATCTTGGACCTGTAATGTAATTATTGCAGTTTTTTAAAAACGGCAATGATTTATATTGCAGGACTAAGTGAGACAGGGACAGTGCACCCAGACCACTTCAATGTGATTATTATTATTATTTTATTATTTATATAGCGCCAGCAAGTTCTGTAGCGCTGTACAATGGGATGAAGTGGTCTGGGTGCTTATTGTCCCTTTAAAATGGCTCATGTAAGAGCCGAGACATTGTTTCCATTTCTGTGTTCCAAATAAGGACTGCCTTTTAAAATAAACCTTCAGGTGTGCCTGGATATTTGTATCTAGTATCATTATATTATCCATGCTGTGACTACAGCTCATTTGAAGATTTTTTATCTTTTAAATCAGCTATTTTAGTCTAAATTTAGCAATTAGGTTTTTTATTTTATATAAGTTTGGCACTTACTTAACCCCTTAATGACGGCGGGCGTTCTATGTCGTCCTTAAAGAACCGGCTCTAAACGCCGGAGGGCAGCATAGAATGCCCAAACCGTCCTTTGTACTTACCCGGTCACCGGCGATCCCACGCCGGTGATCGCGGTATGGGGACTCACCTGGGAGCCCAGGGAGTCCCCCTCCGTCCTCTTCCAAGGCATTGCCAGCAGGGGGAGTGCCTGTAATGACAGGTACTCCCCCTGCTGCCTGAAAAAAACTAAAAAAATTTAAAACAGTGTAAAATTAAATTATATATATTTAGATCATATATATATTTATTGTATGATCTAAGTATATATATATATATATATATATATATATATATATACACATATACATACATACACATACACTGTCTAAGTGTATTTAATATTAATATATACGTAGTCACGAACACTGGCCAAAATTGACGTTCAAATTAGTTTTTTGCATTTTAAAATATTAACACTAATTTTGGCCAGTGTTTGTGACCAAGTGGCTACTAAAAAAGACTGGGCATACCCCATTTGCAATACCTTGGGTTGCCTACTTTTGCAAATGGTATGCCATCATGGGGGTAATTCTCATTCCTGGGCTACCATACGGTCTCAAAGGCAACCTAACCAATCTGGCAAATTTCAATGTGAAAAAAATGAAAATGTAACATGCTATATTTGACCCTGTAACTTCCCAAAACACCATAAAACCTGTACATAGAGGGTACTGTTTTACACGTGAAACATCGCTAAATACAAATATGTGTATTTTATTGCAGTAAAATCAAACAGTATTATGACATTCACAGTTAGAATTTCACGTAGAACTAAACATTTTTTTTAAATTCTTAATTTCTCCCATTTTTTTATATTTTATTCATATTAAATTATGTTTTATACCTAAATATTTGATGTTAAATGAAAGCCCTGTTTCCCTGAATAAAATTATATATAATGTGTACCTGATCGCTGGCGATCCCCCACCAGCTATCGCGATGTGGGGACTTGCCTGTCATCCCAGGCAGTCCCCCTGCGGCTGATCCGGCTTCTCGGGCCATGTAATCGCAGGGTCCTTGCGCTCATATGGCCGGAATAGCCTGCTTGTGCAGTGTTCTAACTGTATTTTGATATTATATACATATATATTTAAATCAAAATACATTTGCGGACGGCGAACATAAACATAAACTTTGACCCTGTACCTCACAGTCAGCAGACACATTCCAGCCAATCAGCAGCAGACCCTCCCTCCCAGACCCTCCCACCTCCTGGACAGCATCCATTTTACATTCATTGTGAAGCTGCATTCTTAGTGAGCTGTCCAGGAGGTGGGAGGGTCTGGGAGGGAGGGTCTGCTGACTGTGAGGTACAGGGTCAAAGTTTATGTTTATGTTCGCCATCTGTGGCGAACCGTTCGGCGAACCGTTCGGAACATCACTAATTTTCTAACAGTGCTTTTCTCAAAATCAAAATACATATTTCTGCGTAACTGAATAAAATAATTATTAAATGTATGGTACTTTAAAGGGAATTATGGAAGTAAAGAAAAACAAAAGGATTGCTCCAACTTCAGACCAACTTCGGGCAAGGGTTATACCTGGGTTAGCTGTTTATACTGGGCATCCCCATATTTTATTAATTGTCTGCCTGTGTAACTGGATAAATGTTGTGTGGTGCACTGGCACAGAAACTGACCTAGATGAGCTGGCAATGTCCTTATCAGATGGTAACCCAATCCTCACTGGCTCAGCCTGCTTTCAGGACTCTCAATACGGAGTAAGAATACATGTTTCTCTTGAGTGAAAAAGAGCCTAGTCCAATTAAAGGGCCAAGGCTGTTTTTACTATCTGTGCAGTAATGATAAGAATCATCTGTTTGTATGCAGTATCCCGTATAAATAGAATCTTGTTTGGAGACATAAGAAGTCAGTCTTGTGGATCAGTCCAGTTATGAAAATGCTGAGCATGTAACATAAAACACGTAGAAAAATGCAATGACCTCATGGTCCTGGAGACTAACTTTTGTCCCCGTGCTGCTCCCAAATATCTTAACAAAAGTGTGCATGGTGCTGAAACAATATATATAGCACAATTTAAAAGATCAGGAGGTTTATCCTTTTAAAGGGACACTTTAGGCACCCACACCACTTCATCTCATCGAGGTGATCTTGTCGCCCTGTCACCATTAGTCCTGCAATGTAAAACTTTGCAGTTCCACTAGAGGCACTTCCTGGAGTGGTTTCAAAGACCCGAATTTCGGAAGTGCCGAGCCGAACTGAATTAAATTTTGTGCCTATGCACATCCCAAGCCAGTATGATAGCAGTACAGACCCATCATAGTACAGGTCATAGAAACGTTATAGATAAATTGAGGTTTTAAAAAGTAAGAAAACTTCCTCACAACATGAACACCACAACCAAATATTGAGTAAACTATTTAACTTGCAGATATAGGAAGTCTTGGCTGATGAACAAAGTAACTACAAATCATGGTTATTCTTACTTGGAAACTGCATTGCAAAGGCCTAACAGCAAGAACTGAATTGGTAAACTGCTACCGCGGTAAGAAAGCATGCAGAAACTTATTTTATTTTTTTCAGAAATGCTGCAATAAAATAAACCTCAATAAAGAGTTGAGGCATAAATGGACAGTATAACCAGCGTCCCCCAGCTATGCAGCCAATGAAATTATGTGCTCTAGAGGTTTTTTTTTTGTTTGTTTTTTTTAAAACCCATTTTATTTTCTGTTTGCAGCAGTGACCTAAGGTGGTGGAACCGGAGTCCTGATCACCATTTCAGGTACTACTGCCTATCTGAACATTGAGTGGTCAACTGAACTATAAAAATGGTTTCAAAGAGAAGATGAATGCATATTTGAGACATTTACCCTTGTCCTGAGATTGAATATTGTTGAGGTATGGAAATGTAACTCAATTTCTTGCATTTGAGATGCCTCTTAGGAAAGGTTATGTCAGCAAATTACCAGATTTTACTAATTACATGACGTAAAGTCATGATTTTATAAAGGACACGGAGGCGAGTATTAGGCTTATCTCTTTCTTTTATTCCTCAGCAGCAAAGAAAGCTAAGGTGTTTATTTGTAGAAAAAAAAACATACATAAATACCCTCACAGGGTTAACCTTACATCATTATCTCTTAACCAATAGGAACAGTCCACCTCTGATATCCTCTCATGTAACCTCCTCCTCTTCCTCTTTCTTGATGATGCCGAAGCGAACAAATCACCATTAGCATGTAACAAAATTCGTTATAACCAAAACACACAACGGTTGATAACTGGATACTTGACGTTGAAGATGAATCCGTCCACAAATAACGCGGGATATTCCGGAATTGATCCTCTCAAAACTGCGGGATTATTTCCCGTCATCAGTGGGTATCTTTGAGCTGTGTTTCAGGCTGGAAAGACAAAGAAAACAAATGGTAAAACGTGTCCTTGCCAACTATTTTCATCTTACTATGGTATTAAAAGGTGAGCTGTTTATGTAATCAGTCATATATTAAACATGCAATCATTACTTGTTTGATAGATTTACCATAGCGTAACACATATACCCTATATCAATGATAACTCATTTTACGAAAAAGTCCCTATTACGTACCTGGGTTGGGATACAAATGTTTTGTTGTATCTGCCCTGGGTGGGCTAATACTCGCCTCCGTGTCCTTTATAAAATCATGACTTTACGTCATGTAATATGTAAAATCTGGTAATTTTATTAAAGGACACGGAGGCTCTTATTAGGCTGGTTTAAAGCTGTGCAATAACTAAACTTGACACATGTTCTGTAGGTCGAAAGTAGTATTCCTTAAATGTCGATGCCCTAGACCAGTCTGCTGTTTTCATGATATCTTCCAATTTACAACCTAAATTAAAAGCCTTTGAAGCCATGGCCCCCCTGGTAGAGTGTGCACCATATACAGTTGTATCTATGTGGGCTAAGGCCATTATCCATCTCACCCATCTGGCGAGAGTTACCGTGGATACGGAATGGTGGGGTTGTTTGATAGCTAAAAACAATTCCGGGTGCACCGGGTTTCTGAATTCCAGGGTCCTTGTCTCGTATTCCTTCAAGCAAAACACCGGGCAGAGTTTACGGTTATGCGGGAATGCTGGATACGAAACTGAGGTAATTGATGACTTTGTACGTCTGGAGATGTTGAATGAAACCCCCGTGGGAGTAAAGGATCTTGCATCAACGTCCAACGCTCTGACGTCTGACACTCTCTTACAAGAGATCAAGCAGAGGAGCATGACTAGTTTCGCTGACAGTTGTTTCAGTGTGCATGTCTCATTGTGTGGCCAAGTTTCCAACAGTTGCAAAACTGAGTTGACGTCCCATAGAGACGTGTATCGGGGTTGCGGTGGACGAGCAAACCGAATACCTCGAAGGAGACGGCATACCAATTGTTGTTGACCCACTGGGGTCCCATCTATTCCCCGGTGTCCCGCTGAGATTGCAGACCTGTACACGTTGATGGTGCGATAGGCCAAACCTTGATTGTATAGGTTGGTAAGGAAGCGCAACAGGTAATTTATAGGAGCACATATGGGATCCACCTGCTGTTCCATGCACCAACTACTCCATCCGTTCCAGGCATAGAGGTAGGAGCTTCTCGTTCCAGGCGCCCAAGCTCCTGCCAGTAGATCGATAGTTTCCTGTGGAACCCCTGGGATGCTCCATGGTCCCCTGAAAGCAACCATGCTAAAAGTTTGAGTTGCCCCTGTACCAACAGGGGGTGTGGTTTGCCCTCTGGATCTGCTAAAAGGTATGAGACGTCTGGTAAGTGTCTCGGAAGGTCTATAGACATCTCCATGAGTGTGGGGAACCACGGCTGAGCTGTCCAAAACGGGGTTATGAGGACCAATGACGTTTGAGTCCGCCTGAGGTGCACCAGTGTTCGAGCTATGAGGGAGAACGGAGGACATGCATACAATCTGTCGTGTGGCCAGTGTTGGAGAAAAGCGTCCGCTGCCAGGGCGTCTGGATCCGGCCTCCAGCTGAAGAATGTTGGCAATTGGGAGTTCAAACGAGACGCAAATAGATCGATTTGCATCGGGCCCCAGAGCGTCTGAAGTCGTAAGAACACACTGCGGTCTAGCCGCCAGTCGCTGGTGTCTCGCAGATGTCTGGAGTACCAGTCCGCCACTATGTTGGACATGCCCGGGATGTATTCCGCTTGTACCGAAATATTGCGTGCCAGGCAATGTTGCCAAAAGTCTTTGGCCAAGTCCGCCAGGATCCTTGACTTTGTGCCACCGAGGTGGTTGATGTATCGGACTGCAGATATGTTGTCCATTCGCAGGACAATGGAGCAGTTGGTTGCGGCTCCGAGGAGGCTTCTCAGGGCGAATGACCCCGCCATGAGTTCCAGGCTGTTGATGTGTAACTCTTTCTCTGAGCGTGACCAGATGCCTCCGGTGGAGGTAGGCCCGCAGCGCGCTCCCCAACCGTGTGTGCTCGCGTCGGACTCTATGATGAAGTCCGGGGCAGTTCCGAAGATAGCCCTGCCGTTCCATGCTTCCATATGATGCAGCCACCAGGTGAGTTCCTGTTTGGCCGCGTGGTCGAGTGGGACGGAGTCGGAGTATGAGTGCCCCGAGCGTAGATGTGAGGCTTTTAGCCTTTGCAGAGCCCTGTAATGTAGAGGCCCCGGGAAGATTGCCTGGATGGAGGCTGATAGGAGTCCAAGTACCCTGGCTAGTTGTCGCAGAGTTAACACTGGTCTTGTCAGTGTTCTGCGGATCTCCTTTTTTATGCTCTTGACTTTGTCTGTTGGTAACCTGAGCGTCCCGGTCGTTGCGTCTATGTGGAATCCCAGGAATTCCATGTGTTGAGATGGGGTAAGTACCGATTTTTCCCAATTGATGAGGAATCCCAAATTTCTTAACAGGGTCAGTGCCCAGGATAGATGCTGTCGGAGTTGGCAGGCCTCGTGCGCCATGAGCAGCATATCGTCCAGATATATGATCATCCGTATGCCCCTGCTGCGCAATAACGCGACCACTGGTTTTAGGAGCTTGGTGAAGCACCAAGGGGCTGATGAGAGTCCGAAGGGCAGGCATTGGAATCTCCATGTCGCTCCTTGCCATTGGAATTGGAGTAGGTGGCGACATTCTTCCGCTATAGGGATCGTGAGGTAGGCGTCTTGCAGGTCTAGTTTGACCATCCAGTCCCCCAATCTGAGCAGGTCTCGTAAGCAGTGGATACCTTCCATTTTGAAATGGCGGTATCGGACAAATGCGTTTAGGGGCCGCAAGTTGATGACTGGGCGGACTCCGCCTCCCTTCTTGGGTACCAGAAATAGATTGCTCATGAACCCCGGGAAGGGTGAGGGAACCTGAAATATTGCGCCTTTTTCTCGGAGTGAGAGGATCTCTTTGGTCACCAGGTCCCTGTCATGTGAGGAGAATGTTATTCGGTGTGGCCAGGTAGTTTGGACAGGGGGTTGTACGAACTTTATGCGGTACCCTACTACAGTATTTAGGACCCAAGAGTCTGTTGTCAAGTGTTGCCAGACCTCTATAAAGTGTAACAGTCTGCCCCCTACGCTGTGTATACCCGGGGAGGGGAAAGGTATTGCACTCACCATAAGGCCGTCGGCTGTATGAGGTGCCTCTGGTTCCTCGAGGTTGCCATGGTCTGCCTCTGACCGGAAAAAAGGGCGAGGGTGCTCTGTTTTCTGGCGGCTGAAATCTAGCCGTAGCGGGACCTCGGTGTCCCCGGTATGAACCGCGGGATGAACGGCCGGGCAGACGGCCCCGGTGTCTGCCGGCCCCACCAAAAACTCTGGGAGAGAACACTCTTTTTATGCTTGTCTGTGCCTTGTCTAGGGCCGTAAACGTGCTTACGTAAGTGCTTAACTCCTTCACAAAATTGTCCCCGAATAGGAGACCTTTGGCTTGTGGCCCCGGTTCGGTGAGGGCCATGTTTACGAGCTTGGGCTCGATTTTCATAAGGATGGTTTTGCGCCGTTCAGTGGCTAGCGCAGCGTTAGCGTTGCCGATGAGGCAAATGGATCTCTGGGCCCAGCCTCTAATGGCTAGCAAATCTAACGGTGTCCCCTCAGTTAAGGCTGCTTCAACCAGCTCGAAGATTTTGGCACTAGGGCCGAGTGTATCGAGTACCTTGTCCTGGCAGTGGCGTAGGGAGTAATCCAACCCCTTCTTTGCCTTCC
Source organism: Pelobates cultripes (assembly GCA_933207985.1). Lineage (NCBI taxonomy): Eukaryota > Metazoa > Chordata > Amphibia > Anura > Pelobatidae > Pelobates > Pelobates cultripes. The sequence continues at coordinate 18,748,400 of OW240913.1, read as the reverse complement.
AGCCAGTTTTTCCCAGGAACTGCGCTACCTTGGGATCTATATCCGGCGTGGCACAGGCCATGTCGGGGACTGTTGGCCGTGGGCATTCTGCCCGCAACTTGTTCCTGGTGGCCTTATCCAAAGGCTTACGGATTCTGTCTGCTATGTAGCGTGCCACATGCTCAGTTGGGAACCACTCCGCTGACCTAGGATTCTGTAATGTATCGGGATCGAACAGAGGTTCGCCCTGTGGATCCAAAATGGCGGACGAATCCGCGTTATCATACCTTAGGGTATTCGGATCTCGTGGCGGACTATGGTCCGGGGAGGAGACCTCCCATTCATTTGAGTCGATCTCGTCGGACTCGTTCAAAACCTCCTCACTATCCGAATCAGTGTCGGAAGAATCTGACAGGGCTTTTGCCCTCTTCCACGTCCGCGCCGCTTTTGCCCGGCGGGTGGCTCTCTTTCGTGGGGGCGCCACGACCTCAGCGGTGACAGGACGTACCCTGTCCGTCAATTCTTTTTTGGAGGTAGGAGTTTGCACGTGATGGGTTTTGCTTATGGCCTTCCGGCCTTCCCTGCGTAATGACCCGTCTGCCACGGCTCTAGCGCGGGGCAAATTGGTGGTGGATGCCTTAAGAGCAGTAGTGATGGCGTGAGAGAGATTGTCGGACATAGCCCCCATTGCAGAATAAATCGCCTGGGTGACCGACCGTGACATGGTGGCGTCCAGAAGTGAGTGGAACTCCTGCGAGTCCAGCTGCTCCAGCGGAGCCACCGCATCCCCTTGGAGGGTTAGGGGTTCAGACATCTTGGCCCGGTGGTGGGCGTTGGTGTCCTCACCATCACTGGGGCCAGAGACTGGGTGCTCACTAGGGGCCTGCATAGTTAGATACTTAGTGGCAGGATAATGGGACTCACACAGTCTGGCAGTAAAAACTTTGGCTGTTAATTACACACTGCAGGGCAGGGTAAACAGTCAGACAAGGCAAAGACAGGACAAAAAAGGCTGCACTGCTAGCTTACCGAGTGTTCCCTCAGGAATGCCCTCTGGGAGCACTGGTAAGCTGACAGGCAGACCTCTAAACCAATCAGCTCGCCCCCTCTTGCTGGGCTGAGCGAGCTGAGGGGGAAAAAAGAGCGGCAAAATTTATGTCTGCAGCCCCTTTAAGATGGCCGCCGCGTGTCGTGGCTGGAAATGCGCATGTGCGTGCGGCACTCACTCGCGGGCACTGGCGCCGAGGAAAAAACCCCGTCAGGGAACAGTTTGAACCGTTCCCAGGGGTTTCCCTGCGCCCAGCGCTCGAGTGCCGCGGGTGGGAGGACGGGTAATAAACTACCCGATAGGGAGGTGAACAGCCGGTATACCCGCCCTGGGGGTCGGGGAACCGGCGGGGAAGCGTGGGAGGGGCTCCCCCACTGAGTGAACCCACAGGAGGGTTGAGAGTGGGAGGGAAACACAGTAGTCAGGAGTTATACTGCAGCAACAATACAGAATCAACAGAAATCACAGAATCAAATTAAGCAATGCATATCAAGAAAATGAAGGTGTTACTTAGCTGAGGCAGCAGCAAAGAAAGAGGAAGAGGAGGAGGTTACATGAGAGGATATCAGAGGTGGACTGTTCCTATTGGTTAAGAGATAATGATGTAAGGTTAACCCTGTGAGGGTATTTATGCATGTTTTTTTTTCTACAAATAAACACCTTAGCTTTCTTTGCTGCTGAGGAATAAAAGAAAGAGATAAGCCTAATACTCGCCTCCGTGTCCTTTAATAAAATTAGTTTTGAGCGGAGAGAAGAAAAATAGTCAACTTTGTATGGATACAAATAAATATAATTGGAGATGAGCACAGATTTAGATTTTTGTTTTCGAATGACATTAGTTCGAATCGCGATTCATTTTGAATTGAAAACGGAAATTTTCCTTAATTTAACAAATTTTGGTTTCATCGGTTAATCGCTCTGGGAATGAATGAATCCAAAATGTGACAATCACAAAAAAAAATATTAAAAAAACCATAAAGAGAAAGTTGGCAAGTTTATTTACTAAAGTAAAAGTTCAAAGACAATAGGTGGACTGAAAACTGATTTAGAGAATTTCAGCTTTGGCTATTATTATCCTAAATTTAATTTCACATTGAATTCTCAAGTTAGTAAATAACCCTAATGGAAATTATTAACCCCTTCCCAACCTCGGACGTACCAGGACAAAAAACGGTCATTAACGAGCGAGGACGTACCTGGTACGTCCGATTGCATAGAGGCACTTACCTGATCGCTGGCGATCCCCCACCAGCTATCGCGATGTGGGGACTTGCCTGGCATCCCAGGCAGTCCCCCTGCGGCTGATCCGGCTTCCCGGGCCATGTAATCGCAGGGTCCTTGTGCTCATATGGCCGGAATAGCCTATTTGTGCAGTGTTCTAACTGTATTTTGATATTATATACATATATATTTAAATCAAAATACATTTAGAATGACGTTATAAATACATACATGTATCTATACTATCTGATTTTACATAATTAGGTCATTTTATTAATTACAATTTGAGGGACCTGCCTGAAAACCCAGGCCGAAAGTCCAGAGAATTTAATTTGCTAGCACTGTATTTAACCCTGTAACTTTCCATAAAAGTTTTTGAAAGTTACAGGGTCAAATATAAGGCTTGGTTTTCGTTTTTTTTTTACTAGCAGCATCTGCCCTTTGCCACTCAGTAGAAAGATAGCAAAATGAATAATGGGTCTGGCTGGGAAAATACGTTTGCACCGGTCACTATCCATCATGCTACGAAAATAAGAATATAAAAAAGACAGCACGAGAAGATGTGAGATTGGAGACACTGCAGGAAAATAGCAAAATAAGCTCGAAACCCTGCCATCACGCAAGCTATTTAAAATTAAAGGGACCGTCTAAGCATTAAAAAAAAATCATTTCATCTTCATGACGTGATTTTGGGGCACAAATGCTGCACCTGCAACCTCGCAAGTGAAAGCTGTGTGTCAGTGTAGGAAGGCAGTCTTGCAAATTAAAACATTGCCATTTGTGATAAACATTACTGTTTACAGTTTGCAATTCCCATGCCTGTTAGTGGCTGGGCTCCAGGGGGCTGCAGACTGAAATAGATTCAGGTGCAAAGAATACTAATACCAGACACTGTATGCATCCAGTACTTCTCTGAGAGAAGCATTAGATTCATTGTTTCACAGTGTTTAGAGAAGCGATGGACTGGCGAGTCATGGCAATTACTGCACATGTACCATGGGTCCTCAATTCTTCTCTATGAAAAGCACCTGATTGGACTCAGAGCATCAAACTTGATGATCTCACAGAACTGGGCTACAGGGGAGGAGATTATGTTTGATCATGTTTTTTTTTTTTTTAAAGAAGCACTGTCACTTCTTCAATTTTACCACAACCTAATATCTTGCTAAAAATTAGCTTCTATAATAAAAAAATAAATATTTATATTATTATATTATATTATATTTTCACTTATATGCATTTCTGGGAAAATCCAGTCAATGCAAAATCAATATAAAATTGTTAAAGGTACACTGTAGGCACACAGACCACTTTAGCTAATTGAAGTGGTCTGGGTGCTGTGACCCTTTTGAACTTAGTGCTGCAATGTAAAACATTGCAGGTCCAGTCAGATTTTCCCCATAGGAAAGCATTGAATAATGCTTTCCTATGGGGAGGTCTAATGCGTGCGTGGCATGTGCATTAGGTCTCCCCCCACCGGCTGGTGTCGACGGGGGAGGGGCGGGGGCAGGGCCTGAACCAGCGCCGAGGGACATCGATGCTGGATTCATGTAAGTGGCTGAAGGGGTTTTAAATTGTGTAATTTGCTGGGTTTATACGCAACTACATTTACAGAGACAGAATAACACTGTACATGAGAACCTATACAATGAGCATATAGTGTCAGCTTGGAGTGTCTCTTCAGCAAAGCGATTATTAGAACGCTAGAAAACAAAAAGCTGAAAGCCCAGGTAATCACTAGAACAGTTGAATGATGGTACATGAGCAGAGGATCACTGCAAAAGGTGTGCGAAAACTCCTAATTCTGGCGTCTCTAGTGGGTCCTGTAGTTCAGTAGCAGACTGGCTGTAAGATCCTTAGGGAAACCAGAAAATTCTTGACACTCGGCCAATTCCGATCACAGCACTCAGAACAACCCTTTTCCTCTGACTGAGAAGAAAAGAGGAAAATATAAAAATAAAAAGAAGGAGAATGGAGGTGAAGTTGATTGTTCCATGGAGTCAAATGACTGTTCTCGGTGTGAACTTTAGTGCACTTTGTAATAAAAGGCCCCTCTCTCAGGACGTTCACGGTTTGCACTGTGTCCCGGCAAAAGCTTTTGGAGGAAAGCCAAGGATTGTTAGAATGAATGAAGTGTGGGAAGGCAAGAACACGATAAAACATAATACGCTCCACTTTCTCTCATAGACCCAACAAAAGCACTCTGGGAATAAGCACCTTTATAGTGGGCTTTAAATAGAGCTTTTGTGGAAAATTTAAGCAACCGAAACATATTTTCTCCCTCGAGGTTGAGCCAGTGTCACAGATCTGGATGTAATTTATGGCAATACAGTGTAGCCACACATTAAATTTGTGACCAAAGTGGCCAAGTATTTCTCAGTACATCTCTAATATCGTCTACATTGAAAATAGAGAGTTCAAACTATATGATTTTTTCTTTAACTTATTTTGTTTTTAGTTATAGTTAACAGCTTCGTACTAATCATGCAATGTGTTTCTGCCTTCCACAGCCAGGAAATAGAGACACCATAGTCTCAATCTATGGAAGGACATCTTATCGTTGGCCTATGGGCAGTCAGGGACTGTAACTACCAACAGACATCTCTATCAATAGATAAACGAGTAAGATAAGAATTGGACTGGAATTCAAATTTTCCCCACCCCTTCCTGTCAAGGCCGCACTTTAACTGACAGACGCACACTCACTGACAGACGTATGCACTCATTGACAGACACATACTCTCATATACACTGACAAACAATGACATACACACACACTGACTTGACACACTGATAGACGCACACTCTCACTGACAGACACATGCACTGACAGACAGACACACGCACTGACAGACCGACACACACACACTTACACACTTACAGACACACACACATACACTTAGACACACACACACATACACTTACAGACACACACTCACTTAGACACACACACTTACAGACACACATTCACTTAGACACACACACACACATTCCCCCAACACTCACAAATTATTATTTTAATTATTATTAATTATTATTATTTTTATTATTTCATTTTAATTTTATTTTAAATCCACCCAGCCTCCCTGAGAGAGCTGGAGTGGATTCCTTACCTGTGGTCCCGTGTGGCTGCTGGGCGAGCAGGCAGGGGTGGACAGGCTGAGGTGGCAGCGAGGTAGCTTTAATCTTCCCGCTCAGCTCCCTCGCGCGCCGCTTAGTGATGCCTGGAGCCGGTCTGACGTCATATTCCGTCTCCCGTCTTCATTAAGCAGGCGCGAGGGAGCTGAGCAGGAAGAGCTCAGGTGAGTATGCTCCCTCGCTGCCCGCCTCGGGGGGGCTCAAAAGTGGCCAGCCGGCCAGCTCTTGAGCCCCCCAGGACACGAGGCAAACAAGGCATCTGCCTGGGCGTTTGGGGGCGGCTTTTTTGCCGCCCCCTGCAAAGTGCTGCCCAAGGCAGATGCCTTGTTTGCCTCGTGTAAGACATGTCCCTGCATAGGACACAACGAATGACTCAGGACAAAGGTTCTCCTATTGGGGGAACACACAGACACGACACTCAGCAAATGGCCCATCTCCATTTTTTTTTCTTTCTTCTCCTATTCTCCACCTCCCCTCTCTTGATTACGCATATCTTCTTCTTCCTCCCTCCCCCCTTCTTCGTACCACGACGGCATCCAGGCTCACGGACTACCCGTTTATGAAACCCCCATAATGGCATAGAAAGGCCAGAGAAGATAGCAATGGAACATGACTGCCTGTTATTGTTTAGTGACACCACGACCAAGTCTGAGTTTAAGATATAACTGATCATAACCGTTAACAGAATTACGTTACTCATGATTTGAGACCTGCGAGTCTACTGTTCTCTTCTATTTTTACAGACCTGCAAATCTAATCTTACTGTTTCAGTATTGTATTATTTTCACCTGATATCTTTAAGAATCAATAAAGAAAGATCTTTACAAAAAAAAGTTGGTCTCTGTAATGGTCTTTACTGGTTAGAAAATATTGCTCCTAATTCGTCCCTTGTCTGTCGCACGAAGATCATATGAGATTTTGTTTCTCCCTCGCTATTTAATTTGTTTACATTTTAAACCAGCTTATTTTGGGATTTAGTGTCAGTTTAAAGTTCCAGTTCTGTTTCCCTGATTTGGGGTGGCTGAAAGGACACTTCTTTTTGTTCCTCTCTCGTTTCTGCCTTTTGCATAGTTATCATTTCTTTGCACTCCCTTTTTTTACTGTTGTTCCATTTTCTTTTTCATGTCCCTCTTTATTTCTTAGTGATCGTTTATCTGGTGGTGACTTTCCTTGTTGTTAGTCTTATCGGCACAGTCATCAAATTAGCTACATTCCAAGTAGTTATGGAGATCTGGATATCAGGACTAGACCTTTAGGTGAACCACAGGAGATACTTATTAAAAAAAAAATGCAGTCAGACACTCTTTATTTGGTAGGCTTGGAAAAAGCAAAGTGCTACTTGTACTTATTGCCCTATAACTTGAAAAAAAAAAACGCTAAGAACATGTTAACATTGGGTATTTAGAAACTCTTTATCATGGGTGTTTTTGGCGATTGTAGATGCGTAACAGATTTTGGAGGTCAAAGTTTGAAAAAGTGTGTTTTTAAAAATGTTTTCATCATATTTTATCATTTTTTAAAAGTAAAATATATGATATATTGAAAATAATTATATCTTTAGAAATACCATTAAATGGCGAGAAAAACAATAAAAAAATGTGTGGGTACAGTAAGAGGGAAATTACAGCTAAACACAAACACCACAGAAATGTAAAAACAGCCCTGGTCCTTAACGGTAAGAAAATTAGAAAAGTGGTCTGGTCACTAAGGAGTTAATCCTGGTGAACATATATGTTGCTGTATTTACTGCAATAATTTACTAAAAAACAAAAACAGTTGATTTTCGTTGTTTGGTATTATTATTCTCTAATTATTTTATTATTTGCATGTGGTCAGAATAATTTAAAGGGACACTCTAAACAGCATAACTGCTTCAGTACACTGTTCTGGTTTTGGTGTCGGGGTCCTACAGTTCTATTCCAGTGTTAAGACTCTATTTTCAAACAGTTTGAGACTTACCTGGGTCCCCTGGTTGCTCACATTTTGTTCCCTCTTCATAGATATTGCTAAAGCAGGAGTTCCCCTTCCACATTAGATATATCAATGTTGTCTATATTTTGGCAGAATTCATTTGCTGAATACCGTCAGCCGGCCCTGTCATTTAACGAATACCAAATACACATAAAATGCCAAAGGAGTCATTTCCACGTTAAAGAATCAGTATCTGTGAAGAAGGGCCCGACCCATGCCATACTGTAGTGGTCATGGTGTTTAGACTACTCCTTTAAGAACCTTCAATACATTTTCTGCATTCTCTCACAATCTGGAACAGGCAAGATGTATCTTTAACTTGAACCTGCATTGAATAAACTATATTTTTTATTGACTAAAATATTTTTTTTATTTTGCCAGGAAGAATTTATCAATGGTTTTATTCTTTAAACTTGTAATTGAAATGAATGGATAGAGAAAAACTCCAAGCAATTCCCTTGTCCGATCTCTAGTTTTTACTGACTGGTCTCACGTCCTATGTTCTCTAATTTCTAGGTACACATAGGAACACTGACAATATTTTTATTACCGAACTGTCCCTATTTTATCAACTTCAGAAGTCTACCATGCTGGAACAGAGCCTACAGCACTGAGGTTTGAACCCACAGTTTGTATATAAAGCATGCAAGCAGTTTGACTGGCAATAGAGAGGAAAGTCAATTTTCATTGTTTGCTTAAAGGACCACTATAGTGCCAGGAAAACATACTCGTTTTCCTGGCACTATAGTGCCCTGAGGGTGCTCCCACCCTCAGGGTCCCACTCCTGCCTGGCTCTGGGGAGAGGAAAGGGGTTAAAACTTACCTTTCTCCAGCGCCGGGCGGGGAGCTCTCCGCCTCCGATCCTCCTCCTCTCCTCCCTTTCGGCTGAAGGCGCACGCGCGGCAAGAGCTTAGCGTGCATTCAGCCGGTCTCATAGGAAAGTTACTAGATTTAGCCGTGTCTGTGTCGTAATTATCCTGGGAGCTCTTACTTCTGTCTTTCAAAGGGGAAAAATCATTTCTAAATTTTTGCATGTTGCAAGAGTGCAGATGTACAATGTTTCACGTTCCTTTTTTAAAAACACCAGGGAAGAACATTTGAAATTTTTTATTTTTTTTATTTTTTTTACTAACCAGAGGAATCCCCAGTAATAAAAATGTTTACGGAGCAGTTCATGGGAGGGAGTGTGGTTTAATGAGATGGAATGCTATTTATTAAAATCTTGGCTATGACATTCTTTTCTGCTATTTATTACATAGATAATGCATGTACTGTATGCAAAACACACTGAATATCAGTAAATTCCACCGGTTTTTCAATACATTTTCATTTACAATGCTTTCCTATGGACGCTTGCGTGTGATTTTCACTGTGAGAATCACGCAAGCGCCTCTAGCGGCTGTCAATAAGACAGCCACTAGAGGATTTGAAGGCTGGATTAACCCATTTATAAACATAGCAGTTTCTCTGAAACTGCTATGTTTATAAAAAAATGGGTTAACCCTAGAGGGACCTGGCACCCAGACCACTTCATTAAGCTGAAGTGGTCTGGGTGCCTAGAGTGGTCCTTTAAGGACCAAACTTCTGGAATAAAAGGGAATCTTGACATGCTTCATTGAAGTTATCCATGGCCCGTTTTGATCATTGTCGTTAGACTTTGCACCATTCTTGTGAGAATCTATCCAGGAGGTCAGACACATGGCGAGAATAATCAGCACAAGTAATTTTCTTTATTCACTGTAAATTATTAATGCACTAGTTGGTAACCAGCTACTCTCCGAACGATATCATATGACAACCGAGAGGAATACATTTGCTTTGAACCTATTGTTGGCATTCAGCTTTGTCATCTCCTCTTCAAGTCGACTTGCAATTTCCTGTTACTAGATTTAGCCGTGTCTGTGTCGTAATTATCCTGGGAGCTCTTACTTCTGTCTTTCAAAGGGGAAAAATCATTTCTAAATTTTGGCATGTTGCAAGAGTGCAGATGTACAATGTTTCACGTTCCTTTTTTTTTTTTTAAACACCAGGGAAGAACATTTTAAATGGTATTTTTTTTTTTTTTTTTACTAACCAGAGGAATCCCCAGTAATAAAAATGTTTACGGAGCAGTTCATGGGAGGGAGTGTGGTTTAATGAGATGGAATGCTATTTATTAAAATCTTGGCTATGACATTCTTTTCTGCTATTTATTACATAGATAATGCATGTACTGTATGCAAAACACACTGAATAGCAGTGAAGCTTTTCTTTATAGTAAATTCCACCGGTTTTTCAATAAATTTTCATTTCAGAAAACTACCAAATTTAGAATTCCAGTAAGAATAAAGAATGATGTGAAACAAAACAGTTTTACATCTGAAAAAAAAGATATATTTTCAAAAATGATAGTAAAGGCACAGAAAACAGATTTAAAAAATCTGGCAGATTTAATAAAGACTACCGGAGACACGGCATCAGCCATTCTTACAGAGTCCCTGCCATGCACAAGGTGTTGCAGACATGGGTTCTGCTAACACTGGCCATTAAAGAGATTACACCAGAGGAAAACTAACCATAAACCAATACTAGGTGGCTGCCTACGGCCCAAGGCTTAGACAGGGGCCCTGGAACCATGAATTGCCAGGCCCCATTCACCATACATTTGTGGAGAATAAAAAATAGGTCAAAAACTGGTAAACTGCCTAGAGCCCTGTGGTATCTTAATCCATCTATGGATTACACCCAGAGCGCATTGCCTTACTGGATCCACCCAGAGCACATTGCAATGCTGGATTACACATAAAGCACATTACTGTTCTGGATTACACATAGAGCACATTGCCATTCTGGATTACACCCAGAGCACATTGCCATTCTGGATTACACCCATAGCACATTGCTATTCTGGATCACACATAGAGCACATTGCCATTCTGGATTACTCATAGAGCACACTGACATTCTAGATTACACTCAGATCACATGGACATTCTGGATTACACCCAGAGCACATTGTCAATCTGGATCACACATAGAGCACATTGCCATTGTGGATTACTCATAGAGCACACTGACATTTTAGATTACACCCAGAGCACATCGCCATTCTAGATTACACCCAGAGCACATTGTCAATCTGGATCACACATAGAGCACATTGCCATTGTGGATTACACTCAGAGCACATTGCCGTTCTGGATTACACACAGATCACATTGCTGTTCTAGATTACACCCAGAGCACATCGCCATTCTGGATTACACACAGATCACATTGCTGTTCTAGATTACACCCAGAGCACATTGCCATTCTGGATTACACACAGAGCACATTGCCATTCTGGATTACACACAGAGCACATTGCCATTCTGGATTACACATAGAGCACACTGAATGGTTGGAAAAAAACTGATGGAATTAAACTGTAGCCTGCTAGTGAAATAACCATTATAGTCCCTTTAACCCCTTAAGGACCAAACTTCTGGAATAACAGGGAATCATGACATGTTACACATGTCATGTGTCCTTAGGGGGTTAATCAAGTGGGTCCTCGTCTGGTACTGAAATGGTTAAGTAGGGAAAGAAAGAATGTGAGTCAATGAGAGCCAAAAAGTAATATTGATGTTTTTTTAGAGTTTAAACAAAAGGGAATTCAATGGACAGTGTTAACATTATAAAGAAAATAAAATCCGAACATTTTACATCTACGTAGAACAAGGGAAAAAATTAGTTAATCAAGGGATTACCATAAATGTAATTAAGGAGCTTACAAATATTTTCGTAAAGGTTTTAGCCTGACTTGCCTCGGCAGCTGACTGAAGCAAAAATGCTGATTATTTTGTCCTTGTAGATTCTTGTAGATTTAACTTATGTTTGTGTGTGTGTGTTTGAATGCACTTGCATGATGAATTGCGTACATAGTTGAACCAATCAAAAACAGCATACTCTGTAAATAGGCTTATAAAATGAGCAATCATACAGGTGATACTCCAAAAATTAGAATATCGTGCAAAAGTTCATTTATTTCAGTAATGCAACGTAAAAGGGGAAACTAATATATGAGAAAGATGCATTATATGCAAAGCAAGATAGTGCAAGCCGTGATTTGTCAAAAGTGTGATGATTATGGCTTACAGCTCATGAAAACCCCAAATCCACAATCTCAGTAAATTAGAATATTGTGAAAAGGTGCAATATTCTAGGCTCACAGTGTCCCACTCTAATCAGCTAAGTATGCCATAAATGAGCCTTTAAATTGTCTCTCAGTCTAGTTCAGTAGGAATCACAATCATGGGGAAGACTGCTGACCTGACAGTTGTGCAGAAAGCCATCATTGACACCCTCCATAAGGAGGGAAAGACTCAAAAAGTAATTGCGAAGGAAGTTGGATGTTCCCAAAGTGTTGTATCAAAGAATGTTATGTGGAAGGGAAAAGTATGGAAGAAAAAGGTGCACAAGCAGCAAGGATGACCGCAGCCTGGAGAGGATTGTCAGGAAAAGGCCATTCAAATGTGTTGGGGACTTTCACAAGGAGTGGACTGAGGCTAGAGTCAGTTAATCAAGAGCCACCACACACAGACGGATCCTGAATATGGGCTTCAAATGTCGTATTCCTCTTGTCAAGCCACTTCTGAACAACAAACAACGTCAGAAGCATCTTACCTGTTGCTCAGTGGTCCAAAGTCCTCTTTTCTGATGAGAGCAACTTTTCCATCTCATTTGGAAACCAAGGACCCAGAGTCTGGAGGAAGAAGGGATAGGCACGCACTGCAAGATGCTTGACGACCAGTGTGAAGTTTCCACAGTCTGTGTTGATTTGGGGAGCCATGTCATCTGCTGGTGTTGGTCCACTGTGCTTCATTAAGTCCAGGGTCAACGCAGCCATCTACCAGGAGATTTTGGAGCACTTCATGCTTCCTTCTGCAGACAAGCTTTATGGGGATGCTGACTTCATTTTGCAGCATCTGCCCACACTGCCAAAAGCACCAAAGTCTGGTTCAATGACCGTGGGATTACTGTGCTTGATTGGCCAGCAAACTCGCCTGACCTGAACCCCATAGAGAATCTATGGGGCATTGCCAAGAGAAAGATGAGAGACATTAGACCAAACAATGCAGAAGAGCTGAAGGCCGCTATTGAAGCATCCTGGTCTTCCATAACACCTCAGCAGTGCCACAGGCTGATAGTTTCCATGCCACGCTGTATTGAGGCAGTAATTGCTGCAAAAGGGGCCCAAACAAAGTACTGAGTCCATATGCATGCTTATACTTTTCAGAGGTCCGATATTGTTCTATGTACACTCCTTGTTTTATTCATTGATTGCATGTAATATTGTAATTTACCGAGATTGTGGATTTGGGGTTTTCATGAGCTGTAAGACATAATCATTGCACTTATGACATATCATGGCTTGAACTATCTTGCTTTGCATGTAATGCGTATATTTCTTTTTTGCATATATATCAATTGACTCTCAACTTTTCTTACAAATTCATATATTTGAGTGCGGTATTGAACTTATTGATTTTTTGTATTGTTTAGAGGTTGATGTAGGGAATACCTCCAATACCAGCACCATCCACTAGAAGAGTGCCAGCACATTCTATGTTTTTTGTATCTCATATATTAGTTTCCCCTTTTACGTTGCATTACTGAAATAAATGAACTTTTGCACGATATTCTAATTTTTCGAGTATCACCTGTATATTGTAGTTAAATCCACAATTAATTGTGTCTAAAAACTCTGTGGACTAAAGTTAATCTGAATTCGAGTGTGCTGAATTTTGTATGTTATATATAAATAGAGAGAGAGTTTGAAAACTGGATTAAAAATTTTACGCAAAAGGAAGTGGAAAATTAGCTGGTTTCAAGATCCTTTAACATATATCATATTATATTATATATTAATACAGGTGATACTCGAAAAATTTGAATATCGTGCAAAAGTTCATTTATTTCAGTAATACAACGTAAAAGGGGAAACTAATATATGAGATAGACGCATTCCATTCTAATTTTTTGAGTATCACCTGTATATATTTTATATATATTTTAACTTACATTTTTAAACAGTGGATTTATAGTAAATTTAAAATTTTGGGCAAAAATTGGAATTACCAACAATTCACAGTGTAGTGAGTAATCATGTTGGTTTTCAATTTATCAATATTTTATACATGTTCAGTTTGCTGAATGTGGTGATGATAAGAGTGGAGATACAGGATCAATTCAATAACAAACGAAAACATAACTAAAACTTTGGAAAAGGAAGATCATGGGTTGAAAATTGTTAAGTTTCTTTTTACATTAATTTCAAATATATATTGATAGTGAAAAACCACTTTCATATTGATTTTATAGTCTTCTTCATACCACTGCTAAATCATTGCATTATTGAGCCATGCAGCGGTTAAAAGAATCCTACGTACGACCAACCGGTTTCAATTACGGAGGAAGTACACTCATGGTGGCTCGAGTGCATGCAGGCTTGGAACGGTCAAGCCATATTTGGCACAAACCCAAATTTTGTACTGAAGTTGGATACCAGCCGATGGGGCTGGGTAGCCACCGATGGAGGAGCATCCACGGGGGGCATTTGGATGACACAAGAACTCTCCTTACACATAAATTGTCTAGAGTTGCTGATTGGTTCTCGCGCCACTGGTGAGACATCACCGACTGGCAACTTTATCAATCTCATGGGACCGCAGGTGATAGACCTCTTTGCATCCCGCACCAGCCATCAACTACCACTCTTCTAGAGTTGGTTATTGGAATCGCAGAGTGCAGAAGTGGATGAATTCCTACAAACATGGCCAACCCACGGAGCCTACGCCTTTCCCCCATTGTCGATGATAGCAAGAGTTCTACATCACATTTGCCTGCAAATACCATTTGCAAAAGTAGACAACCCAAGGTATTGCAAATGGGGTATGTCCAGTCTTTTTTAGTAACCACTTGGTCACAAACACTGGCCAAAGTTAGTGTTAATATTTGTTTGTATGTGAAAAATGCAAAAAACAAATTTGAACGCCAATTTTGGACAGTGTTTGTGACTAAGTGGCTACTAAAAAAGACTGGACATACCCCATTTGCAATACCTCGTGTTGTCTACTACTGTAAATGGTATGCCATCATGGGGGTAATTTTCCTTCCTAGGCTACCATTGTCTCAAAGGCAGTGTAACCAATCTGGCGAATTTCAATGTGAAAAAAATGAAACGCAAGCCTTATATTTGACTCTGTAACCTTTGAAAACACCATAAACCTGTGCATGAGGGTTACTGTAATACTCAGGAGACTTTACTGAATACAAATTTTAGTGTTTCAAAACAGTAAAACGTATCACAACAATTATATCGTCCATGTAAGTTCCATTTGTGTGGGAAAAATGCAAAAAAATTCACTTTCACTGATGATATCATCATTGTAACATATTTTACTGTTTCAAAACACTAATATTTGTGTTCAGCGAAGTCTTCTGAGTAAAACAGTACCCCCCATGTACAGGTTTTATGGTGTCTTGGAAAGTTACAGGGTTAAATATAGTGCCAGCAAATTAAATTCCCTGGACCTTCGGCCTGGGTTGTCAGGCAGGTCCCGCAAATTGTAATTAATAAAAAGACCTAATTATGTAAAATTATGTATATAATTTTTTTTATTATTTTTATTTATATATAGGTTTATATATAGTGATATATACGTATAGATTTATGTATATAGATATATATATTATCTTGTTCTACATGTATTTTGATATCAATATATATATATTAATTTTAAAATATAGTTAGAATGAAATTACACACACACATATATATATATATATTATTTATTTATTTTGAATAATTTTTTTAATTAATTTTTTTAAGTATTTACATATTTATTTATTTTATATCATATCTAAATATATATATAATGATAATTATATATATATTTAATCAATATCATTCTATGTGTACTTTGATATTAATATATAATTATATATATATTAAAATACAAGTAGACAGTGTATGTGTTTGTGTGTGTATGTGTATATATATATTTAGATCATATATATAATTAATATATATATGATCTAAGTATATATAATTGAATTTTACACTGTTTTAAACTGTTTAATTTTTTTTCCAGGCAGCAGGGGGAGTACCTGTCATTACAGGCACTCCCCCTGCTGGCCATGCCTTGGACGGCTAAGCCATCCATGTGATCACGAGGTCCTCGCAAGGACCTCGCAATCACATGGCCCAGGGGGGCCGAAGAGGATGGAGGGTGACTCCCTAGGCTCCCAGGTAAGTCCCCACATTGTGATCGCCGGCGTGGGATCGTCGGCGACCGTGTAAGAACATAGGACGGCGGAGACGTGCTATGCCGCCCTTCCTGGCGTTTAGAGCCAGGTCCCTAAGGACGGCATAGCACGTCCCACGTCCTTAAGGGGTTGACTGAAAAACCTATGGCTGCTGTTTAGCAAAGCAGGCCTGATATAACTTCCATCAACCACCATTCCACATTTTATCACAATATATATATATATATATATATATATATATATAAAATACACAAGATCCAGCGCACTCACTTATCCACTAAACAGCAACTTCAATGTTGAAATATTTTGTTAGTTGTTGTTTTTTTGTTTTTTTTTAAACACCTAATCTAGGCAAAAATAATGGTTTAGTTACATTATATGATCATACGTTGCATAAGCCTGCCACAACGTCCATGTACCCCATCTTTGGCAGGTCCTACTCTAACAGCCTAATGTCTGCTCATATGAGATTAACCCACTTACTTGGGGAAAAATTCTATCTGGGACTCTCTGCAGTACAAGGCTAAATAGGGCCCTGGGATGAGGCACCTGTGACAGGGAGGGGTGCAAAGCCAAGGAGTTGGCTAGACTCCCAAATATATATATATATATATATATATATGAAACCAGGTGGCTGCACTCACCTGAACATGCATAAATAGGGGCTGCTGGGGGACAATTTATACAATACACAAGATCCAGCGCACTCACCCATCCACTAAACAGCAACTTTAAACTTCACAGATTTTATTAGTTTTTTTTAAAAAAAACCTAATCTAATTTAAAAGAGCTAATCTAATCTCTTAGAGAGTATTTATTGACTTTCCAGGAGATCGACGTTTCAGTCCCCAGCCGGGACTGTGTTCAGGATTAGGATAAAATTTCAGACACTTAACATACATAAAAGAAAAATACATACGTGCCACGTCATCACGTAGGGGCGGAGTTACCCACGCGCATGTGCACGGAACACACAGGGACACCGGGTTTCGCACTCAACACCTGGGGTAAATTTGTCTTTCATTATTTTTCTTATATATATGTATGTTAAGTGTCTGACATTTTATCCTGATTCTGAAGAAACGTCGATCTCCTGGAAATTCAATAAATACTCAGATTTATCTTCAGACCATGAGTGCAGACCCAACTTTTTATATATATACGCAAACATTTCAGAGTGGATGTGACAAGTTAGGGATAAAATTAAACCATTAATGTGACTAGGTGGGTGATTGGATGATAGGTTGGACAGGGCTGGGAGAAGGTGGGTATACATGTGTGGGGGCAGTTGTTTGTTAGCAGGAATGCTGCTTGTAGGGCTGCATGTGCGCGGGTAGTTATGCGCTTGTCTCTGTGGATGTTGCTTGCAGGGTTGGGTGTGGGGGGGGGGTGCTGCTTGTGTGGTTGTGTATAAGGGATGAAGGATGCCTACTGTGTTGCGTGTGTAAGAGGAAGGTTGTTGTAGGTTTGTGTGTGTGGATGGGGCTGTTGGCTTGTAGTATGTGTCTGTGCATGTAAATAGGGGCTGAATGTGGGTAGGGGCACTAATGTGTGTGTGTGTGTTTAGGAGGATAAAAGCTTTAGTGAGTGTTTGGGGGAAAAGGGGCTGTAGTATGTGAGTGGGAGGGAAATTGGTGAAATAGTTTGTGTGTGGTAAATTGGGCTGTAATGAGTGTTTGGCAGGAATATGGACAGTTGTGTGTGTTTTTTGGCTGTAGATGGGCTGTTGTGTGTGTTAAGAGTGAGATAGCAGCTATAGAGTGGGGATAAAGGCTGTGGAAAGATACAGTCGGTGGAGGAGCAAAATCCTTAAAAGTAAATGGTTTATACAGGATCATACAAAAGCACACAAAAATGCACACATACAAGTGGCACAGACATGCACACAGATACACATTAATGAATACACATATACCAACGCACTCTCACAGACATGCACTCACAGTCATACATCACTCAGTTGTACACAAATACACAGTCACAGACAAGTACACACTCAGCAATACATGGCCTTGGTAGCCTTATGGCAAAATAGGCTAGATCAGTGCAGACTGGAGAGAAGGAGGCAACCGGCACGTGTTAGGCCCCTCGTAAATTATCAAACTAAAGTAAAATTGACTGACTACTTACACTGCAGGGTGCCAGGACACTCCTATCACCATAATTACTACAGCAGGCTTTAGTGGTCATGGTGCTTGGAGTATTCCTTTAATGGGATGGGGTTTTGCTAGGGAATGGGCAGCAATGGCTGCCCAGTCGCTAACTTTTAGCTAGTGACTCAATGTTTAGTATATATATCCCACCTACCACATGATGACATTTACGCCCATAGGATTTTTCTTTTAATATAAGTACTGGCCAGCCCACCACATAAATAGTCATTTGCAAATGTCTATCATGCTGGATGCATTCGGCCCTGATTTTTTTTTTTTTTTAATCTGTGCTTTGTACATATTCTCAATCCTATACTTTGTACATGGTTCTGTTAAAAAAAGTACTGATTTTAACCCAGACAACAGATGGTGCAGAGTTGGCTGTATTCCAACTGGAATTAACTTTAGATTTTAAAATTTTTTGATGTGTAGTGAATAACCCTGTAGATGGTTGTTAAGGACAGATACAGGGAGGTTGTGTGTATCAGACAGTAGCCTCTCAGCTATGCTTCAATGTCAGCAGCTTTAACCTTAAATATTAAATTAACTCAAAATTTCTGAAAGTATAACTTTGTTGAATAACCGTGTTTATCTGTGCTAGGAATGTGATACAGTGAGGTTGTGTGTCAGTCTCTGTATTGTCACACTGTAAGGATGTGATATACTGTACTGAGGTTGTGAGTATCAGTCTCTGTATTGTCACAATGTGCGGATGTTATACAGTGAGGTTGTGTCAGTCTCTATTTTGTCACACTGTGCGGATGTGATACAGTGAGGTTGTATCAGTCTCTGTATTGTCACACTGTAAGGATGTGATACAGTGAGGTTGTATCAGTCTCTGTATTGTCACACTGTAAGGATGTGACACAGTGAGGTTGTGTCAGTCTCAGTATTGTCACACTGTGCGGATGTGATACAGTGAGGTTGTATCAGTCTCTGTATTGTCACACTGTAAGGATGTGACACAGTGAGGTTGTGTCAGTCTCAGTATTGTCACACTGTAAGGATGTGATACAGTGAGGTTGTGTCAGTCTCTATTTTGTCACACTGTAAGGATGTGATACAGTGAGGTTGTATCAGTCTCTGTATTGTCACACTGTAAGGATGTGATACAGTGAGGTTGTGGCAGTCTCTGTATTGTCACACTGTAAGGATGTGATACAGTGAGATTTGTGTCAGTCTCTATTTTGTCACACTGTGTGGATGTATTCACAGTGAGGTTGTATCAGTCTCTGTATTGTCACACTGTAAAAGTGTGATACAGTGAGGCTGTGTCAGTCTCTCTGTATTGTCACTGTAAAGATGTGATATTACAGTGAGGTTATGTCAGTCTCTGTATTGTCACACTGTAGGATGTGATACAGTGAGGCTGTGTCAGTCTCTATGTGTCACACTGTAAGGATGTGATACAGTGAGGCTGTGCAGTCTCTGTATTGTCACACTGTAAGGATGTGATACAGTGAGGTCGTGTCAGTCTCTGTATTGTCACACTGTAAGGATGTGATACAGTGAGGTCGTGTCAGTCTCTGTATTGTCACACTGTAAGGATGTGATACAGTGAGGTTGTGGCAGTCTCTGTATTGTCACACTGTAAGGATGTGATATACTGAGGTTGTGTGTATCGGTCTCTGTATTGTCACACTGTAAGGATGTGATATACTGAGGTTGTGTGTATCGGTCTCTGTATTGTCACACTGTAAGGATGTGATATACTGAAGTTGTGTGTATCACTCTGTATTGTCACACTGTGCAGATGTTATACAGTGAGGTTGTATCAGTCTGTATGTAGCACTGAGCGGATGTGATACAGTGAGGTTGTATCAGTCTATGTATTGTCACTCTGTAAGGATGTGACACAGTGAGGTTGTGTCAGTCTCTGTATTGTCACACTGTAAGGATGTGATACAGTGAGGCTGTGTCAGTCTCTGTATTGTCACACTGTAAGGATGTGATACAGTAAGGCTGTGCCAGTCTTTGTATTGCCACACTGTAAGGATGTGATACAGTGGATTGTCACACTGTAAAGATGTGATACAGTGAGGTCGTGTCAGTCTCTGTATTGTCACACTGTAAGGATGTGATACAGTGAGGTTGTGTCAGTCTCAGTATTGTCACTCTGTAAGGATGTGATACAGTGAGGTTGTGTCAGTCTCTGTATTGTCACACTGTAAGGATGTGATACAGTGAGGTTGTGTCAGTCTCTGTATTGTCACACTGTAAGGATGTGATACAGTGAGGCTGTGTCAGTCTCAGTATTGTCACTCTGTAAGGATGTGATACAGTGAGGTCGTGTCAGTCTCTGTATTGTCACACTGTAAGGATGTGATACAGTGAGGTTGTGTCAGTCTCAGTATTGTCACTCTGTAAGGATGTGATACAGTGAGGTTGTGTCAGTCTCTGTATTGTCACACTGTAAGGATGTGATACAGTGAGGTTGTGTCAGTCTCTGTATTGTCACACTGTAAGGATGTGATACAGTGAGGCTGTGCCAGTCTTTGTATTGCCACACTGTAAGGATGTGATACAGTGGATTGTCACACTGTAAAGATGTGATACAGTGAGGTTGTGTCAGTCTCTGTATTGTCACACTGTAAGGATGTGATACAGTGAGGTTGTGTCAGTCTCTGTATTGTCACACTGTAAGGATGTGATACAGTGAGGTTGTGGCAGTCTCTGTATTGTCACACTGTAAGGATGTGATATACTGAGGTTGTGTGTATCGGTCTCTGTATTGTCACACTGTAAGGATGTGATATACTGAAGTTGTGTGTATCACTCTGTATTGTCACACTGTGCAGATGTTATACAGTGAGGTTGTATCAGTCTGTATGTAGCACTGAGCGGATGTGATACAGTGAGGTTGTATCAGTCTCTGTATTGTCACACTGTAAGGATGTGATACAGTGAGGCTGTGTCAGTCTCTGTATTGTCACACTGTAAGGATGTGATACAGTGAGGCTGTGCCAGTCTCTGTATTGTCACCCTGTAAGGATGTGATACAGTGAGGTTGTATCAGTCTCTGTATTGTCACACTGTAAGGATGTGATACAGTGAGGTTGTGTCAGTCTCTGTATTGTCACACTGTAAGGATGTGATACAGTGAGGTTGTGTCAGTCTCTGTATTGTCACACTGTAAGGATGTGATACAGTGAGGCTGTGTCAGTCTCAGTATTGTCACTCTGTAAGGATGTGATACAGTGAGGTTGTGTCAGTCTCTGTATTGTCACACTGTAAGGATGTGATACAGTGAGGTTGTGTCAGTCTCTGTATTGTCACTCTGTAAGGATGTGATACAGTGAGGTTGTGTCAGTCTCTGTATTGTCACTCTGTAAGGATGTGATACAGTGAGGTTGTGTCAGTCTCTGTATTGTCACACTGTAAGGATGTGATACATTGCTTGTTCTCCCCTCCCACCCTCTCTCTCTCTCTTGCTTTTCTTATAAACACACCCTGTTTGTGATCTCTCTCCAGCTGAGCGTTCAGCCCCTGTTTGTGTTCTGGGTTCTGCACTCAGAAAGGACCCATGAGACTGACACAGGGAGAAACACACTAAGGTATGGTACCTTCTGGGGACTTTGTCAGTGTGGGAGCCCATCAGAGACACAGGGAGGCAGTTAACTGACCCCAACTAACTATGCTGCTCTTTGCTTAGTGATATTACTGAGCTTTTTTACCAGTTCCATGTCTTCATGGCAGTACCCACAGCTAACAGGGACTGGCACAGGACCTCATGGCATTCCAGGTACCCTTTATCTCTTCCTGGATAGTTCACAACGGGTCTGTAGTCACCTATAGCGTCCTAGAGGGTTACTTAGCATACTGGGAGTTGTGATCCATCGCAGCTTGAATGCCAATGATACTCTACAGGTGGCTGTTGAAACCTGAAACTGGCTGGGCGTGATAGGAGTCGCAGTTAACAGTGGTTGCCTACCTCTATCACCCTAAACACAGCATACAGGGGGTTAAATAAGCCCATTTAGCAGGAAATAGAGCACTTGCCATTGAGAGCTGTCAGTTTTTTTCCCCCTTGTTCATTAAGTCACTTTATTGCCCATGGCTCATTGCTGGTGTCAGTGTATTCTGGACAATTTTCCAGAGAGTCTGATATTTGTGGTACAGATGTTGATTGGGATTTCGATATTGTGTGTGTGTGTTTTGTTTTGTTTTTTGAGCATACAGGAGTTAGCATGTTTGTATGATGTATGATCATTGGGTGAGTTGTGGTCTTAATTCTGGGGTATTTAGGTGACAATGCAGCAATGGTTACTTACTTACAAGCTGACCACAGTTCTGATCTCCTGTCACATGAAGTGACCTGTTGATTTGAGTTTGCATGACTATATCAGATAATAGCCAACATTCTAACATATACAGTATAGAGCTCTTGCACATTCAATGCTTTCATTATTAGTTATAATATTTTTGTATTTTTGTACATCAGTTCACTCCATCTATAAATGTGTGACTTGCCAAATGTTATCTTACCCCAGCTGCAATATGCAGAATAGCACATAGCGGCAATCATCCTGTCATACAAGATGGAAGAAATAAAAAAGAATGTATTTTGTGACAAATTGTTACAACCAAAAACCAAAGGCAGGTTGAGGAAGCAAATTCTCCAATTCAGCTAGTTTTCCAATTTGACTATTCCCACCCAAATGTGAAATTTGTCAGTCAATCCAGCAGAGTGTTGAATTAACTCCTGATGTTAACCTATGTATCAATAAAGACTAATCCCATAACTCGCTGGTTATAAATCAGTCTCTCCGACAGTGTGTGCTTTATATCTGATCCAGTTTCTTCTCCCTTTCCTGGACTGAAGTTGTACCCTCTCTTCTATTCCCTTATTAATTTCTCTCTTTCTCTTTAAAAATGTTAGGCCTAATATAGGTGACTTTAGGAACTTTTTCAGGGTTTGGCTATTTTGGCATTAAATTTGAAATTCACTTTGAATTCCCAACAATTCTCACTTTACTAAATAGTGCTGACTGTGTCTCTCTCATCATACTCACCAAACATTACTGTGAGTTTTATTGTCGTGAATGCTACTCATAAATCCGAAATAATTCCATGTATAACCACCCACCATGCTCCATATTTCATCTCCATGGTAGATTGGTAGATTTTGTGCCCCGTGTTACATAAAGCCCCCTTTGTCGTAAATCATTCGTCTTTATCCAAATCCCTCACATGTCATATATCATGTTCCATTATTTCTCATCTCAGCTCAACTATTTATCATCCGGCTGTGGGTCCAATTTATTTCTCATTTACCATCAGGTTTTACTCTATCTTGGCATATCTCGTCCTCCGCACTTGGCCATAATTTGTTGACTTTTGAGTCCCCTCCATTTCTCTAGGAGGGAGGTCTTGGCCATTGGTTATCAGGTGCTTTGATTTGTGCAATCACTAGGCGGCAGTGACCCTCTCAGTGGATAAGGACCTAGTTTGCCCCCTAAACAAAATGCGCAACGTAGCCCATAAATTATTGCCAGGCAGGTAAAGGTGCCTTATAACGACTATAACCAGTCCATGGTTGGACCTTACATACAGACCATACTCAATTGCTAGTTGGCCGTGTAGGATGTCTTCCTAGAGATTATGCTCTGAATGAAAATTACAGGATTAACGCATGTTCACATACCTTATGTTGGGCTTGTTTCTACTTCCTTTTTTTGTTTTCTCAACATTTTTTGTATCTTAATGATTATACTCCTTCCAACTCTAGAGACTTGCTTTTATATTAAATATATTGTCTTCATTGTGCTGGCTGTCAATATCTGTGCACAGCCATTTTGTGTTTTTGTCATCCCCCATGTTTACTGTTTGCTCTTTGTGGGATTCATTTTACTGATTCAATTTGTGTAAATATGATAGGCAGCTGAAACTGAACCTTGCTTAAAGGGACACCATAAGCACCAACACAACTTTAGAGCATGCCCCTGTAGTCGAACTTCTCAATTCTTACATATAGGAATTTCATATAATTGTTTATCTGGCTACATTTCCCTTGGCTGAGACTCACGTAGTCTTACTACACACTTCCTGAAAACAAGTCTAAACATTTTGGCTTCCTTTGATGCACAGTGTTCTTATCTCCTACTCTGCCTGCTAGAGTCTACTAGAGCCTCTTGTCTGTGATTAAAGTCAAATTAGCAGAGCAGGTGAAATAATCTTCTAAAGTAAACACACTGTGCTGTTAGATCTGATTAAAAGTGAAATAATTCTGTCATGCCATTGAAAACATTGCCTTTCTGCTGGAACTGTAATGTTTTCTTTGCAGGATTAACCTATGCTTTGTGAAATAGAGACGATCTGATTGGTGTGGTGTGGCGTTTTGTTGTGCATGTGCACTAGCCTCCCAATGTTTTCCTACAAAAAAGAAGCATTGGATTGGGTCATCGAACTTTATGACATCAGGCAAGGAGGTGGGACCAGCTGTGGACATCGCAGCATGGTGTTGGATGCAAGGTGAGTTAACTCTTGAGGAGTTAACTTTTTTAACCTTTGTGACCTAAATTGTGACTAGGGCACTATAGCGTTAGTAATACACATTTGTATTTGTTTTCCTAACAGTATAGGGTTCCTTTAACTCCTAAATATTGGAGATTTGAGCAGTGAGATTGCAGGGACAAATCTATACACCAAAACCACTTAGATAAAATAAAGGTGTTTCGGTGTTTAGAGTATTCCTGTAAGCTCTGCCCATTGTCAAGTTTTGTCAACTTTACTGCTAAAAATACTGAAAAGCAGTCCTTAATTTTAGTTTTTTATTTTATGAAAACTGGAGTGTTCAGGAGAAAAAGTAAAGTTTCGTAGGCCGAGAGCTGTATAGAAGCAGATTAGATACATTTATTTATTTTTGGTGACAGAGCTGCATAAGATACAAAAATGCATTGCCATGTCTGCTTGGAAAGTCAACCCTGTCATTTTGTCTATTTGTTTTTAACTATATTATTAATATTGGCATTTATAAGGTACCATTTTACAAATTGCTGTACAATGGGTAAATAAACTTTTTGAAGAGAAGTGGTTTCCATTTTGTATTCCTCCTGAGTATACCTCGGTAGTTTAGTGCTTTACTTATGGTTGACACAGGAATACCAGGAGATAACTTTTGCCCCTAGCTACCATCCTCCAGTCTTTGCCGATCTCTTGGGATACTGAATGCCGTACTTTTGCAGTCACTTGATTTGAATAGTTGGCTATAGTGATCAGGTCTATAAATGGTAACAATAATGTAGAATTTCTTCAATTTGTGCAATACCTTATTGACTGCAGAATGATTGAGGTCAGAACCATCAGCATTATCTCTGTAAATCAAGATGTTTCATAGAGCAGGAGAAAGGAAAGCAAACTGAATATAAAATGAATGATAATTAAAATAATGCTCTTAAAGGGACACTCTAAGCAGCAGCTTAGTGTATTGATTTTGGTGCAAAGAGTCCCTGAAGTGTTTACATTTGTCACTAGATCTGCTTCCTGTTAGAGTCCCAATCTTTCAATTACGTTCTCGCTATCGCAGATCCTATGTTCGCCATCTTCACGTCCTGCACGAACGTGCTGTGCCAATCAGCATCTTTTCATAAATAAAGTACACATTATATAAATGCATCTCTATGAGGAGATACCGATTGGTGCAGTAAAATGACTGACACACATGTGCGTTAACCCGTTTATTAAATCTGTACTTCACTCCTGTATTACGTTGCTCATTTTACATCTTTTTCTGGAACAGGCAGTGTAATGTGAAAAATATAGCTCAACACAACATCAATAGGTTCTTCTCTTCTCCACAATGTCCCATAGGCTACAGGAATGTAGATGCCATCATGACCTGGCACACAAAATGAATTTAACATTAATTTTATTTTTGCGCACTTCAAGAGGTTCTATTACGATCCTACCCATTGCCCTACTGACTTACCTATGGCTGTTTGCTAAGGTACAATGGAGATTCCATCACCAACAAAGAGTAGAGCTGGTACACTTATAGTTAGGTCCAGAAATATTTGGACACGGATACAATTTTCATAATTTTTTCTCTGTTTACCACCACAATGGATTTGAAATGAAACATCCAAGAAGCAATTGAAGGGCAGACTTTCAGCTTTAATTCAAGGGCTTGAACAAAAATATTGTGCTAAACATTTAAGAATTGCAACCATTTTCATACACAGTCCCTGTTTTAAGGGTCTCAAATGTAATTGGACAATTTAACACAATCATAAATAAAATATACATTTTTAATACTTTGCCAAGAATCCTTTGTAGGCAATGACTGCTTAAAATGCATGGACATCACCAAACGTTGGATTTACTCCTTTGTGATGCTTTGCAAGGCCTTTACTGTCTACCAGCTGTCTTCGGTTGTTATTTGTTTGTGGGTCTTTCTGCCTTATGTTTTGTCTTCTGCAAGTGAAATCCATGCTCGATTCGGTGGAAATTAGGTGATTGACTCGGCCATTGCAGAATATTCCACTTTTTTTGCCTTAAAAAAACTTGCTTTCGCAGCATGTTTTTGGAATGCTGTTCCAGAACTGGGCTGACTTTTTTAGATTTTTTTTTTGGCAACGTCTATTGGCCTTTCTATTCTTGAGGCTTATGAATGGTTTACACATTGTGGTGAACCTTCTGTATTTGCTCTTGTGATGTCCTCTCTTTATGGTAACTTGGATAGCCAGCCTACTACCTGGAGTGTGTTCTTCACTTGGCTGGATGTTCTGAAGGGGCTTATCTTTACCATGGAAAGGATACTACGATCACCCACCACTTTTGTCTTCCATGAACATCCAGGCCTTTTAGTGTTGCAGAGCTCACCGGTGTGTTTTTTTTTCCAGA
The DNA here is from genome assembly GCA_933207985.1 of Pelobates cultripes. Lineage (NCBI taxonomy): Eukaryota > Metazoa > Chordata > Amphibia > Anura > Pelobatidae > Pelobates > Pelobates cultripes. The sequence goes on along the minus strand of OW240913.1, from coordinate 18,721,760 downwards.
ATGTAGCAAACTGTTGATATGGCCACTCCTGTTCCTGCCTTTCTCTCTAATAGAGTTTTTTTGTTTGTTTGTGTTTTTGCAGCTAATGGATTTTTCAGGATTTTCCTGTTTAACTTGCATTGAGAGCTTCTTTGACCACATTTTGTGGGTTCGCGTAAACAGCTTCCAAATGCGGAAGCCACATCTGGAATCAACTCCGGGCCTTTTACCTGCTTATTTGATGAAGAAATAACAAAGGAAAAACTCACATTTGTTCATGAAACTGCTTTTGAGTCAATTGACCACTTTTGACTACTTGAAAAAGAGGGGGCTACATATTAAAGAGCTGTAATTCTTAAACCCTTCCTTCAATTTGAATGAGGATACCCTCAAATTAAAGCTGAGAATGCATTTTATCCCATATTCATTATGTAACTGTAACTTGAATTTATTTTGGTATACAGCCTAATTAACAAAAGTTGTGTCAGTGTCCAAATATTTTTGGGCCCAACTGTACATTTCTAAACAAAAAAAACAACAAATGCATACTTCAGTGTTATATTCGGTAAAACATAGACTACATACTTTGCCATGAACATTGTAAGAGTGTCCCTGATTAAATGCCAGTCTACAAATCCTAGCTGGGGCAGATCTTGATGAATATCGAATAGGCCGGTTTGTACAGGAGTTTCCCAAACTTGTAGTTTAATCCGCTGCTACAATGCAGAGTTTAATAAACAGAATTCTAGGTTCAGTTTGCTCTCCATAAATGACAAAAAAGAATTGGGGGCACACCCGGAACATGCATTTTGCAGAAATAGTGCTGCCGTAGTGATCAAAATTCATACAGATTAACACAGATTAAGCTGCAGCGCACACATAAAAATCATTTTTTAAATCTTATAAATTTACTTAAAATCGCGTATCTCAGCTACAAAATATGGGGATTCAGTAACACAATATGGCCATATTGTGTTAAGCCCACCACTACTTCACAGTTCCCTAATATCGGTAGGTCCGACACTAATTCCAATATGGGAGACAAATTAAATAGTACTAGTGCTAAATAGAAGTGTATTTAATAAATCTATTTTAAAGCATTGTGAGTATATAGAATGCAAAATGTGATAAAAACTAATAAAACACAGTGTCAAAACTAAACAATTAAAGTGATGGGTGTACTCACAATGCAAATTGGATATCTGCTCAGTGAAAGTGATAATAAAAGTGACATTACTATCCAAAAACTACTCTCCCTGCAATGGCAATGAATTGAAATCTCGTGTCTTGCCTTTCTGGAAGTGAGATGGTTAAAAAACTAATGTATTCCAACAAACAGAACATAAAAGTGCGGTCAGCTCCCGTTTCCTACTGTAATAAGCTGCCACTGGAGAGGGTGGTTGAAGCACAAAGGGGAAATTGCATTTCTGTGAAAAAAGAAGAGAGCGTTTTTCTTTTTCCACCAATCAGTATTCAGTTCATGCTTCTGAGAAGTTAACGTTTAACAACAGGGCTTGGGAAATCCCAGGAGCCAGGAAGAGGCGACTCTTAGAAAATAGTACTTCGAGTGCCTAGATTCTTTCATTTGTGTTTATCCAAAACTAGATGAGTCTTTCCTGGTTTCTCAGAAAATCAGACAGGCACCTAAATGTGTTTGTTTGACTCTTAAATTAAATGTATCTGTTTTGAAGGGTATTTAGACACTCAAGATTCCGAGAACATTGTTCCTGGCATATCCTGGCACAGAGAATGTTGTTTTCCTCAATGCTCATTCTGCCTTTTTAAATAATTCTTTTCACATGGATTCTATTAGTTTCCTGGTTACATTTGGATTTGAGACTTCCAAACTGGAGTTCCAAACAGAAAAAAAAATAAATTCAAGCCTTTAATAAAAAATTTTATAAAAATCTGAGCTCCTTAAAAAGGGGAGCTCTAGAATAGTAAAGTGTAAAAAGGGGAATTGGGGTCTCAAAGAAGGACAATCTCTACTAAAGAGGGAAACGTGGATGATGGATCTTCTCTTCTGCTCTATAATGTAACATCATTTTTTTAAAAGGCTCACTAAATGCGCCATAATATACAGTTTACTGTAGTGGTTATAAATAGGGATGCACCGAAATTTCGTCTGCTGAAATTTTCGGCCGAAAATGGGTCTATCCAATTTCAGCTGAAAACGGGTCAAATTTGTGGAAATGTATTTTTTTAATTATTATTTATTTATTTTTTATATTATTTTTTTTTTTTGTAGTGCATAGTTTAACAGACATTCTTGACAATTCAGATGCTTATATATCACAATGAAAGATAGTAATGATAACATGAAAAGTCAAGAATACTGCACTTGGGACGGAGGGGGAGAGAACACTATGGAACAGGGGACGTGGGAAGAAACACTATGGGACAGGGGAGGTGGGAAGAAACACTATGGGACAGGGGAGGGGGGGAAAGAACACTATGGGACAGGGGAGGGGGGAGGACACTATGGGACAGGGGAGGGGTGTAAAGAACATTATGGGACGGGGGGGTGAAAAGAACACTATTGGACCCAAGCGGCAAAACATCGGGGCCGCACATGAAGGGGTCCATCTGGTGGCCCATGCTGTTAGGGCCACCTGATGGAGATGGATTTCCAGGGGTCCCAATCACCGCTGGGCGCTTTAACAGCGGGACTGGGCCCCCTGTGATGACATCACACAGTGCTGGGAGGAAGTGACTGCCCCAGTCACTCCTCCCAGCATACACAGAGCCCGCGCGGGAGGAAGGAGGAGGGAGTCAGAGTGGGAACTCTGACTCCTATCAGGCTGAGCCCACAGTGGACCCCAGGGAATGTCACCCCCCTGCAAAAGGTAGGAAACAGGAGGGTGACAAACATTTTATATATGTGTGTCTGTCTGTATGTGTGTGTGTGTGTGTGTGTATGTATGCCTGTGTCTGTATGTATGTGTGGGGGGGTATATATGTGTGTGTGTGTCTCTGTATGTGTGTGTGTGTCTGTATGTATGCCTGTGTCTGTATGTATGTTTCGGGGGGTGGGCCCACAGATCAGTTTCGCACTTTGTGTATGGGTGTGTGTGTGTCTGTATATATGTATGTCTCTGTATGTATGTATGAAAAACAAAAGAAAGTAGCGCTTATATTTCGAACAATAAGTTATCACCTTTTGGTAACATTGAGGAGACGAAAAAACTTGAACAATCGATGAATCGAATACCTACAACACAAATAATCGAATATAGTGTAGACAGTATGATACTGAATAATATATTACACATAAATAGTAAAGCTCACTCACAAACAGGGAGCTATAGACCTAGCTCCAGTTAAAATTGCATACGGATCCGTTTAGGCGATCCTCCCCTATTTAAAAGATAAAACGTATCTTGTCCTGAGGGTAAAGCAGAAACGGAAAACGATTGCGCAGTATCGTTGATAAATAATCAAAGTATAATAAAATTCCCAAGTGGGTACTTACAAGGTTGGAGTCAAAACCTATGACTCAATTCACACGTTTTGTGCAGTTAGGGACTGCACTCCCATCTGTGGTAAATGAATCCAGGGGTCCAAAACAAACTTCAATTTATTAAAACAATAAATAAATATAAAATAATATGCAGCAATATGCTTTAAACCAAAAAATACCCCTTGGTTAGAGAATGCGCCTAAAGGACAATTCCTTAGGATCCGAAGGAATTGCAGCGATTTAATACATTATGAGGATCAGTCCACACGAATTAAGACTGATTTCCTGGCCAAGGGGTATGATGCTAACAGACTTCAAACCTCTAGACTAGAGATAAAGGATAGAGAAAGGAAAGAGTTACTATCATATAAAAAAAGAACAGATGGTACTGGTATAGAGCATATTGCTGCACATTATTTTTTGGTTTAAAGCATATTGCTGCATATTATTTTATATTTATTTATTTATTGTTTTAATAAATTGAAGTTTGTTTTGGACCCCTGGATTCATTTACCACAGATGGGAGTGCAGTCCCTAACTGCACAAAACGTGTGAACTGAGTCATAGGTTTTGACTCCAACCTTGTAAGTACCCACTTGGGAATTTTATTATACTTTGATTATTTATCAACGATACTGCGCAATCGTTTTCCGTTTCTGCTTTACCCTCAGGACAAGATACGTTTCATCTTTTAAATAGGGGAGGATCGCCTAAACGGATCCATATGCGATTTTAACTGGAGCTAGGTCTATAGCTCCCTGTTTGTGAGTGAGCTTTACTATTTATGTGTAATATATTATTTAGTATCATACTGTCTACACTATATTCGATTATTTGTGTTGTAGGTATTCGATTCATCGATTGTTCAAGTTTTTTCGTCTCCTCAATGTTACCAAAAGGTGATAACTTATTGTTCGAAATATAAGCGCTACATTCTTTTGTTTTTCATATATTTTATTTGCAAGTTTAGAAGGTTTTGCCTGAATGTTTAGCAGCTAATCTTTGTTATAATCTATTTCATTGGTATATTATTTTAAATATTGATACATACAAGCGCTGGTTCTTACTTCCAATTTTCTCTGTATGTATGTGTCTGTAACATACAGACACATACATACAGAGACACACACATACATACACATACACACAGACATACATACAGACACACACACATACAGACTGTATGTATGTGTCTGTAAGTGTTTGTGTGTGTGTCTGTATGTATGTGTGTTTGTGTGCCTACGTATGTGTATGTGTCTGTGTGTCTGTATGTATGTGTCTGCGTATGTCTGTCAGGGGTGTGTGTGTCTGTATGTATGTGTCTGTCGGGGGGTTATGTGTGTGTTTTTCTGTCTGTATGTGTGTGTCTGTCTCTGTGTATGTGTCTGTGTGTGTCTGTGTGTGTGTGTGTCTGTATGTGAGGCTGTGTCTGTATGTATGTGTGGGGGGGTGTATGTGTGTGTGTCTTTCTGTATGTGTGTGTGTGTCTGTATGTATGCCTGTGTCTGTATGTATGTTTCGGGGGGTGGACCCACGGATCAGTTTCGCACTGGGGCCCCATGGATTGTGTTTCATTAAAACGTCTAATATGATAAAATTATATATAAAAAAAAATATTTTAAAATAATTTGGTGGAAATAGTAATTTTCGGTTTCGGTTTTTGTCCAAGGGCATCCTGAATTTTCGGATTCGGTTTCTGCCCAGAATATTCATTTCGGTGCATCCCTAATTATAAATCAATGCGATGGTGGAGCATTCTGTTGAGGTTTTACCGGCATTTGACGCCAACTCCCCACCCACCAGCTGGAAACCTAACAATGAAGAAGTTCAATCCTACCATAAAAATTATATTTATGGTGTGGGCATTCATTGCACAGGTTACACTGTATCAGTTTGGTGGCAACAAAAAGCTTAGCAGTAATTAGCCACCAAAAGGGTTAAATTATTGTGTACCCCAGAGTTTAACAAAGTATATTTTCATTCAGTACAAGAATCTTCACCATAATCAGAAAATTTCACTTTTATTTGTTAGTGGGCTTTGGATGAAGCCGTGCAAATTTGAGGAACATTATCCATAGCTTCTTAGCATCATAACCATTAAGTGGTTATAGTACTTGCAGAGTCTAGTTAACATTTTATTATGTATTTATTTTAAAAAGCCCACTTTCCTGCTCAGTGAAAACCATGCAAATTATACGGGTTATTTTCTAAAGTTCTTTTTTTTTATCCTGATGGATAAAATTTGGTGCAAATTAGCAGGTTCTGGTCGAAATCCAATCTTTTCAACTGAATAAACACAATTTATTTGGTACCATTAGATCTCTGATTTAAAATCAGTACAGCCGATTATTATGGGGGTGAGGGGAATGAAGTTTCATTATCCCCTCATACCCAATACCTATTAGTGGCATGTTGGGGGTTAGTAATATAATAATATGTAATAAAGGGGGGACATGCCCATTTTCTTTCTCCCCAATAAATATTGCACTCTGGTAGCATCCCCAAGCTATCCGCTCCCCCTAATATGTTTCTTACCTAGGCCTGCAAACTAATATCATGCTAGTAAGTGGGGAACAATAGATCTGAAATAATGAAAAGGAAAATCTACATAGATATATATATATAAAAAGATTTATATACTACCCTTTTCATAAAAATGCAGATTAAAATACAGTATATTGGGGCGGAGCCTGGACTGCAAGCAGGCAAGACATGCATCACACGAGCTCCTGCTTCGAATACCGAATACCCGGTGATATCCTGGGCTGGCAACCTGGTGACATCTACTCAAGGTAATTCCCATGCTGGGGGCACCTAAACCTACCGGTGGATACCTTACTCGACGCCCTAAGGTAACAGGAACCGCGGCGGCAGGTTGTGGCCTACTGGACTCAGACCGGGGGAGAGAAATCCGCTCTCCTCCCGCTGAATTAAACTACTCTAAGCACGACTCCACAGCCCCCCCTGTGGACTGGCAGGGGATATCCCGGTCCCCCCCTGGAGAGTGGAGTGCAGTCAGGTACACCAACGTTACCCCTGTAGCCCACTGGGCAGATCACACAGTGCATCCATATCCCCATGATGGCGGACGTAGCCTACACAACAGCACGTGGCACAGCTTCGACTAAGGGGACACTCGGTGACACCTATGCCTACTCACTGAGGTGGCTGGACCAAATCTTCCAGGTCTTTTGGCTTAAGGTACAAGCCTATCTGCAAGTCACCGCTACCTACAGCTCAGTGCCGTGGAAGAAAAACAGGAGAATGGGACACTCAGGCACGGTAAAGCCTCCTTAGAGCATTAAAACTAAAACGTAGCTCCCGCGACCCCACTACCGCTCGCCCAGACGCAGTGCCACATGAGGCAAGACCTCCAAGCATCGTCCATGCAGGTGGAGAACTGTGCACCAGCCGAGAAGAATACTTACTACCTCCGTCACCCCTGTGATAGGGATAGGCTTGGTCCTTCGATGAATCCAGGTCTGTTGTTCACAAATGCCGAGTAGGCACCACGCTTCACAGTACCACCAACCCAGTGATGCAGCTACCCTGCCACCTGACCGAATCGGCTAAGCTAGATTCTGGGACTGATACCGGGCTGGACTATCCCCTTAACAACCAGAGAAGCTAATTTTGCTTTTAAATGCCATGCACCAAACCTTGCCTTTTATATTCTTTCTTATAATTTGCTTTTCATTTCTGTTACCTCTCCTTACGCTGTCTAATGCCACTGCAGTGCAGCATACTACTGATACTGCACCCAGGGTTGCACTAACTGCGATCTCGATAGCATGTTTATCTAAAGTAACACTTGGATATATCAACATGTCTAGCTAGATGGCCAAGTTACCAACCTTCAATGAGCATAACTAGTTTGATTCAAAGTATTTGGCCCTCCTTGTTTACTCTAGTAGTTAGACATGATTGAGTAGCTTGAGTTCCTCTTGTTTCTACAACATTATAAAATAGGAGTCGTACCCTTAGTAGATAGGGGTGTCTATGAGTATACATCTGTGTAAATTTCTCGACCCACTCATACAGGTCAGAATTAACTATTGTGCTATGCTTATCAGGGCCCTCTTTAATATTGATTGGACCCTGGGCAAAACATTTGCTTGGGCCCCCTGGATCCTGTACACCCAGGCGTGCAATCACATCACCCTTAACGCAGTGGCAACCTAATGTAGAGAGGTGCAAGAATATTTTTTGGGCCTCCCTTTTGCAAGGATGGTTAAAAGGTAGATCCCCATCTGTCGTGCAACTCCACAATGCCTTGACAACTGGGGCTCTACCATTTACCCATGTTTGCATTTAGCACTAAGCAGTTATTGGTGTGTTTCAATGTAAACAGGTTTTTGTACGGAATATGTTTGTATGTGGTGTTGGCGTTTGAATGTAAGCGTGTATTTATGTGTAGTGTTGGTTTTTGAATGCAGGGGTGTGTATACATATAATGTTGGTCTTTAACACAGACATGTATTTGTATGTAGTGCTGGAGCTTGAATGCAGGGGTGTATTTGTGTGTAGAGTTAGCGTGTGAATGTTAAAAATTAAAAATACAGTATATTACGGCAAACTTTAAAATAAAAAATAAAAACCCGGTTCACAAAAATGCTCAGGGGGGGGGGGAGGGGGGGGGAATGCAAATATAAACCAATCCAAATGGTTCTACTGGGCTAAATGTGTGAGATTCCAAGATGGCCACATCCACCCTGGAAGAAAACAGATCTATAAGTGGTAATTCCAGCTCTACGGACTATAAATTATTAAGATTAATTAAAATGAAGCTTTGTTTTAAACAGACTTATGTAAAGATCATCTTAGTGGCAATGCAACTTTAACATTTTCATGTAGATTATATATGTGTTTGTTCTGGGACTAAGCATTGAATTGAAATTCCTTTCCGTGCTCTGAAATCGCATCAAATATTTAACGTTTTGTGACCTCTGTCTAAATGTAGCATAGCTATATCCCTTTGCAATCTTCTTATCTCACTGTAATTTACATGCCTTTTCCCAGAATTTGCATAAATACAGTTTATTATAATAGAAACCAACAATGAATAAATAATGGACAAGTCTCGCAAACACCCCATCTAAACGTTTTTTCTAAAACAATTTCACATTTTAGCAGCGTAAACAGGGTTACTCTCAGTGTATCAATAATTCAGTAAGATAGTCTATTGGCCTTTTTTTTTATTGCCACATTAAAGCTGAAGAAAGGAGTCGTGATTGCAGGTTGGGACCTACGGAGGATACTTCTAGTTCTGAGATACTGTTTGAAAAACCTTCCAAATTCATTTTTTACAAAAAATTCTATAGACTTTCATGGTGACTTCTGTAGATGAATCATTTTGAAAGTTTTTTTAACCATATTGAATCATTTAGAAAGCTTATTAAATCAAGGCTTTTGTCCACTACTTGATCTCATTAGACTGAGAGAACAGTTAGGGATAAGTCTTTAGAGACTAAGTCCAGGCCAGCAAAAGTCCCCTTGAAGAAGAGGTTTGGGAATTTTCCTCCGGAGGAATATTTTAGATATTAAACATTTATTCACCAGCTGAAAGAATTTTAGTTTGCCACATGCCTGATCTTGGATCTAGGCTCACATATGGGCTGAAAAGCTGTATTTAAAAGCTTTGTTTAAGCCTACGAACGCAAAGCTCTTTGACACAGTCCTCCGAACACCATGCGGCAAAGCAGCTTTGGGCCTTGATTAAATATGTTTGAATACGTTTTTTAAATAATTTATTATTGTTGGATAAACTATTTAAATTATTTTAATCAAAATGTTCAAATATTATTCAAAATATTAAATCATTTTCAAAAGTTTATCCAAAAATATTTAATCAAGGTCTTAGTGATATTTTTGTTTTGTGTTGTTTTTTAATTTGTATTGTTTTCTAATTCTATTTTTATGGCCCAAATTTTAAATTCACTCTAAACTGTATTTAAATTTCTTAAAAATTCACATTTTCATGAATAACCTCTGTCTACAAAATAATTTTGTACTGTATTTGCAAACCACCGCATAATCACAGCACTATGTGCCAAATAAAAACAATGACAGAACTCGACAACTTAAGGATAATAAGAACAATGGCAGATTGGGCTGGAGGAGGGGTGGATTCAGTTCCTGGAGTCTGTTGGGAAAGCAGGGAGTCCTTGTTTCCCCTCGATGTGCAGCAATAACAGCAGCGGGTGGAGGCCGTGTTTAGCTCCGCCCCCGCTGCCGGTTTGGCTCCCCCGCCGATTAGCTCCACCCCCATTTTTACATGTGGCGGCTTTAAAGTTCTGGGCTGCCTGTCCCTGCGTGTGTGACCTGTGCGGCTGCGATGGCAACCTGTCCCTGCTGCACAACTCACACATCCTAAGGCCGCCCTGGTCATGGCACCCCCGTAGTGAGTGTCACAAGGGGCAGACCGCCCCTCGGGGTCCCCCCCCCCTTAGTATGCCACTGGCCCCTACATTTCCTTATGTAACAAAACTACACAATTGATGAAACCAAGAAAATCGGATTGGGAACACAACCACGCAAATTAATTTTCAGGGGACATCGGGACATTCCGTTTGTGTTTCCTAAGGAATTTAAGGGACGTCTCCCACTTTTCTGCTCCTGACATTTTAGTTTATAAAGGAGCCTTGTCTCTGTACACTGAGAAAGCTGCGGTGATTAATCTCTTATTCTGCTGCAACGGACGCCATTATCACTCATTGGGTTATTGTGAGCACAGAAACTGAAGGACGTTAATGGTGACTAATGTGGATTTGTGTATAATTGGATTTAATGTAATGTCACGGATACAGGAAATTGGCCTTGTGTGCATACACTTTCTGGAAAGCATGATTTTATTTAAAGAGGTACTTTGCTCCGTAATTGCCTACCCACCACATAAGAAAACTGCCTATTATTTACATATACTTAATTTTATATTGCATGTAGGATATAAAGAGCCATATCATATCTCCTTCATGGTGGAATACAGGGATTTGCTCAGAAAACCACAGATTCTGATTGGTTGCTAACAATGCTTTCTGCAGCTTTGTTGGTTTCCGCTAATAACTGTCACTCAGTGTTAAAAACTGGGATAATTCCAAGATGGCTGACTCCACACCGGGAAAAAAAAAACAGATTATCATGTTGCAATTACAGCTATACTTAACTATACCTTGCTCAGATGCTCTAAAATGATTGTTTTTTTTAATTGACTTAACCACAGATTATTGTAACATGTTCTATTATATTATTGCTTTCGCCACATTTTTTCTAATTAACTACTTGCAGAACCACTTCCAATAAGAAATCATTTAAAGTTATATACTTCTCCCGACATCACCGGAATGGAGGAGAACCCAAGAGCCGGGGGCAATACGTGGGCGGGCCCGGGCCCCTCTTAGCGTGGTGCTTGTCCCCTCCCCCCCCGATCTCTCCTTTTCTCCCTATCTTCTTCCCCCCCTCCTTACCCCTTTACACTTGCCCCCCCCATACTCATACTGTGATTAAGATGAGTTGAGGAACACTAGACATAGAGGGATGCACACCTTTTATTAAGCATTAAACGCAATGAGTATCCTGTTATCTCTTCAATAGTCACCAACCAGCCATCGGTATGTGGCTTCCAAAAAAGCCCATCTATGGACTGCTTTAACTGCTGATAAACACTAGCAATTAAAAATAACGGCCATGACAACTTAAAATAGAGATAAAACACAGGTACAGTTTTAAAAGGAGAGTTAAAGTGGGCTTTAAAGTTGGAGCTTGGCTTTTCCTGAAGGAGTAATTCTGATCATATACTGGACAGTATGACTATAGGGACACTTTGGTGGCCTCTCTGAATGCCTGTATCATGCATTTCTGGAACAATGGCAGAAAACCATAATCCAGAATAAATCTAAAATATAACACGACAGTAGGTCATTCTATAACTCTGTAAGTCTACGATAGGGGAAATCAGTGGCGGAACTAATGTAGAGAGGGCCCTGGTGTATGACATTTTTGTGGCCTATCCTCTAGTAAAAGAGAGGCTAAAAAGTAGAACCCCATCAGTCATACCACTCCCAAGTTTCTATGTCAGCTGGGGATCTACCATTTGCCTATCCTTGCAGGGTTGTATTTGTGAGCAGTGTTTGTGCGTTTGAATGTAAGCATATCTTTCTATAGAGTATATGTGTGCATGTAGGGGTGTATTGTTGCCATTGGAATGCTGTGTGTGGAGTTGTGTGTAGTGTTTGTGTTTGAATGTGGATGTACACTAGTGTGTAGTATTGGTGTTTTGAGTGAAGGGGTGTTTGTATATGTTTGGAGTTTGAATGCAAGAGTGGGTTTGCATGCTGTGTTTGTGTTTGATTGCTTGGATTTTTGTATATATACACATGCGTTGCACATTCATACATAGATACATACAAACTTACACAGATATATTTACACATTGACACACAGATGCACACATATAAACACAGTGACACATACACAAATTCATATAAACACTGACATTTACAAACACCCTGACACACAGACACACAGACATATACCTTGGCGCACATACTCACACTGACACAGATGCACACACTTTGACACAGATACACACACTGATACAGACACTGTGACACCTAGACACACACCATCTGACACATAAGTGTCATAATTGTTATATTTGCATCCACCATCCTGTTAACATACCTTTTGTGTGCAGGAAGGTGACTTGCTTAGGGTCCTGCTGATGGCTGAGGCAGATGGGAGTGTGGGTTTGTAACAGCTCTCTCCTTGCTCCTCTCCCCTCTGTTGCCAGTGCTGCGCCCCCTCCTCTCCCTTTATTTCCTACAGCTCCTACGTTTTCTACCATTATTGGTCTTCTCACTTGATTAATGAATAAAATCAACATTTAGTGGGTATCTGTAAACATCATTATACTCATAAAAAAAATAAAACAATAATAATAATAAGTTTCCCCCATCAGTCATGCAGTTCGTAATGAAATGACTCTCCAAGTCTACTTTATAGTTTTTTTCATGTCATGCATTAAATCAAGCATTCAGATTTTAAAATGTATCCTGCCCAATGATGCTGTTGTTATAATTTGTCCCCTCACTGCTTTTGCAGAGATCACATGGTCCTGAACTGGACCTCTGATTATGCATTGTCCACATTGGGTAGAGAAGCCTCTAAGACAGGGGTTCCCAACCCAGTCCTCAAGTCCCCCATACCAGTCCCGGATTTAGGGACTACCCTGTTGTGTCTAAAGTGTTTTTCCCCTAAAAACACCTTAGACACAATTGAGTAATCCTTAAATCCTGGACTGTTAGGGGGTACTTGAGGACTGGGTTGGGAACCACTGCTCTAAGAGAATCAATAAATGAAGTTTCCTCTAAACTTTGTCTTAAATTACCCTTTCAGATCCAGAACAGAACAGCCTGTACTTTACCACGGGGGCCCACTATTGAGAGCAGAACACTTTGTGAAATTCCTATATGTTATTGAACCTCCTTAATTTTCTGGCATAAACACATGAACTCCAAAATTCGTAAGGAGGTGAGCTTGTGTAGGCAAACCACTGACAGCCAAGGACTTTCTCATACTGTCTCCTCTCACATTGTGCCTACCTGTATTTGACTAATATGTGGATATCCCTAATTTGCACTGTAGGAGACTTAGACACTATCTGTAATTGCATTTATGTTCTTCCCAGACCTTTTAATAGTAGATAACCTTGAGTGGGTAAATTCCATCAATCATCTTAATTGACTGTTCTGACTCATGGTTGGTGGTCCACATAGGCATCACAATAATAAAGTCTGAGGGCACAGCACAACTTTGTTGTACATTGTGACATTATCACACTTCATTATTTGGACAGGGTAATTTTAACACATTTTTCACTCTTATAGGGATATAATATGCAATAATTTCCTGGAATAAGAGGGTCAGTACGCTTCGCCAATATTTTTGCTGTTGATACTAATTGTGTTAAACTATTTTCAGATTCTCCATTTTCTAATAAATGTGTATTAAAGATTAGCAAATTCCAAACAAGACAAAGCGAGGGCACACATTGTAAATGTAGTGGAGAAATAGTAGAAACGTTGTTTCATTTTATTTTCTCCATTCTCTGTAGTTTTCTCTATGCTGAATGGCAGGTGCAAAGGACAGAATTGATAACATTGCTTGACTGCAGGTTAACGAGTGCGAATTGAGACATTTAATTTTAATTTTCACTCCTCACAAATATATATTTTTTGAGAAATATTGAGATAAGTAAACATAATATTAAGAACCATGGGAAGTATCAATCCCACTTAAAAGGTTACTCCAACCAAAAACCAATGTTTTCATAAAACACTGGTTTGGGGTTAGAGTAACCATTTCTGAGGTGGTCCACCCCTTATCATAATATAATATCATTTTAACAAAAAGTTGAGATTTACCTCCTTTCTATTCTCCGTCCTCACTATGTCCTCAGACTTATCCTTGATTGACGTTGATAGGGAAGTTAAGGAAGATAGAATGAGGTAAAGGCAGGTCTGGCATAGAAGGGGGACGATGCCACAATTGCCCCAAATTGGTTAACGATGCTGCTGGTGGTGGAGTTACACTTCCAGCATGTTAGGGTTTAATTTTTGTAAGTGCAGCATTTCCAAATGAAGAAACATTGCACATGAAGACACCATGACCACGTGATTTTAGTGCTTGGAGTAACTCTTTAAATTCAATCTTATTCTGTAATGGGGGTTAGTTGGAAGAGCTAAGGGTGAGTGCTGCAGTTTACGTTGCTCTTTTTTTTGTAGAGGGAGGAAAATTGTGTTTTTTTACATAAAGGTAGGGTTTGGTGGTAGTTTTGGTTTTAGGATCAGATTGATTTTTTTTATACAAAATTTAAAGAAACGAAATGGCAAAATGTATAGGTTCGTACTATTTCCGTTTATTGTGGAGGATGCAAAGGTAAGGCAAGGACAAAACAAATGGGTAAAACATGATAATTATACTGAGATTACAATCACTTTGTTTTCAAAGAAACTCTTATCTCCCATAGACAGAATCCTGTATTCACCAGATACTACATTACCACACGCTCTATTTGTTTATAATGTCAGATGTACTTTTATAAGTTTTTTGACTGTATTTGTTGTTTGCAGGACTGCAGCTAATACCTAATACCTCCCAATATTTCAAATAGACAAAGAGGAACACTTTAATTTTAAGGGTGTGAGTGGGGGTGTGGCCAGGGGTGGGGCTGTTCTGAGAAAATGTAGGTAACTTTACTAATAATCATTTATACAACTAAAATGTAATTTAGAACAAGAACAATGTATCTTATTTACAAAGACTGGGTTTTAAACACATTTATTGTAGTTTTAAAAGGCACATTACTGGGAGTATTGTTGCTGTGATGCTCTGTTATACACTCAGACACATTACTGGGAGTATTATTGCTGTGATGCTCTGTTATACACTCAGACACATTACTGGGAGTATTATTGCTGTGGAGCTCGGTTATACACTCAGACACATTACTGGGAGTATTATTGCTGTGGAGCTCTGTTATACACTCAGTCACATTACTGGGAGTATTATTACTGTGGAGCTCTGTTATACACTCAGACACATTACTGGGAGTATTATTGCTGTGGAGCTCTGTTATACACTCAGACACATTACTGGGAGTATTATTGCTGTGGGCTCTGTTATACACTCAGACACATTATTGGGAGTATTATTACTGTGGAGCTCTGTTATACACTCAGACACATTACTGGGAGTATTATTGCTGTGGAGCTCTGTTATACACTCAGACACATTACTGGGAGTATTATTGCTGTGAGCTCTGTTATACACTCAGACACATTACTGGGAGTATTATTGCTGTGGAGCTCTGTTATACACTCAGACACATTACTGGGAGTATTATTGCTGTGGAGCTCTGTTATACACTCAGACACATTACTGGGAGTATTCTTGCTGTGGAGCTCTGTTATACACTCAGCACATTACTGGGAGTATTATTGCTGTGGAGCTCTGTTATACACTCAGACACATTACTGGGAGTATTATTGCTGTGGAGCTCTGTTATATACTCAGACACATTACTGGGAGTATTATTGCTGTGGAGCTCTGTTATACACTCAGACACATTACTGGGAGTGTTATTGCTGTGGAGCTATATTATACAATCAGCTCCACAGCAATAATACTCCCAGTAATGTGTCTAAATTATACACTCGGACACATTACTGGGAGTATTATTGCTGTGGAGCTCTGTTATACACTCAGGCACATTACTGGGAGTATTATTGCTGTGGAGCTCTGTTATACACTCAGACACATTACTGGGAGTATTATTGCTGTGATGCTCTGTTATACACTCAGACACATTACTGGGAGTATTATTGCTGTGGGGCTCTGTTATACACTCGGACACATTACTGGGAGTATTATTGCTGCGGAGCTCTGTTATACACTCAGACACATTACTGGGAGTATTATTGCTGTGGAGCTCTGTTATACAATCAGACACATTACTGGGAGTATTATTGCTGTGGAGCTCTGTTATACACTCAGACACATTACTGGGAGTATTATTGCTGTGGAGCTCTGTTATACACTCAGACACATTACTGGGAGTATTATTGCTGTGGAGCTCTGTTATACACTCAGACACATTACTGGGAGTATTATTGCTGTGGAGCTCTGTTATACACTCAGACACATTACTGGGAGTATTGTTGCTGTGATGCTCTGTTATACACTCAGACACATTACTGGGAGTATTATTGCTGTGATGCTCTGTTATACACTCAGACAAACCGACAGTATGGAGCTCCTAGAAAAGAGGGACAGATGGATTTGAAATCAAAATAGACTGTCCTTCCTAAATAGTGACACTTGGGATATAACATTCTAAGCACTATAACTACTGCTGTTAAATGGAATAGTGATAGTGCAAGGCGTATTTGGTTGCAGTTTGACAAAAATAACTTTCACTAGGGGATTTAGTGACAAGGGGTTAAGTGGTGTCCTGGTCACAAGTATACTACTGGTAAGCATATCACCCAACTGTCTTTTGCTCTGTGCCCTCCTTTTAGGTAAATACAAACATGGGCTGATGGGAGGGCATAGTGGGATAGATTTTTCCTGTTTAATGTTTTTACACTGTTAATTGGTACAAACATAAACTCAGTTTAGCAGATGGGCAAACAGAACACACGCAGTATTGTGTCTATGTAAATATGTGATGACATAATCTGGTTTACTGAGTGTCCGTCCTGTTATCAACAAGCAGAAAAACATAAAAAATGCCTATTTCACTCAAATAGCAAAGTCTGGTTCTTGGACTTTTTGCTTGAAACGTTTCCAGCAATCATTACAAATAATACCAAACGAAAGAAGTTACAATATTTAAGTGAACCTGACATGACAACTTCATTTAACCTTTAATGAGTAAATGCTAGACTTTTCCACCATCACAGTACGGTAAGTGTTGGCCCTGCGCAGTCATTGTAGACCCTACGCAAAAATTACATTTTTCACTACTTTCGTTTTGGATGCTCTGTACAGCCCTAAAGCCATTAACTGAGTGAATCATTCCATTTTGTAATGGGATCTGTAAAGAGCATATTGTTATGTTATCAGAAACCATCATTGGTACTGAAGGGTTAACTCTCCAGCTGGCCTGTTCTCATCAGTTTAGGCTGCACCCGAGATTCATAGGGCCCGTGGACCATATGTTTGACAGCCCTAGTGTAGGTGACTAGGTGGGTAGAGGTATGTGAACTGGGAGGTAAACAATGGGTAAAATGTGACAGGGTGGGCAAGTGTGACCAGGTTGATAAATATATGTAATTCAGTGAATAGGGTGAATGAGACTAGGTGAGTGTTTGGGACTGTCCTGCGAAAACAGGACGGTTGTAAGGACTGTTTGTGTGGGAATGTGACAGGGTGTATGTGAAAGAGAGTAGAACAGGTGAATGAAAATAAATAGGGGTGTTGTGAGGGGCTGTGAGAGAGAAAGAGTGTGTTGACGTCACGGCCATGCAATCTGTTAACAAGCTAGTTGGGTGGGCAACTGTAAAGAGAATCCTCACACTAACTAAATCTGCCTTCGCCCTCAGTACCTACCTTAGTTCACCCATGCCATGGCCTGTTAGGGGATGATTGTTGGGATCCAGAATTGCTGTAATGCTTGTTTGTTTTTATATGATACAATGTTGTCTCTATTAAATTGCTTCTTATTTAAGCTTCTCTGTGTTATAGCTCTCTTCTGCCTTTCTCACCCATATCTGGCCTCACAATAGTTCAATTTTCTGCAGAACAGTCCAGATTTTGGGGTTGTGTTCCGCCGTCCTGATATTCACTGAACACCAAGGAAGTGCCATTGGGCAGCACGGCATTAGCACAGTATTAGGTAAACAGGCACTAGAACCATGTACATAATTCTTAATGGAACACTATAGGCTCACTCACCACTTAATCTCCTGGAAGTGGTCTGGGTGCTTTACCCTTGTTCCGTTAACCCTGCAGCTTTAAACATTACAGTTTTAGAGAAACTGCAGTGTTTGTCTTGCAGGGTTAAGACTGCCTCTAGTGGCTGTCTCTCAGAGACGATTCCTACAGTTTTACAGAGTTTAGCTCCGTGAAACGACACGTGAAACGTACGGCGTCCTGAAAATCCCCATTGGAAAGCATTGAAAACTTTGTATTCCTAACGTTATAGGGTTCCTTTAAGCAGCACTCTGCATGGGCCTGCATGTAGATGGCCTGCCAGATAGTCTGTCAGTCAGTAGCACTGGCGATGACCCCTTCCCCCATAATGTCCTGCTCCCATATCCCAATCTCATATTTATATACTTTCTTCTATCCACATTTATCACCACCACTATTTTTTTGTGAACTTTGTTGGACACAACGAGCAGAGATTATCCTGTTATACCTCAAAAATGTCTTGACTTTCACGGTTTCTTGCTCTGTCCTACAGGTCTGTATACTATGACTTCTTGACTAATAAAAACTGGAAAATAATAAGGATACTCATCATTTAATTAATAAACTAAACATTTCACTAACTCATGCGTTCATAAAAAAAAAAAAATATTCCATTGATTTAGGAAAAAGGGTTTGTTTGTTCCTCCCAGATAGACTCCTGATTCCCTTGCGTCCTCTCTTCAATTCACAGTATTTAAACTCCATTGCAGCTCATGATCGAATCTGGCGGTCTTAGAGGACCTACCTTGTTACCTTGCTCGGTCGCCATGTGTTCGTGCCGGGCTGGTGCACCGCCTCCATTTTGTTTTCCTATGCCCCCTATGATCCCCCCCTTTTTTTCTTTACATTTTCCCCTTCCCCATTCTTCTCTTTTCTGCACTGCTTCTTTTTTGCTTTTTCTTCCTATTTTTTTTGTCTGTTTCTCTGTGTTTTGTTGCTGTTTTGTCATCTCGTTTCTTTAAATATTAAACTTTGAGGAAAATGCATATACATTTTAACCTGTGATAGTATTTCTTTCCTGTTTGCATAGTTTTAATCTGATTATTGTTACGTCTCCTCGTATGGAACCTTACTGACATCTCCAGACTGGCAGGATGTGACAAGGAAATTTCATAATTTAATAAAAAACTAATTGGAAAAATAGCCAAGTTGAAGAATTTTCAATTTCTGTTACTTTTGGCTAAATATTTGCATTTTCAATGTTTAATGTAGTTGTTCTGGTGAGTATAATAGCTCCCTTCAGGCATTTTCATGTAAACATTTCCCTGTGGGAAAGCATTGGGTTGGCTAAAAATCAGCCATTTTGATGATTTCACAAAGGGGCAGAGCCAGCGCTGGCAAACCCGCCCGGCGCTGAAATAAGTTTTAAACCTTTATAGGGGGCCAAAGGGGGGTCAAGCCACCTAAATGATGAGTTTAGCACTATAGGGTCAGGAATACATGTTTGTGTTCCTGACCCTATAGTGATCCTTTAAGACTGAGTCATAAACCGTGAAATCTGTGCTATTAATTGAGATTGCCATATAGAGTCCTCATCTCAACCACTAGGGGTCATCCTAGTGAGTGCTCAGTGATACTAGCTGTCACGAATATGGTGCCACAATATAATATTAGACAGCTCTTTCTGCCTTCGACTTAAACTTGTCTTCACTAGCAGGGTACACTTTGCCATTAGGGAACATTGAGTGGCTGGAAAATATGTAGGTACAAAATAGTTTTTCTCAGTCTAATATTACAATGGAGAAGCCTGTTCAATTTTCCTTACTTCGGATGTGTTTCTCCCTTTTCCTTAATTTCCTTTTTTTAACAGTATATTATTTTTTGCAAATTTTTTATATTTTTATTCAGAAACTATGGGTTCTGGGTAGAAGGGTGACCACTACTGGTAGATGGTTATTATTACCCAGTTCTTGTACCTCTGCCCACACAAGTTTGAATGTCTTCACCAAGGGCTAATTTCACTGAGCACTCACAGGATGACCCCTAGTGGTTGAGATGAGAATTATGTTTAGTTCATTAGGATGACCCCTAGTGGTTGAGATGAGAACTATGTTTAGTTCATTAGGATGACCCCTAGTGGTCGAGATGAGAACTATGTTTAGTTCATTAGGATGACCCCTAGTGGTTGAGATGAGAACTATGTTAAGTTCATTAGGATGACCCCTAGTGGTCGAGATGAGAACTATGTTTACTATTGTTCTTCCCCTTTTTTCAAGAGATTACTGTGAAATAGCCGCATCAGACGAGAGTGATGCATTTAAATATTTATTACTGCCTCGAAACAGGTTGGGTTTTACTAATTAGAGAAACTATAGAATTGTTCTTTTAAACACTATGAGTCAATATTTACTTTTGGAATTTGACTTATCATGAATTTCAAGTCATTACTTTTTTGGAAACTACACTAATAAAGGTTATGTTTTAGATTTTATCCGATCATTTATCGTGCATTTCGGTTTGAAAAGAAGGCTAGAACTAGTCGGTCTGGTGGTGGAGCAACCATGATATTTCAGGAATGTATGTGAAAACTACGCGTGTTTCAAAGAGGCATCAAAAAAAAAATTACAAAAGAGGGATACGTGAATGTGACGAGACCAATCTCGCCACTGTGCATTGGAGGAGCCTGGTTGCCCGCCTGCTGCCTTTAGACTATGGCCCCATGTTGAAACACTTGATTTTCCCCTGGTGCTTGCCCTGTTTGAGTGGTGATACCCCAGATAGCTATGCCATGGAGCCCATTCGTATAATGAAAGACTATGGGAAAGACTTTGGCTCCATGGCAATTGAACTGTAGGTGTGTGCTCTGAGCGCCATTCAGTAATAATGTGCGCTCAGATCTGAGCTATCTGGGGATATGTTGAATGTACCTGTTTTATGCAATGGCTGCACAGTTATATATTTTTATGTATTTTACTGTCTTTTGCTGCCATGTGTTCAATGGAGTTTTGCCTCTGTCCTTGGAGATAATTGTATTACTTCCCAATTATCTCCAGGATAGAAGACTCAGTGGAACTGGTTTTGGGCAGAAAAGCCATGCTTCATTTGGTCACAAAGGACTACGATCTATCTTTTTGAACCACTGGACCAATTTGTGTGATTTTGACATATGTTTGTATTTGGAGTATGCTGATTCTGAAAATTTAAGTTTTATGCGAATGTGATACATACTTTTAAAATTATGAATAAAGTGGAAAAACTGTATTTCTCTGCTTGTTATAATTACATTACCCATTGTGTAAGTAATTGTATCACAGGCAGAGGGGAGGATTTTGTGTGGGAGTGTCTGTGTGTATTGAATGTGTTTATTGGTTGTGTTCTAAAACCCTGTGGGTGGTACTAATGTGTAAGAATGTGTACATAAGAACAATAAACCCACAGCTCTGTCTGTTCACTGCTTAACCCTCAAAACGGAGCCTTGTCTTGTTCTTGGGGGTATTTATTGTATGCTGTTCCAGTTTGACTGCTAGGAGTGTAAACCTATTCATATGGTTTTTCCTATTTGGCTGTTTACAGCATTCATATGGTTCCGGTTCAGCTGTTTACGGCATTCACATGCTTCTCCGGTTCGGTGGATTGGTGTCTACAGTAGCTGCCTGTAAATCTGGAAGGGAATATCTCCTAAACGGCTTTTAACCCCTTTTATGCCGGGGTGCCATTACAGTCAATGTTCAAGCAAGGTTGGGTGGTTGAAAACTGATGTTCACTTACTTTGAATTATCACTTCAGTAAACAAAGCCTGATGGAAATAAAATGATATATTCTCCACTAAACAGGAATCCAAGTAAGTGCATTAGATGGAGGTCTTGGAAAACCATCACATGATAATATAAACAAGATATGAAGGAACAATAAATCAGATTTCAGGCATGTGCAGTGATAGTTATTTAAACTCTTAGTGACAGGCAGGGCAGTGCTCTTTGTCAGAAATGTCCCCTCCCCTTGTCACCTCTGGCCTTCCCTGGCTTTATACAGCAATTATAGATCTGAGTAAACTCCCTTGCTTAAAGGGACACTCCAGGCACCCAGACCACTTCTGCCCATTGGAGTGGTCTGGGTGCCAACTCCCATCACCCTTAACCCTGCAACGGTAAATATTGCAGTTTTTATTAATTACTTTGCAGGGTTAATTCCTCCTCTAGTGGCTGTCTATCAGACAGCCACTAGAGGGACTTCCGTGTTCTTAAAACACGAAAAAGTATTTTAAACTACGCTGGACGTCCTCACGCTATGTATGAGGGCCTCCAGCGCCGCCAGATTCCCCATAAGAAAGCACTGAATAATGCTTTCCTATGGGTAGGTCTAATGCGCGCGTGTAGCCATTGCAGCACATGCGCATTAGGTCTCCCCCGCCGGCTGACATCCAGGGACATCAGCGCTGGATTCAGGTAAGTCACGGAAGTGGTTTTAACCCCTTCAGCAGCATGGGATGGGGGGTTGAAAGGGAGGGGGGCACTGCAGGATCCTGCAGTGCCAGCAAAACAGGTTTGTTTTCATGGCACCGGAGAGTCCCTTTAATCAGACCCCAGGCAGCCACTGGGGCTATTGGGGGAGAGAAAAGATAATATTATACACTTAGATTTAATAGGGGCCCAGATCTGCTGCTGTGCTCTCCCTGTGTTACTACAGAATGGCTTCTTGCTTCTCTTTGCTGTGGGCACTGTAACCCCACCCCCTGGTGCTGTTAGCCAATGATGGTCCCTAAATAGAGAGGCCAGTAGCATGCCTCCACTCATGGGCAGCTGGCTTGGCTGCCCGAATGGCAACTTAATGGAAATTCCTGAAATTCGTTCTTAATGGACACTAGGCATGTGCAAAGCTGCTGAAACAGGGCAGATTTTAAACCATTTTCAACATGCATAGATGTTTTTAAAGGGACACTGTAGGCATCCAGACCACTTCAGCTCATTGAAGTGGTCTGGGTGCAGTGTCCCTATTGCCAGTACGCATTAGAGCCCGCTTGTCTAGGAATAGAGAAGGAGGAGGAGCTTTGACCTAGCACCAAGGGACATCGGAGCTGGGATAAGATAAGTAAATAAAGGGTTTTCAACCCTTTATTCACTGGGGAGAGGGGGGCACTGAAGGGCGGGGGGGGGGAAGAGAGGCAGGGGGAGCGATAGTGCCATGGTATTTGTATTGCTGGCACTATAGTATCCCTTTAAGAAAGAATCTCTAGATTGACACCAGTGAGGGGAAAGGAATCCTGCAGAACTGAAACCTATAACAAAAAAAGGGACACACATTTTTTCCCTACACCTTTCCCTCCAGAAATATAATCTTGTGTTTCTAAACTACTGAAAATAAACTTTTTCCCCACATACAAACTGGTGGGACATTGCCCGAGGTGTCCTTCTGGACGAGCCCCAACTGATGTAGACAATAAAGTGCGCTGTAGACCCTGCATCCTAAAATAATATTAATTTGTGCTTAAAGAATGTTAATGTATACATCTTTACATGTACCCAGGCTATAGCTGTATCCCAAAAGATTACTGACATTTTGTTTATAATGGAAGCTTAAAGGAACACTATAGGTCAGGAATACATACTCAATATGTATTCCTGACACTATAGTTGTAAATGCACTGTTTAGGTGACCAGATCCGCTTGCACCTGTTAAAAAGATAATTTTACTCAATTTATTTCCCGTGCTGCGCTGGTCCTGTCACAGCTGACTCTGCCCCGCTGTGCCTCCATGGCTGTGATCATCAAATTTAACGATTACAGCCAATCTAATGCTTTCCTATAGAAAAGCATTGGGAGGCTATTGTGCATGCATGGCAACATACAGCATTGCGGCAATTAGCAAATACTCTTAGAGATACATTGAATCAATGCAACTCTATGGGGAAGTTCAGTGCCTTCATGCAGAGCGCAGATATGCGGAACACCAGTGCTGCACAGTGTGCACACCAGTGCAGCACTGACCCAGGAAGCACCTCTAGTGGCTGTCTGAGTGACTGCCCCTAGAGGTGTTACTAAGTAAACATTGTCTTTTCTCTGAAAGGCACTGATTACATTAAAAAGCCTGCAGAGACAGACAGTAGATCCCAGAACAACTACATTAAGCTGTAGCTACAATTATTGGCAGACAGCCTGGTGTGTTCTGGTGACTGTATTGTCCCTTTAAGTATAAATCTATGCTATCCAGGCAGCTCCAGAGTGCTGCAGAGATGCTTCAGTTGTTGTCAAACTGCAGAAAACTGATAGTATGCCTCCCAACTGTCCCAATTTCAGTGTAATGGTCCCAATTTTCTGGTCCAGTCTTGCCATCTGCCTTAGTTCCCTGGTGTCCTGATTTTGGGGACATCAGGGGGCTTCCCCCAACAATCATAGTACATGTGCATCAGTAGAAGCTGTAATATGGATGGTTATGCCCCCTCTCCGGTGGTTCTGCACTCTTTTGGGCAGAGCCAGTTGTGCAATTGTGTTGCTGGGCCTCCCCTTTACTCCCCACCCACCGACGTCCAAATTCAGGGACTGCTCACATTGGGAGGTATGCAGTGGAGGCTCATTACTAGACACCTACTGCTACTAATTTGTACAGTAGCCCTTTACATATGAGCTAATTTTCCAGTTAGAGAATAGGTTGTCTAGTTAATGTGGAAATTGTACAGCCCACGGCTGGTTTCTAGTAATTGATCCTTTTTGATCATAACCCATGCTTTAGTTTAAAAAAAAAAAAGCTGTGTTTGAAACTGTGTCCATTGCTAAGGGCACCTGCAGAAACGCAGGGTGAAGTCTGGAACACAATACCTATATGTGCTAATTTTCATGTCAACCTGGGAACTCTGGGATAGTTGTGGAAACATGATTTCTCAAGTTTCCTTGCCCAAGGGGGGCCTCTCAAAGTCCAGCTTGAGATAGGCAGGTGATGCACACAGTCATTTTTGTATTTGTGTGGGATGTCTTATTGAGTTTGGTGAGACATAAATTAAAGGTACCAATATCATCCCACGGAGTAGCCCCAAAAGCACAAAAAGTACAAAAGTCACACAATTTAGCACTCCACGAAAAAGAAACAATAAACCCAGTTATCGCAGAGGTCCTCCTCTTAATGGAACACAATAGTGTAAGGAACACAAACCTGTATTCCTGACTCTATAGTGGTAAAATACCATTTATATCCCCGGCCTGCTCCCCTTGCAGTAAACGGGTGAGTGTGCACAAATTTTTCTATCGCCTCACCAGTTTTGCTGCGGATGGTCCAACCTCCGTGGCTGAGATCATCATACTTGATAATCTCAGCCAATCCACTTGGGAGGCTATTGAGCATGCGCAGCAAAACTGTTCTGCTCTGCGCCAATCAGCATCTCCTCATAGAGACGACTTGAATCAATGCATCTACATGAGTATAGTTCAGCGTCTACATGCAGTGCTCATTGTGCAGCACAGACACAGGAAGCACCTCTAGGAGGCGTCTGAGTTACTGCTACTAGAAGTGTTCCTAGGCAGCAATGTAAACACACCCTTTTCGCTGAAGAGCCTGCAGGGACATGCTATAGCCACCATAATCAATTAAAATAGTTGTTCTGGTGACAATGGTGTCCCTTTAATTTGAAATTCATAATATCAATAACAATGGTAGGTGGGCAACGAAAAATAGACAAGGTGCTAACTAAACATAGGGAGGGGGCCGATACCACACACCAAGCGAGCTGGTTGCATTTTTGAGTCTACAGGAGACAATTTCTTAACAGCTTTGTATGTAGACAATGCTATAGGTTGCTATACATTGCTGTATGTTGCTGTGGTTCATTGTATGTACTGCTAAAGTGATTCATAGTAACATTGTCAGGTGTGGTATTTGTCTTTCGAGGAAATATGTGATAACAAAGTAATGAATAATGATTCAGCACAGAGCTGCAGACGCCCTTTACAGTGTGTTTATTCAGTTATTAAAATGCTGTGATTCAAATGGGCTTATTCCCATAGTGTCATGAATACAAAGTGTACTTTTAAAAATGCTGTTTAAGCGACCAGCTTTCATTCAAAAAATAGTTTTTACTCACCTTATCTCCAGTGTCAAGCCAGTCTTGTTGCCCCTGCCCCCTGCTCCACACTGCTTCTTTGGGCGAGATCATCAAATTTGATGATATCAACTAGTCCAGTGATGGCGAACCTTTTTGAGCCCGAGTGCCCAAACCGCAATACATGCCAACATTTTTTCTCCTTAAAGTGCCAACACGGCAATTAAACCCAAATACTGAGGTTTAAGTTTAGAAAAAAACAACTCGTACTGTTGTCCGAACTAATAACTTTTGTTTTAAAAGAACACAGATAGTTCAATTATACAAATTTTAAATAATGATATAAATAGATAAAATTAAGCTTATATTTATTAGTATCTCCAACAAATGCAATACATACACACACAGACTGCTGAATACATACACACAGTCTGCTGAATACACACACACAAGACTGCTGAATACAGAGACTGATGAATACACATACAGACAGACTGCTGAGTACACACACACAGACTGCTGAGTACACACACAGACTGCTGAGTACACACACAGACTGCTGAGTACACACACAGACTGCTGAGTACACACACAGACTGCTGAGTACACACACAGACTGCTGAATACACACACAGACTGCTGAATACACGCAAACACAGACAGCTGAATACACGCAAACACAGACAGCTGAATACACGCAAACACAGACAGCTGAATACACGCAAACACAGACAGACTGCTGAATACACGCACACAGACTGCTGAATACACACATACTGCATTGAGGTGGGGGGTGCGTGTGTGTGTGAGTGTTGTATGTGAGGGGTGCTGTGTGTGTGTGTGTGTGGGGTGCTGTGTGTGTGTGCTATATGTGTAAGGGTGCTGCGGAGGGGTAGGGGTACTGTGTGTGAGGGGTAGGGGTACTGTGTGAGGGGAGTAGGGGTACTGCTGGGAGGGTTGGGGTACTGTGTGTGGGGGTAGGGGTACTGCTGGGAGGGTTGGGAGTACTGTGTGGGGGGGGGTAGGGGTACTGCTGGGGGTACTGTTTGTGGGGGGTAGGGGGTACTGCTGTGGGGGGTAGGGTACACTGCTGGGGGTAGGGGTACTGTGTGGGGGGTAGGTGTACTGCTGGGGGTTAAAGGGGTACTGCTGGGGGTTAAGGAGGTACTGCTGGGGGTAGGGAGTACTGCTGGGGGTAGGGGTACTGCCGGGGAGGGTGAGGGGTACTGCTGGGAGGGAGTAGGGGGTGCTGCTGGGGAGGGTGGGGGTTACTGCTGGGGAGGGAGGGGGTTACTGCTAGGGGGTGGGGGTTACTGCTAGGGGGGGTAGGGGGTGCACTGCTGGGGTTAGGGTTACACTGCTAGGGGTTAGGGGTACTGCTGGGAGGTGGGGGTTACTGCTGGGGGTAGGGGTTACTGCTGGGGGTAGGGGTACTGCTGGGGGAGGGTGGTGAGGGGTTACTGCTGGGGAGGTAGGGGTTACTGCTGGGGGTAGGGGGTTACTGCTGGGGGAGGTGGGGTTGCCTGCTGGGGAGAGTAGGGGTTACTGCTGGGGGTGGGTTACTGCTGGGGAGGGTGGGGGTTACTGCTGGGAGGTAGGGGTTACTGCTGGGGGGTAGGGGTTACTGCTGGGGGTGGGGGTACTGCTGGGGAGGGTAGGGGTTGCTGCTGGGGGGTGGGGTTACTGCTGGGGGTGGGGGTACTGCTGGGGGTGGGGGTTACTGCTGCTGGGGAGTGGGGGTTACTGCTGAGTGGGGTTACTGCTGGGGGTAGGGGTTACTGCTGGGGGTGGGGGGTTACTGCTGGGGGGGGGTAGGGGTGCTGCTGGGGAGTGTAGGGGTTACTGCTGGGGGGGGGTAGGGGTGCTGCTGGGGAGGGTAGGGGTGCTGGGTGGTAGGGCTACTTCTAGGGGGGTAAGGGTGCTGTGTCAGTATACCCCCCCTCCCTCCCTCCTTCCTTCTTACCTTTAATGAGGGGGAAGGGGGGGGGGACACAGCGATCCCTGGTGGTCCGGTGGTGGTAAGCACTGCAGGGGGAGGGCTCCAGGAAGCAGCTCCCCTGTCCTCTCGCGCAATGCTGTGTGGAGCGTTGCCATGGTAACGTGCGGCAACGCTCCACACAGCATCGCGCGGGAGGACAGGGGAGCTGCTTCCTGGAGCCCTCCCCCTGCCTCCCGACACGGAAGCAGAGTAGGCGCCTGCCGTTTCGGGCAGGCAGGCGCCTACTCTGCATTGATGGCGAACCTGTGGCCGCGTGCCGACAGAAAGGGCCTGGCGTGCCACCGGTGGCACGCGTGCCATAGGTTCGCCATCACTGAACTAGTCCAATGCCTTCTCATAGGATATATTTGGGAGGCTATTGCGCATGGCGACAAAACATTGCTCTGCACTAATCATAATCGCCTATGCATCACTATGGGAAGCGTTCAGCATCTCCATGCATAACATGGAGACGCTAAACGTCAGTGCTGCTGCACACTTTGCAGCACTGACCCAGGAAGCACCTTTAGTGGCCATCTGAGTGACTGCCACTAGAGGTGTTACTAGGCAGCAATGTAAACAGAGAAAAGGCAGTGTTTACATTAAATAGTCTGCAGGGATAGGTGGTAGACATCAGAACAACTACATAAAACTATAGTGTCCCTTTAAATAGTGAGTGGATGTGAGTTTATAATAACTTAGTTGAAGTTTTTTTTAAATGTATTTTTGGATGTGTGTTCCATTTTTACATGTTACTGTGTTCTAATACATTTAGATTGATATGATGTCACTCCACAACTGAAACAAAGGCATTCCATGCAAATCAACTTACATTTCCCATGATCCCTTCTTATTCTAAGGAAAATTTCCCAACATAATTGTGAAATGAGTTTCTATTGAAGTAAATGTCAAATTATCTCCCCAAGCAGAAAAAAAAAGAAAGGTAATAATGTATTTGTATAAAAAGGTAAAACATATCATCATTAATATTTTAAGATGGTGGTGTATATTATCTGATCAATCAAATTCATTGTATACCGTAACTGTGGCATTGCCACTTTAACCCCTTAAGGACACATGACATGTGTGACATGTCACGATTCCCTCTTATCCCAGAAGTTTGGTCCTTAAGGGGTTAAGGTGGAGGTGACATTTTCACCATATCTTACCATAAAGCATACACTTTGCACTATTTTTAAATACATTTTCAGTAATTTCTCCACAATCCCCAGGCTATTAAGAACAATTGAGGATTATGGGAGAATAGATGCATGCATTTGTCATTGTAATAATTCATTTCTGAATCAGGTATTTATTTACTTGCCAAACAAGTTTCCAGAGGAAAAGTGTGTGAGTCAAACGGTTAACTGTTCTTCATTATTGTTTTAGTTTTCAGTTATTCCTTGGGAGCCACACTTATTTTCATAGGTTTGGTATCATAACCTCTCTCCAGGAATTTCTGTCTCACAATCAAGTCTTGACAGTGACAGCATTGGAATGGCTAGTCTCACGAAATAACCTCTCCTGCCCTTCATTCTTATAAGTTAAAGGGATCTAGGGTCCGAGTGTGCAATGCAGCTGTTTGCTGGTCTGGCTGGTGTGTAGGGCTAGGGAAGAGGCTCGCTGGCTAACGTACTGGCTCATAGGGCGGCTGAGTTATTGGCTAGCATTATGGTCAGATTTCAAGATTCACAGGTTGGGTGGGTTAGGATATCCAGTGAAAACGGTTTAACAATTCTCCTATCAGCTCCCGTGAGAATATTCCTATGGCACTACAAGAGAGATATGCTTATCAATGAGTAAGTCTTTAACGTATCGTGACCCAGTGCAACTTACATCATGGCGTGTAGAGGCTTCGTCCTGTGTGCCCTCGTGCTGAATATCTGCATCTTCTGCATAGATTAGAAAGTGTTGGGAGCGTATATAACCCATAAACCCTTGCTCAGTGATGCTTTATGGGATATGTAGTTCAGCTCGAAAGTATTTTAAATCATGAAAAGACAAATAAAAATACTGAGCAAGGTAAAATAGAAGCCGTGACAGCTTTTCTATTAGTTTGCAGAATACAGTAATTATTCTTTTTTATTTAAGCGCATTAAGCTATTTATTCAGTACAATGTGCCTCTTTATAGCATACATAATTGCCAGTTTAATTATTCTTCCTCACCTCCACCCAGATTAATATTACTGGTGTTTGCAGATGGAGGCTGTGCAGAGTTATTCTCGGTGGAGAAGCTTGCTGTCTCTGGGCCATACAGAAACAGAGACAGCTTCCGCCTCTCCCTCACACTCTGACACCATGTTGCGACATTGATTCCTGTAGGGCCAAACTCCACCCCCCACAAAATCCATCTGATGTATGTATGTGACTTGCTAGTTATGTGTGTTATTGTGTGTCTACATGGGCTAGTAAAAATCTATTTAAATGTCTGAGATTGTGTAATTGGTTTCACTTTACGTGAAATTGGTTTACTTATATGTTGCTGATGAGGAATGATGATGAGTGTTAATTAGGTATGTGTTAAAGGACCACTCTAGGCACCCGGACCACTTCAACTTAATAAGGTGGTCTGGGTGCCTGGTCCAGCTAGGGTTAACCCATTTTTTTTTTTATAAACATAGTTTCAGAGAAACTGCTATGTTTATAAATAGGTTAACCCAGCCTCTGAAGCCTCTAGTGGCTGTCTCATTGACAGCCGCTAGAGAAGTAAACCAAAATCACAGTGAGAAGACGCCAGCGTCCATAGGAAAGCATTATGAATGCTTTCCTATGAGACTGGCTGAATGCGCGCTCAGCTCCTACCGCGCATGCGCATTCAGCCGAAGAGGAGGCGGAGAGGAGGAGGAGAGCTCCCAGCCCGGCGCTGGAGAAAGGTAAGATTTTAACCCCTTCCTCTCCCCAGAGCCCGGCGGGAGGGGGACCCTGAGGGTGGGGGCACCATAGTGCCAGGAAAATGAGTATGTTTTCCTGGCACTATAGTGGTCCTTTAAAGAGAGAATGCATAACTGCACCACTAATTACATTTTTGCCTTATTCCTAGGTTTCAGGAATGGAGTCGAAATGCTAGAAAAATTGGGTAATCCCCGCTTGTACTCTAGATCCCTGTTATACTCTAGAAATGTAATAAAAATGTAATAGCATTTTCCAGGTTGTGAGTGTCTCGTTTTTAGTTTTACCATGTACAAAATAACTGCTTTGCTTGTGATCAATCACAGCGATTTCAAAATGTCAACAACCTTTCGTAAGGTGCTGTGGGTTTATTAACAGGTTGGCATTTGAATCATTGTACTAATGCGTCTTATGTATTTTCTA
The DNA here is from genome assembly GCA_933207985.1 of Pelobates cultripes. Lineage (NCBI taxonomy): Eukaryota > Metazoa > Chordata > Amphibia > Anura > Pelobatidae > Pelobates > Pelobates cultripes. The sequence continues at coordinate 18,690,592 of OW240913.1, read as the reverse complement.
AGCTCCCTAGCTAGGGGATATGAGGGTTGTGTGATTTAAGAACATTCTAGATTGCTCTGCCCAAAAGCAATCATATTCAAAATAGTTACTAATAAATACACATTTCAATAACTGTGAGATAAGTCTCAGAACCTAAAATAACCCGTACCTACCTCCTTCTAAAAATACATAAATAATTGTGAGTATCAGAGCTCTTGGAAATAATTCTTTATTTTTGTACTAAATGACAGGTTTGTGTAATTCATTGCTTGTGTAACGCCCACACAATACCTGCCTGGTTACAGCCACTAAAACAAGATAAGGAAGTAGGTGTGTATGCCTTTAAAAGCCCAGAGTTGTTGAGCTGGTTTCATTGTTTTGTAACGTCACGAAGGACTTCTGAGAGTGAATGAGACCGAGAGCCACTGTGCCAGTTACAGGGGTAAGAGGACAGGACAAAGATATAATATTATATGAAAAAAATGGAATGTAATAATGACTTCCTAAAATAGAACTTTATGAACTCTAACTGCCAGGGAAGAATGCTACCTAAAATCGTATCGCTACCAATGGCAACATTTATGATAGATTTTTGTAGAAATGGGTGGATATACTGCAAAATCAAAACCAAATCTGATTTCTGAATATTTCCAGACAGCTTCAAAATTCGACAGATTTTTTTCCAATTGCTACTCTAGGAAAGCATTTATATACGGAGTATGGGGGCTGTTAGTCTGCTTATAGGGCTGTACATGGGATAAATATATGTTGTAATTCATGGCTTCTTATAAACATGTCACATTATCAGGTTTATTCACTGAAGTGAGGATTGTCGGGAATTCAAAGTGAATTTCAAATTTAAGGTTTACGAAGCCTTAACTGATTTGGAGAATTTTTCCACTTTGGATATTTTCGCCTTTAATTTGAAATTTATGTTGAATTCTTGAAAAATTCTAATTTTAGTGAAAACACTGTATGTCTATAAATATACGCTGTACTATATGTTTTATTTTTGAAACGTTTTTTGTGTGAATGTCAGTAATTGCCTTACAATAAATCGAGATTAATATTATGATTAGGCAGAATGCAAGATCGGGCCCACCTCCTAGAGCCCTCGGTGTGCGTGTGCCTGAGTTTGTGTGTGTGCGTGTGTGTGTTGCAGCTGCATGGTGTGTGTGCATATGTGTGTGTTGTGGCTGCATAGTATGTGTGTGTGTTGCGGCTGCATTGTGTGTGTGTGTGTGCGCGTAGGGGGCTGTGAACTGTGTGAAGGAGAGGTTGAGCTTTCCTCTATACGCTAGTTGAGAGAGGGGGTTATCTCCCAGATTTCAAAATGTTGGACAGGTCCCCAGGAATTATATTTGCATGGATAGTACCTCAAAACGCAGGAATAACACAGCAAGTTTGTGACTGTTGGCACCTATGTATCCCTGGTGGTCCAGCAGAGCTGTGGAGACCATTCCCTGGTGGTCCAGTGGGGAAGTATTGTGGTCTTCCCCAATATTGGGTGCAGATCACTTAAAAAACTTCCTTGCTGTTCCAGCACTCAGTCAAAGACTCGATACCCTGGTTGTGGTGCTCTGAGTTATTGAGTAGTGCCGGGGGACTGCGAGGGAGTTTTGGGCCGACCACCAAACTTCCTCAATTGCAGTGAGAGGGCGCATGGCTGAGCACAGAGATGTATCACATACAGAGCCATAATGCCAGGCTCAAACATGGGACCATCCGAGCCAGGGCGTCAGGTGGTTCGCCTAATGGCTAATTATAGTGAGCTGGAATCCTAGTGGCAAAATTAGGCCTAAATAGAGAGCTGGTCATGAAAATTCTAACTCTGCTAAAGTTACAGCTTGGTATTTAAATCTAGTTTTTGACACGCATTTTAATTTTCTACAGTGTACTCAAATTTAGTGAATATACACTGTAGGTCACATCCCGCAACATTAGCCTTACACGAATCAATCAATGTAAATGTTTCTTCATACCCTTTGATTTGGGTGTAAATATTTATTTGGTTTTTTTATGCGCTGGATCTCCAGGAACCCTAATCTGTTTGAATGGAGTGGAGGGAGCTTGGCACCCCGCTGGCACTATGCCTGGTAGGAAAGACGAGAGGCACACTCCATAGCCTGCACCCTACAGCTCACAAGGTGTTATGATAGAGTTCCCCAACGCCAGTACTTAAGACTATGATAAGATCCCTGTTTTGGGGCCCAATAAATAGCTCTTTCTTCCTTTATTCCTTTGACACTGTTGGGTAAAACATATTTTTTCACCTTTCGCAAATTAGCCAGCTTCTGGCAGAATGTGTGATAAATATGCTTTGTGATGCATCGGGCTGTAGTTCTAAAAAGCTATTCTAATGTAATGCTCTAAAAGTGGAGCAGTGAACATGGAAATCATCAGGATGCTAACGCCCATTGCACCACTCTTAGTATTTTCCACCAAGAATAATTTACCAAAAAGATGAGCCATTGTCTCCATGAACACGTTGTGTATAAAATATGTATGATAAGATATGAAATGCATGGGATCTATTGATTGTGTACATTAACCACTCAATGCTGATTGTAATCACTCTTGACGCACCAAAATAATACTCTGAAACAGGAAGGGCAAAGGGACAAATGGAATTTTGTGTTGGAAACCCGTTACTTAGCAATAACAAGACCATTAATCCTGCACACTGCACCATATTGTTACAATCAAAAGTGTACAACAAATACAAAACTACCATTCATCTTAGAGGGACACTCCACTGTCCAAATAAAAAAATAAATCAAAATCACTGTTTAGTAGATACATCCCCAATGAAACCACGCATACTTTTAATTATGCTTTTTACCGTTGGGGTACGTTTGCAAGCCCTCCCCTACTAACCCTGCCTAGGCCTTCTGTGGCTGTCCAATCACAGACTTCCCAATGCAGCTCAATGAGAAGTCTTTGCAAGGCAGGTGCTCTGGGCAATTGCTGCCTCTTGAGTTTAGCTTAACTGAGTTAAACAAACCAGGACGTAACAGGAACCTATTGTCTAATTGACAGCCAGGAGGGTATAACCAGGTCAGTTTAGATAAATGTCAATTTCTACTGAAATCTGCACTTTTTTTGTAAAATGAAAGAAGAGGGCACACATTCAGCAATCTCAAGTGCTTTATTTATTTATAAAATATTTTACCAGGAAGGATACATTGAGATTTCTCTTGTTTTCAAGTATGTCCTGGGTCCACAAATCATTGCATTGTTACATTAGGGTACGATAAAATACAAAAACAATATTAATACACAATAAATACAAAATGTAACATAGAACAGGTAGGAAATATATAATCAACCATGACAGGTGCATTCTGTTTTGAGGTATGTAGAGAGGGATCTCTTAAAGGACTTTAGGCTTAGGGAAGATTTAAAATTGTGCGGGAGGCCGTTCCACAATTGCGGTGCTCTGTAGAAGCACTGGGTCTGTAGTGACCCTTAAAGAGTTATACTGTGTATGATGGGAAGACAGTGAGATGTACAGTGAAGTGATGGTTAACATGTACACTCTAGACTGTATTCCCAGTGATTCTCAGCTTCTGACTATTGTTCACCTCTGTCTGCACTGACAAGGAGAGACGGTTTTGGCTTATGATATACTAAAAAGTCAATCACACTGCACAACTGCTTTAGGTTGGACAGGGCACGCAAGCTAGGCTGACCCATTGGGCAGCCCTTACACTTCGGACCACCCAGGGGCCCTGTCGGGCACCGTGGTCCTTTTAATAGCTCACTGCATTCTGTGGGCTTCGTATACCGCCTGTTGGCTCGCTGTGGTCTATGGGCTTCTTATTACACCTGCTAGCTAACTGCCGTCAGTGAGGCCTTCTAATTCCACCTATTTTAGCTCGCTGTGATCTATTGGAGTTCTTTTTCTCCTCTTTTTTCTGATCACGGAGCCTGAGTTTTTTTTTATAGAATATATAAACCTGTTCTATGAAGCTCTGCTCAGAGCGATGAATGAGAGGCGTGCACCTTGTTAAAACAGATTATAGATTCCATATTGTGAGAAACATGGTATTGTATGTTGTCACCTTATGAATGAAATCATCTGTACTAGGGGTGGATGTGAGCATAGTATGTAGTTTAGGTTCTAAAGTGAGAACAGAGCCTTAAAAATCAGATCGCTAAATTAAGGCCAAAATAGCCAACCTGTGGCTATAGTTGGGTTGGAGAATTTTGCCAAATCATCTATTTTGGCCTTAAATGTATAATTCAGTTTACAGGTCACTACAACTTTCTGTTTAGCGTATAAACCAGTAAAACGTAAATTGTGGTTAACTAAAAGCTGAGTTGCAACATTTAGGCCAACCAGGTTTGCAAAAGCCACCATGTTTTCTGGACATTTTATACTTCAATTTTTGAGATGGTGCTGCCCTGTTGTGTGCAGAATTCATATACTGCAGTTTAGAAATCACTACTTTAATCATGGAGGAACCTAAATTAACTACTTTGATTAGGTATTAAATGTCCCTCCTGCATATAATTGCTACATACAGGACAGGACTGCTCATGAATAAATGAAGACTAGCCTTAAAAAAACACATGGTGGATCTGGAAATCCTATGGTTGGACAGGACTGGGCCACGTGTATATGTCTTCATATATTATTAAGACTACAGTATGGCACATTCCTTGGTCAGACTGTGTTCCATACTGTTGAGATGCATCATCGAGTCTGGTTCCTTACGTCTGACACTTCAAAGGATAGATAACGTTGTATCAGTTATCAGAATTTTGTGTGTGTGCTCACATTGAACATGTGTTCTGTGAGTGCTGTTTGCTTGTTAAGCAATGACTTGTGTGTGTGTTTCATGGTATCCAGCAGCTTTGTTTTGTGTACCACGGCAACGTCAAACAGCCAGTAAACTATCATTAATAGGTTTCTATCCCTCCACCTAAAACATTGTTTGCAGACAATTATAACGTCATTACATTTAACTTCACACCCTGAGTAGAACTCGTAGCATTGCCTCTGTAAAGACAAAACAAGTTGAACTACAGCAAAGTATTGCATGGTGATACGTGACACAGTATGTTTTGTATGTAGATATTGTACAAGTCAACTGACATACTAATAGGGACTGACAGCTGTTATTGGGTTTTTGTTTTTTTTTAAGCCAGTGTCATTAGCATGAATTGCTGATTTGTTGTGAAATGCTCCCAGAATACATACAGAATACAAATGCTCCCAGAATGATTTGCACATGGAACCCAAACTGAGAATTGTCAGGGATTGACCAGGCAACTGCAATGGTTAAAAATAAATAGTTCATAGGTTTCAACAGAATTTGCTGGGACAGTCCTGCATTTTGGGGTACAGACCCTGCAAAAATAGGTCACATAGAACTTCCCCACATTTTGCAATCTGGAAGCGACTGGAGATTAGGACCGTGCTCGGAGAACTTCAGCAGCGCTCCATGCATGGTCTGTAGGCAGGGGCAGACTGTCAGTCAGCCTGGCCACCCACTTTAGGGGCAGGTCCGCCCCTTTGCCAGGGCTCAATGCAGCCTCAATCCCAGATACCCAGTAGGTAGGCAGGGTAAATTAGCTGGTATGTGAGCTGGAAATTAACTGAATTGGAAACATTTTCAATTCAATTGATAATGCATATGTGCAGTGGTGGAACTACCGTGGTCGCAGGGGTCGCAGCTGCGACCTGGCCGTTACACCGCGCGGGCCGGGCCCGCATTTTCAGGGGCCCATTGGGTGGCCCATGCTGTTCGGGCCACCCGATGCTATGTATTTCCAGGGGGCCCGGTCAGCGCTTTAGCAGCGTGACCGGACCCCCTTTGATGATGTCAGATACTGGGAGGAAGTGACTGCCCCGGTCACTTCCTCCCAGCTACCACCGGGAGCCATGCGGGAGGAAGGAGAGGAGGGAGTCAGAGTGGGAACACCCATCAGGCTGAGCCACTGTACCCCAGGGAAAGGTATGTGTGTCTATATGAATGTTTCTCTGGATGTGTGTGTCTGTATGTGTGACTGCCTGTCTGTGTGTCTCTTTGTCTGTGTGTCTGTCTGTATGTGTGTCTGTGTGTGTGTGTGTATGTCTGTCTGTGTGTGTGTATGTCTGTCTGTCTGTCTATTTGTATGTGTGTCTGTATGTACGTATGTGTGTGTGTGTTGTATGTATGTCTGTCTGTATGTATGTGTGTCTGTGTCTGCATGTGTGTGTGTTCGTATATATGTGTGTGTCTGTATATATGTGTCTGTGTGTGTTTGAATGTATGTGTCTGTATATATGTGTGTGTGTCTATGTGTTTGTGTGTGTGTCTATGTGTGTGTCTGCATCTGTATCTGTTTGTATGTGTGGGGGGAAGGGGAAAACGTATGGGAAGGGGACGGTAGACGTATGAGGGGAGGGTGGCGTGGTGGTAGATGTCGGAGGCGGGGCCCAGGACTGTTTTCGCACCAGGGCCCCGTGGTTTCTAGTTACGCCTCTGCATATGTGTTATAGCTGCATTATCAATGAAGCCCAGATATGATGGTCCCTCAGCACCGAGAAGACCCTTAGTTAAAGAGACAGTCTAACTACCAAAAGCATATAATCGCAATGAAGAAAAGATCCTGGTCCTGCAGACCTGTCATTCTGTTTCTGAGAAGTGGCACTTCTCACAATTCCCACTGCTGTAGTGACTGACAGACAGAAAGCCAATACGGGCTTCAGAGTAGAATAGATTCACTAACTGAATCTATGCTACATCTTGTATCCATGTATGCTGGATCCAGCAATGCACCAGTTGTTCTCAGCACTTCCATATAAGAATCATTTCAAGTTGGTAACTTCATCGAGGGTGAATTGGGCTGCAGTGGTCCTGGATTAAAGATAAGTTTAATTGCAGTTTTAACCCTTTTTTTTTCTTAAATGAGGGCCATTAATCTAAACTAATAAAGGAAGACAACCAATTTTTAAGAAAATATTGATTTTTATAATTGGCGTGTTCCTTTAATATCAAACTGCTTAACAATAGGTTGCTACTAAACTGGGACAATGACAATGAACTCTACTGGTAAGGTTGCCCAATTGGCTTTCTTTTTATTTTTTCTCCATTTTCTTTTAAATGTTTACTAGCATTTGACATCATTATCCAGTTCATTGCAGGCGGAGGCAGGGCCTAGTTTGAGTAGAAACATTTTCCAACCCCTAAATATAATCAAGTAAATATGTTTTTTTATTTTTTTATTTGAAATTAAAATATTTCCAGGATGTTTACTGTGAAAATTAAGCATGAGCTCTCAGGAGTTCTCTGTGCTTGTCACTAAAAAAATGAATGGGATTTTGGAAGAAATTTCATTATCACGATAGTATCTTGGCATTTCCATCACAAAGCATTGTATAGCGGTGACGTTTGATCATCGGAGATTATTTGCAGTGTGCCATAACTGATTATTTGTCGATTTCGATGACCAGTTTAAAAATTAGACAGCAGGAAGATGCTATAAGCTGTCTAGACAGGGGTAAAAACTGACTAACGAATATTAATGGTTTTATCCTCAAAGATTTTTCTTGATTAGTAATGTGAAAATCAGACAGGACATAGTTGAAAATGAGAGAAATCTCAACGTACCCTTTCTGGTAAAATATTTTATAAATAAATAAATTTTACAAATAGAAATATGTCTGAAAGGACATTATTATTTATTTGGAATACTGTTCGAAATTGTGTATTGGAATAATTCTGGAAGATCCTCAGAATGTTTTATGATGAAACTTTCCTTTCTTCATTACAGGTCCAAGGGATATTGTGCTAAATATCTGGTAGGACATCTCTTGTGCAATGTCTACAGCAATCGTGGAATGTATCAGTTCATTGTCTGTTATTGCCCAGCAACTGCGAAGATTACCTTGGATCTTGGAAAGTGGGTTCCCAAAAATGCCTTCTACTGTCATGGAGTCTGATGTTCCTCGAATTTTCAGAGAGCCCTACATCCAAACAGGGTATAGACCGATAAACCAGAACTGGAAGTATTATTTTCTTAGTCTTTTCCAGAAGCACAACGAGTCTGTCAACGTATGGACGCACCTTCTGGTGGCTCTGGCCGTTCTCCTCAGGTTCCGAGCATTTGCAGAATCTGAGACTTTTTCCTGGGAAACTATGTCCTTTCCTTTGGTTATTTATGTGTTATCTTCATTAACGTACCTTACCTGCAGCATGCTTGCGCACTTGCTGCAATCCAAATCAGAGCTGGCGCATTATTCGTTTTACTTCATGGACTATGTTGGAGTTTGCACTTATCAGTATGGGAGTGCCTTGGCTCACTACTACTACAGCTCTAACCAAGGGTGGTATGATGTAGCTTGGCCTTTCTACTTACCAGGAGCTGCTTTCCTCGGGTGGATGTCGTGCATAGGTTGCTGCTATGCAAAATATCGTTACAGAAGACCCTACCCAGTCATGAGGAAGCTATGCCAGGTTGTCCCAGCTGGTCTCGCGTATATCTTAGATATAAGCCCAGTCATTCACCGCATATTGAATTGTCACCTGGACAGCTGCACAGATATGTCTTTTTGGTTCCACTGTCTGCAGATCATTTTCTTCATCATTGGTGCTTATTTCTTCTCCTGTCCAGTTCCGGAAAAATATTTCCCTGGTTGTTGTGACATTGTAGGACATGGACATCAAATATTTCACGTGTTTTTAGGTCTATGCACGTTGTCACAGCTGGAGGGAGTTCTTCTAGACTATAACAATAGGCAGGAGCACTTTAGAGTTCGGTACAGTTCCGGATACACCCAAATGTCATGTATATCCTTCTTCCTGCTTATATTAAGCAGTGCTGTCTCTGCAATTTATCTACAACAAAAGATCAAAAAGCAGCTAGCCGAGAAAGACTTCTAGCAGTGGTGCTATTTTATTATATATATATTTTTAAATTAACAATGTAACACTCTGACTAAACTGTATAGTAAAATAAAACTGTGTATTAACAGGGCTAAAAGTCATGTTTGTAATGGAAGTGCAACATAAGAGTATATAGACAAAGCACTTGTCACTACTTGCAGATACAACTTAGTGTTGGTGCACTACTTAAAGGGCATCTTCGACCTTAAAATGTATTAATTTATACATGTTTTGTTTCTAATTCATAGAAAGAACAAAAGACAATAATGGTCAAAATTAAATATTTCCAAATTGTCCGTTTCACAGTTACGCACTTAATAATTTGTATATATAATGTTGAATACATATATATTGAATTCCCTCTTCTCTGTATGCCAGTGAGGGGTGTGATTCATTACCTTGTTCTCCATTTTTGGTAGAAGCTGATAACTTCTGGCTGCCTTGCAAAAGGTGTAAAAAAGGGAGCTGAGTTCAGAAAGGGCATTATTTTGTTAGGAAAGGTTTGCCCAACTCCAGTCTACTGATGTAATAAAGCCATAATTTGAAAACTTAGCGATATCTTCTTCCTGGAGATCTTCCTTAATGGGGAAGAGAATGTGTAAAAGATAGATAGGTCTACCTATGTAAGTGTGGGGGCCACCATGATGGAAATCAAGATGACTGGAAGTAAATATCACCATATCTTATAGGTCAGGTTGGCTTTTCGAGCAACGAGTCAGGCTCTGGGCAACCATTGAAACTCGGCTGCTTGCCACATATGAAGATTATCCATAATTATTAAAAAAAAACATATGAAATGTTTTGAAAAGCAAAAAGCATGGGCATTTTATAGATGAATTAATTTGATGGAAAATGTCTTGTAGATGACCAAACCACTGGTTAATGTATAAAAGCTCATGTCATGAGATTACCACTTTTAGTGCCTGAACTATGGGGGAGAATGTACTGTGCAATGATATAGATTTTGACAAAATCCAGCCTTATGAGTGCTCTAGACGAAGTGCCTAGACCATAAGTGATCCACATGACAGAATTTGAAAACAATGATGGGACTTATACAATGAATGTCAAGTAGATGCTGTGGGAGTGGACATTTTTTAAATCTGCTGACCTCCCTCACGTGTCCATGATACCATCCTTAGCAAATATAATTTATTATTGCTCCTTTTGCTGCTGTTTCCTTAAGAACCAATTTTCTATCACCCATTTGGGGGAAAGAACTTACATTAAGAGTTACTCAGTGGTACTGTGTTTTGGATGTCCACTTATCGTACATACTGACCTCTTCCTAAAATGTTGTTGTCTTTTTGAAAAAACCTTTTGTACTTATATTATGTCTTAAAATGTGAATTGGTGCTGGCAAAAATAATATTCTCCTGCCAATTTAAATGTACCTATTGTTATTTTAGAGGCTGCACTAATTAACAGTTTCCATCAGTTCCAGTTCCAATCACCAAGTTTTAAAGTATAATGTTGCTGAGCGGAAAATCTGGTTGAGGTTTCCAGGTTACACAGGAATATCAACTCTGGATGCAATGAAACCAGAATTTCGAGAAACTTTACTGAATGAACGTCGACACCAGGTTGCAATGTTTAAGCTCCTGTGTCGAAGATTAGACCAGACCATTCCAGTGTAGAGCATTGGGTACGTAGTATGGATTCTGTCTAGCAAGACTCAGAATGTATAGATATGATATAGATATGATATGTAGATCCATGTAGATGTCTACTTAATTCAGCAAAGCCTTTTGTACCCATCTACCATGCAAGGAACACTAAGAATTCATCGGATGGTTCTGAGTCATTCACGGTGGTCTACTTTAAAAAATACACGTGTTAAGTATAACTGTAACAAACCTCTCTCCTGGTACTGTTTATCATGTGTTATTTATTGATTATTCCAATAGGGATGCTTCATTTAAATTCTAGGTCCTACTGACCTGTGAACTAATGTACTACCAACATTCTCAACATGTGCAGTAAATTAATGTATCTGTTTTATACTTGATTTTTGATGTTTACTATGTAATCACTTACTTGCCTTAAACTTTGTACTGAAATGGACTTTCTTCATTCCGTAGCAAGGCTGGTAAGCTGCCTGCTGGTAGATAAACTCTCACAAGCCTCTGCCAGCCTCTGCTCTGCTTAACCACTTTTGGAGAAGACCAGTGATCAGGTCAAGATTTTCAGAATGGGCATACCCCAGTGTGTTTTCTAACTGCCATGTTTACAGTTACAGTAGCATGGCAACTAAATAAAACATATGAAGGAAAATAATTCTGCTTGTGTCTTTGTTTTATCAGCATTGCATAGTTTAAAGTGACACTATAGACACCCAGACCACTTCAGCTCATTTAAGTGGTCTGGGCGCAGTGTCCCAGTCCCACTTAGTCCTGCAAAGTAAAATATTGCAGATTTTGAGAAACTGCAATACTTACCTTGCAGGACTAAGACTACCTCTAGTGGTTGTCAATCAGGACCATGGGAGAGAGGGTGGAACGGAGGGTAGTATAATGCTAGGAATACAGCTTTGCATTCCTAGCACTATAGTTCCCCTTTAAGGGAATCATCCGTCATCCACTAAGGTAAAAAAAATAAATACTATCAATAGATTGGATGTAATATATTTCCACACTTATTTACAAAACCAGGAGTTGCAATTTTTTTACGCAAAAATAGCCAAACTGGCAAAATTCCAAGACTTTCATACAAAACAAATTCCTTTTTAATCCATAGCCGAACAAATCGATTTGTCCAGAATTTACCTGTTGAGCCTTGTTCATTGAATAAATCTAAACAAAAATGGACAATTTAGCTATGTTTCCAATTCAACTTTTTCGTGCAATAATTTACAAAACAAAGGCCTTCTGTGAAACACTATCACCACTAAAGTGCATTGAACAGGTTTTGATGCCAAGCCAGAGGTGTCCACTCCCATTTTATGCATTCAAACTGGCTTAGAACAGTTTTACTTCTAACCTAGGGTCCTCCCTACCGCCACTCTGTAGCATCCTGCAGAGCGTGAATCTTCTGCTTAGGATTTTTTTTGGTGCTTCTGAGCTAATCTGCGTAGTCCATTGCTATATTATCGGCTGCAAATATACGGCTAAGCTGGGCTTCACTTAGGCAGGGAGCTTCCACCTCTCTCTACTGGCTATATTGGAGGCAGGGAGTGGCGCCCGCAAGACCCCAGGTAATTCTAATTCTAATTCAGTTTGACTACTTACAATGGTGGGGTGCCTGAATACTCCAGGCCCTCCAGTGAGCTGCAGTGGTCCAGGAACAGTCATGGTGCTTGTACTGCTTCTTTTACTCGACACTCCAGGACAGAGTTGACCCTCTTTGATCTAATGCATTGTATACAAAAGGCAAAAAATTAAAAAATCCTTATCTTTTCAAGTCTTTACTTTTGCTGTAAATCTCTCTTTTGCCTTCAGCCCTATCCTAAATGGAAGCGTTATATATAGAGAAATAGTATTAAAGCAGATTTAAATAACATATTGAACAGAAAAACAACTTCTCCTGTTTTTGGAATAAATCATTTCCATTTAAGATTTTCTTAACTCACTGATGCTGATTGCATCTGAGGGTCTCCTGACATTCCTTGGGAGGATGAGGGAAGGACCATGGGTGGCCAGTTATAATCACTTTGTATGGAAAGAGACTAGACAAAGACACTAAGGTGCCAAAACGTAGCAAGGTGCATTCCATTGGATGATTTGTTGAATCAAGGTTTGCATTGAAGAATTGGGGTGCAGAGGAATTACACACTTTATTCAAGTAGAGATTGCAGCCGTATTAGTCCAGTGATGTAGATGTAAAAAACAAATAAAATTTGTATCTTGTAATACCTTTTTTATTGGATTAACATAATTTTTTAATGACAAGCTTTCGAGAGTTTCCTCTCTTCCTCAGGTCTGAGGCAACACTGATCAATCTGAAAGAGTCCAACACCCAAAATAACCGATGCCAGAGATAGTCATGGGTTGGTTTGTGGATTTTTATGATTGTTTCATAGCGGCATTTACAAAGAAGGCCACTTGGAAAATCCCCCCATAAATAGAACTTTGACGTCAATCTTCAATGAAATCATTTCATCTTTATTGTCGGACACACCCAGTCATATACATGTAGGAAGGTGAGAATATAGAACACAGTAATATTTAACTAATTGAGACCAATAAAAAGAGAGCCCTAAAAACTAACATCTGAGGTAGAAAATGAGGGGGAGATACATTTATTTTGAGACAAACAATACAGACCAGACAGCCTATTCTGAACCAGACATCAAATAACTCTGTGCCACAATATACAAAATTCACAGTTTCCACTTGCCGCTAGCCACTAGTGAGGGAAAATTCCACCTTGGTGACTAGGAATTCACGTCTGGAGGGTGCATGGCACTCACCTGGACTGCAGTGGTGAGTAAAGCCTGGCTAGTAGTGTAAGACTTGGAATTTGAACCCTTGGAGATCTATATAATATGACACACTGGGTGTGTGGTATGAACCTTGGATTGATGGACATTAAGTGATGGTTATCACCATGCCTTTTGCCCCTTATCCTTCAGGTATGTACATATGAGTGAAATGCAATCCCACCCTTGGCACTTCCCATAACATACCACCAAGCATTGGACATAAAATCAATATGTGAGGGGACAGAACCAGAATGTGCATCACTGGTGACATGATGCTACCAGGAATGTGGTGCATCAACCTGCAAGCCAGCCAACCATGGCAGTTTGTGTACAGGGTGCTGCGGAATCCACTTGTATAGAAATGTTCTGTGTTAGATCATTTAATGACATGCTCTCGTTGTTCTCTTTTAGGGACTTTTCTTTGGTGTCACATTTTCTTACAGGGAATGGCTAAAGTGTTTCTCCAACCTCCATGAGCACTTCAGGTTTTAGCTAGTCCCACTTCATCAAACTTGATTACTTCAGACAATGCAATGCTTTGAGAGGCTATTGCGCATGTGCGGCAAAATGCCACACTGCAACAATTTGCATCTCCTCAGAGAGATGCATTAAATCAGTGCATCTCTGTTGGGAGTGTTCAGTGCCTCCATGCAGAGCATGGAGATGCTGAACGCTAGTGCTGCAAGTTGAGCAGTACTGAACAAGGAAGCACCTCTAGTGGCCATCGAAGTGACTGTCCCTTGGCAGCAATGCAAATACTGCCTTATCTTTAAAAAGGCAATGTTTACATTGCTCAGCCTCTAGGGACAGGCTATAGACAGCACATTAAGCTGTAAAGGTTCTGGTGACTATAGTGTCCCTTTAACTATGTTTGGTACACTTTAAAACATTCAGACACACATAGGCCAGGTACAGATGGGCAGTAAGGGCAATAATACGTAAAGTCCCTATTAACTCCTCTTTTTTTCAGACTCTACACTTTTTGTGGGCTGTTGGTGGATTCTACTATGGAACTGTTTTCCACAGAGTCTTTGAACATCTACAGATTGTAATAACGAGGGATAGGGGGGCTGGCAAAAACAAAATGTCAGACAAAAGCTGGTTGCATTGGTTTTTACACAGTATGCAGAAGTTATATAGGTGGCAACTTTTTTATACCAGGTTTTTACGGTGAGTACTATATACACACAAAATGGACACCTCATATAGTATAAAAATAAGCTTTATTGAATGATAATAATAAAAATAATATACCTACACACTTGTATACAAATCACAGATAACTCAATAATGAATATACCTGTGCAATAAATTTATATACAAAAGTATATGTATTGTCATACAGACTCAAAATATAATTTTCACAACGATGATGATCAAAATAATAGGAGGAATTAAATAAACTGCTGTATAAAGAGTGTTTTACCTTATCATTGTGACACGCAACAACCATCCAACATTTCGGCTGGAATGACCATTGTCAAGTGAAATTCAAAATGGACGTGTCTGCGCAGATATTTTGGCCAGGGGTGTAATTCTCTGAAATTTGTTTTGACCAAGTGATCAATTAGGGTCCTCATTTTTTGTAGACAATTATACTGGGGGAATTTCTAGGGGCATACTGGGTGTCCCTGGGAGAAGCTGTTCATACCTATCCCTCTTTATAATACCTGTAAAAAGAGGGGTACTTAGGAGTGGTGTTTATGCCAGTAACTCCTAATACTAGATTTTTCACAATCCCCATTACTAACATCAGCATAATCTTCCTGCTGTAGCGAGGACCAGGATTGGCAGTGAGATATTGACTGGCATAGAATATTGTTTGCGCAAAACATAAACTCAAAGATGCCATCCGTCATAAACAGGCTAAAATAACTATCTGGCTCACAATTCTCAACTATGGTTGTGATGCCAGGGGTTGACAAAAATAGGGGTATTTCGGCGACATTAATATTAAGTACAGTGCGGCGTTCTGAGCTCCTCCTGATCGCCAGAAGGCTCGCTAAATGTGTCACTGTCAGATAGGTCAAAGGAGTCACTCTCCTCTGACACACAAATCAGCCTCAACATCTGTATAGTAATTAGGCATGTGCATGGGGAAAATTTTCGGTTCGGTTCGGCATACCGAAATTCTGGATTTTCGCAATTCGGGACTTCGGCAATTCGGTACTTCAAGACTTCGGAACTTCGGCAACTTTGGAACTTCGGCACTTCAGTACTTCAGAACTTCGGCACTTCAACACTTCGTAAATTCGGCAAGTTCGGCACTTCGACACTTCGGAACTTCGGCAACTTCGGCAACTTCGACACTTCGGAATTTCGGAACTTCGGCACCTCGGGACTTCTATTGCAGCTGATTAGTAGATAACTCCCTAATTCCCACGGTATTAGGGAGATATCTACTAAAAGGCTGAAAGGCCTAAATTGGTCTTTCAGCCAAATTGACTAATACTAAGTAAACATTAGCGGTGGGTGGGGGCCCTAAATACTAATAAGGGGGGGACCTATTGTCCTCCCCCCTGCCCCCAACCCTGAGCGGTGGGTGGGGGCCCTAAAAAAATGCCCCCCCAGGTGTCTAGGGGTCCCCAAACCCCTAGTCACCCCCTCCCCCCCCAAAAAAAATTATCCCCCTACCTAACCCCTCACCCTAAAAATAATGAGGGCGGGACCTTTAACTAAGTTCCTGTAAAAAAAAACAAAAAAACTTACCATTCGATGTTTTCTTTCTTCTAAAATCTTCTAAAAAACCATAATAACCGACGCAATTATATAAAAAAAAAAAGCGAGCGCAAAAAAAAAAAATCCATCTTCACCCAGCGAGGGCTCCGCGCAGACTGAGCTCTGCAGGGCGGGGGAAGGCTTATAAAACCTTGCCCCGCCCTGCAATTAGGCTCAGAGCACTCTGATTGGTGGGTTTAAGCCATCCAATCAGAGTGCTCTGACAGGTAAATGAAGAGACTGACAGGTAAGTCTCTACATTTACCTGTCACAGCACTCTGATTGGTTGGCTTGAAATTCACCAATCAGAGTGCTCTGTGTCATTTGATGAAGGTGTTTTGGAATTTTCCCATGCTGTGTAATTTGACTCATATCACTCTGATTGGTTACTTAATCCACCAATCAGAGTGTTATGAGTCAAATTACACAGCGTGGGAAAATTCCAAAGAACTTTCCCACGCTGTGTAAAATGACACAGAGCACCCTTATTGGTGGATTTCAAACCAACCAATCAGAGTGCTGTGACACTTTTTTTTTTTACAGGTACTTAGTCAAAGGTCCCCCCTCATTATTTTTAGGGTGAGGAGGGTAGATAGGGGGTTATTTTTTTTTGGGGGGAGGGGGTGACTAGGGGTTTGGGGACCCCTAGTCATCTGGGAGGGGGGTTAACATTTTTATTTAGGGCCCCCACCCGCCACTCAGAGGTGGGGGCCGGGGGGAGGACAATAGGTCCCCCCCTATTGGTATTTAGGGCCCCCACCCACCGCTCAGGGGTGGGGGCCAGGGGGGAGGACATTAGCCCCCCCCTTATTCCAATTTAGGGCCCCCAACCACCGCTCAGGGGTGGGGGCCAGGGGGGAAGGCATTAGGTCCCCGCCCCCTTATTTTACTGTAGCGCCCCCATCCACCGCTCAGGGGTGGGAACCAGGGGGGAAGACATTAGGTCCCCCCCCTTATTAGTATTTAGGGCCCCCACCCACCGCTCAGGGGTGGGGGCCAGGGGGAGGACATTAGGTCCCCCCTCTTATATTACTGTAGGGCCCCCACCCACCGCTCAGGGGTGGGGGAGGGGGTAGAACATTAGGTCCGCCCCTTCTTATAATTTAGGGCCCCCACCCACCACTCAGGGGTGGGGGCCGGAGGGAGGACATTAAGTCCCCCCCCTATTCTGATTTAGGGCCCCCACCCACCGCTCTGGGGTGGGGGCCAGGGGGGAGGACATTAGGTCCCCCCCTTATTCAGATTTAGGGCCCCCACCCAACGCTCAGGGGTGGGGGACCGGGGGGAGGACAATAGCCCCCCCCATTATTTTACATCAGGGCAGCACCCGCCGCTTAGGGGTGGGGGCCTTTAGTTTGACGCGCGAGTGGGGGCTCGGGAGGGGGGACCTTATTTTTTGGGGTTTTTTTTACAGTGAGCAGCTCACTGTTTAATAGACATGCCCCTACTCGCGGTATATTGTGTAAGGTAATTGTATCACAGGCAGAGGGGAGGGTTTTGTGTCGGAGTGTCTGAGTGTATTGTACATGTTTATTGGTTGTTTTCCAAAACCTGTGGGTGGTACTAATGTGTAAGAATGTGTACATAAGAACAATAAACCCACAGGTCTGTCTGTTCACTGCTTGACCCTCAACACAGAACTTTGTCTCGTTCTTGGGGGGGATTTATTGTATGCTGTTCCAGTTCAACTGCTAGGTGTGTAAACCTTTTGTATGGTTTTTCCTATTCGGCTGTTTACAGCATTCATATGGTTTCCTGTTCGGCAGATTGGTGTTCTGCAGTAGCTGTGCCTGTGTCTCTGGAAGGAAAGATCTACTAAACGACGGTTTAACCCTTTTATGCTGAGGGTGCCGTTACAAGATTTATTTAACAAATCATTGTTAACAGGAGTAGTCCCAGAAGATTGGAAGTGAGCGAATGTTGTGCCCATTCACAAGAAAGATAGTAGGGAGGAGTCAGGCAACTATAGGCCAGTAAGCCTTACTTCAGCAGTGGGGAAAGTAATGGAAACCATGTTAAAGGATCTGATTGTTGAACATCTAAAAACACATGTATTTCAAGATCAGAGACAACATGGGTTTACTTCAGGGAGATCATGCCAAACTAATCTTATTGATTTTTTTGATTGGGTAACTAAAATAATAGATCAGGGTGGTGCAGTAGACATTACTTACCTAGATTTCCGTAAGGCTTTTGACACTGTTGCACATAGAAGGCTTATCAACAAACTGCAATCTTTAAGTTTGGATTCCAATATTGTTGAATGGGTAAGGCAGTGGCCGAGTGACAGGCAACAGAGGGTTGTAGTCAATGGAGTATATTCGTAGCATGGGCTTGTCACCAGTGGAGTACCTCAGGGATCTGTACTTGGACCCATTCTCTTTAATATTTTTATTAGTGATATTGCAGAAGGTCTTGATGGTAAGGTATGTCTTTTTGTTGATGATACTAAGATATGTAACAGGGTTGATGTTCCAGGAGGAATTAGCCAAATGGCAAATGATTTAGGTAAACTAGAAAAATGGTCAGAATTGTGGCAACTGACATTTAACGTGGATAAGTGCAAGATAATGCATCTTGGATGTAAAAACGCAAGGGCAGAGTACAGAATATTTGATAGAGTCCTAACCTCAACATATGAGGAAAGGGATTTAGGAGTGATTATTTCTGATGACTTAAAGGTAGGCAGACAATGTAATAGAGCAGCAATAAATGCTAGCAGAATGCTTGGTTGTGTAGGGAGAGGTATTAGCAGTAGAAAGAGGGATGTGCTCATGCCATTGTACAGGACACTGGTGAGACCTCACTTGAAGTATTGTACGCAGTACTGGAGACCGTATCTTCAGAAGGATATTGATACTTTAGAGAGAGTTCAGACGAAGGGCTACTAAACTGGTTCATGGATTGCCGGATAAAACTTACAAGGAAAGGTTAAAGGATCTTAACATGTATAGCTTGGAGGAAAGACGAGACAGGGGGGATATGATAGAACCATTTAAATACATAAAGGGAATCAACACAGTAAAGGAGGAGACTATATTTAAAAGAAGAAAAACTACCACAACAAATGAACATAGTCTTAAATTAGAGGGTCAAAGGTTTAAAAATAATATCCGGAAGTATTACTTAACTGAGAGGGTAGTGGATGCATGGAATAGGCTTCCAGCTGAAGTGGTAGAGGTTAACACAGTAAAGGAGTTTAAGCATGCGTGGGATAGGCATAAGGCCAGGGACTTATGAAAGTATTTAAAAAAATTGGGCAGACTAGATGGGCCGAAAGGTTCTTATCTGCCGTCACATTTAATGTTTCTATTTCTCTCTCAGTATTACAGGGGATCGGCGCTATCAATTTAATGGCACCAAGATTTGACCAGGGCTTCTCAGGACCCCACTCATGACCCATTACCCTGTCAGCCCCTCTAGTAATGTCCCTTTTCATCTCATTCCATCTTCTCCTATCATCTCAGCATCAACCCCCATTACAATAGATCAGTATTCTCTATATAAAACACTGTATAAGCCATTCCTCCCTTTATTTCTACATTCACTTTTATTTGTCACACCTCACATGTACATATTTGTTCAGTGTAAACATTAGTAAACCTCATATTAAATTGCTCTAAAGTGCAGTAACAGTTCCTCTTTATTATGCAATCCATCAGTAAATCCTTCAAATACAAAGGAATACATTCACCCCTCTTCCCTCCTCCCCTCCATTACACAGCTTCCATTTTGTTCCCTCTTCTACTCTTAAATCCATTTCCATAGTTTCTGAAAACAAATGATCTAAGCTTCTTCTATCCTCTTGCCCCACCACCTGTCCTCCGCAGAGCTAATGGACGTGGCAGACACGGTGGGCTGGAGTGAACCTGTCTTCCCCCTTTCTGTAGCGGCCCCTTTGGCACCAAGTAAATAACGAGAGGAGAGCTTCTGACGGGTGCAGTACTTTTATTCTTTTATTCTTTTGCATCAAAGGTGTGCAGGAGGGTGGAGCACCACCAACATTAATCTCTTCACACCTTGAGCACCGTGAACCATTATCACCGTGAAAACTGTAAAATTACATACAATACATTTGTTTACAGAGATCACCAAAAAGGGGGTTACAAATATGGAGTTACAAGGTGGTGTTCAGTTGTCTGCACACATATCTAAATTACATTAAACATCTAAGGAAATATGACTATATGTACAAGGATTTGGATTACAATACTTAAAGCGGCACTGTGATACCGAACTTACTTTTCTTTGATCTATTCCACTTCTCTCACTCTGTCATGATCTGTTCTTCATTTCTTCCTATCTGCTCTAGTTTTCTTTAAAACATAAAACAAAGTAGGGACTATTTGTCTTATAAAGGTTTCCTACGCCTGACCAGCTATGATCAGCAGAGGAGCAAAGTGTGCTTCGTTTCTGGTGGTCAGAAATGTTCCCACAATTCTCACCTTTTCTCCGTGTTCCTACGAAGCCTCCTTTCACTATTCCCGAACGTCCTGTCATTTAGACAGAACGCCGGCAAAACTACCGAATTGCCTCCTAACAGAATGAGAACAGTTTCTCCATTTGTGTTAGGACGCATTTCAGAACTTTGTCCAGATCGGAATTTCATTCGAATTAATGAAACTCCCATCCTATTCGTGCTGCGGCTGCATCTTGCAGCTGCTTAGTAGATAACTCCCTAATTCCCACAGTATCAGGGAGCTATCTACCAAAAGGCTGAAAGACCTAATTTGATATTTCAGCCAAATTTACAAATACTAAGTAAAGATTACTTAGTATTAGTAAATTCTGTCCCTACTCGCTATACTGCGAGTAGGGGCATGTTTACTAAACAGTGAGCAGCCTCTTTTAACTAACAGCATGGACACAATATATGCCTAAGAACATACATTCTTTTATAGACAATGCACTTTTACTGCGTACCTCGCTTCAGTTGCCAAGGGGTGCAACTTTAAACTTTAAAAAAACCTCAGTAACAATTGCCTTCCCACGAGGTGCTGCTGGCTTGCTGAGTCACAGAGAGCCTTTTGCCTCCAAAACTACATACCGTGGTCATAGGGGTCGCAGCTGCGACCGGGCCCGTCACTCCAGGGGGCCCGACCGCCCTGTGGACCCCTGCGACCCAGTACCAGCTGCCACGTTTTGCGGCCCTGGCCCGCGTGGCAAACCGCCGGGCCCATCTTTTAAGGGGTCCATTGAGCGGCCCATGCAGTTAGGGCCACCTGATGGAGATAGATTTTCAGGGGGCCCAGTCAACGCTGGGCGCTTTAACAGCGCGACTGGGCCCCCTGTGATGATATCACTGTTGGGAGAAAGTGACTCCCCGGTCACTCCTCCCAGCTATCAGAGCCCACGCGGGAGGAAGGAGGAGGGAGTCAGAGTGAGCCCCCACTGAACCCCAGGGAAAGTCACAAAAGATAGGAAACAGGAACCATTTTGTATATGTATGTGTGTGTGTGTCTGTGTCTATGTCTCTGTATGTGTGTGTCTGTGTCTCTGTATGTATGTGTCTGTTTCTCTGTGTGTGTGTGTCTCTGTATGTGTGTGTGTCTCTGTATGTGTGTGTGTCTGTGTCTCTGTATGTATGTGTGTTTGTCTGTGTCTGTGTGTATGTATGTGTCTGTATATGTGTCTCTGTATGTATGTGTCTGCGTGTGTGTGTGTCTGTGTGTCTGTATGTGTGTGTCTGTCTGTGTGTATGTATGTGTGTCTCTCTGTATGTATGTATGTGTCTGTCGGGGGGTGTATGTATGTGTGTGTGTGTCTGTCTGTATGTATGTGTTTGTGTGTGTGTCTGTATGTATGTGTTGGGGGGGGCCCATGGATCGGGGGAGAAAGGGGAGGGAAGGGGTGAGGTAAGGGGGCGGCCCACTGATCAGTTTTGCACCGGGCCCCATGGATTGTGTGTACGCCACTGGAGGGAGGTCTGATGATCAAACATTCCCCAGGGAAACAAGAGGGGGGCAGAAAGGTTCCACCTGAGGCAGTCAGTGCTGAACAAAGATTTAAAGTAATAAGCGGACAGTTACAACTTCTCTTAATGAGCTCAATATAGCTCATTAAAGGACCACTATAGTGCCAGGAAAACATACTCGTTTTCCTGGCACTATAGTGCCCTGAGGGTGCCCCCACCCTCAGGGACCCCCTCCCGCCCGGCTCTGGAAGGGAAGGTTTAAACTTACCTTTTCCAGCTGGAAGGAGGCTCTCCTCCTCGATCCTCCTCCGTTCATTAGGCTGAATGCGCCGCGGCCAGCGGCAAGAGATCGCGGCGCATTCAGCGGTCATGAAAGCATTTGCCAATTAACCACTGTGGACGCTGGTATTAGCTCTCACTGTGAAAATCACAGTGAGAAGCACGCAAGCGCCTCTAGTGGCTGTCAATGAGACAGCCACTAGAGGCTTTGGGGGAAGGCTTAACCCATTAATAAACATAGCAGTTTCTCTGAAACTGCTATGTTTATTAAAAAATGGGTTAACCCTAGCTAGACCTGGCACCCAGACCACTTCATTAAGCTGAAGTGGTCTGGGTGCCTAGAGTGGTCCTTTAACAAACATTGGAAAACCTGCTCTTTCGACTCCAGGACAGAGGCTTCTCAGTGGGAAGCTTCTGACTGGTCTTTTCCCTGGCACAAACTGAAAGTCTGTATCAGGGAAAGAGGGGAGGGTTTTGGGGGTATATCTATTAAATAGTTTAAAAAAATGAAATGGAGTGTTCCTTTAACCCCCTAAGGACACATGACATGTGTGACATGTCATGATACCCTTTTATTCCAGAGGTTTGGTCCTTAAGGGGTTAAAGAAATATAGGTGTCTGTTTATACAAAGTCATACATGAACTGGTTACAGATATAGTTTACTCTTTAAACATTCGTTGCAGAACAGCAGCAGATTTCATAGTTCACTGAAAAAAACTTTAAAACAGGAAATACCAGATTGTCAGTGTTTCTTCCTCCATTATTTATTTATAGAATTTATTTTATACCCAAACATTATAAATAACTTTATAGAGCTCTACTCTTTTTTTTTAGTTGACGTTTTCAGATGTGTAATTGTGACTCCACACTAAGAAAAAAACATTACAAATAATTGTATTTTCAGTTCATATGTATATGCAGAGTAGGGCTATATGGGCCCAAAACCATGAATTAGCATGGACCCATTCACCTTCAGTATGTGAAAAATAGATGGGAGCACCAAACCACAAATTTATTTATTTATAAAAAAAAAAAAAATTAACAGGAAGAATACATTGACATTTCTCTTGTTTTTAAGTATGTCCTGGGGCCACAAACACTGCATTGTTACAATGGGTTACAGTATAATATAAAAAATACACTTAATCTTAAAATACACATATACATTTAACACAGTACATGTAAAATATAATTAACCATGATTACAGGTGCATTCTGTTCAGTGGCGGAACTACTGGTGCGACTGCCCCGGGGCCGGCACGCCTTGGGGGACCCATCGAATGGCCTATGCACTAAGGGCCACCCAATTGTATTTTTGCTAAACAGGGGTCCAGTCAGGTGCCCCTGCTGTACCAACTATGCAAAAATCTCCCCAGGCAAATTTATTAGGGGCCTTGTCAGACGCTGTAGCCCTTTGGCAGCATGACCAGGCCCCGTTAATGTCTGTATATCATTCTGGGAGGAAGTGACTGTCACTTCCTCCCAGACTACATATCGCGTGGGCTGGGAGGAGACAAGGAGGAAGGAGAGTATAGCAATCAGTCGGCTTCAGATTCCTATCAGCAGCAGCCAGCCCCAGAAAGTCACCTCCATGCAATTAAAA
>OW240913.1:18642500-18666702 GCA_933207985.1 Pelobates cultripes | reverse complement strand
TTTGCACTTATCAGTATGGGAGTGCCTTGGCTCACTACTACTACAGCTCTAACCAAGGGTGGTATGATGTAGCCTGGCCTTTCTACTTACCAGGAGCTGCTTTCCTCGGGTGGATGTCGTGCATAGGTTGCTGCTATGCAAAATATCGTTACAGAAGACCCTACCCAGTCATGAGGAAGCTATGCCAGGTTGTCCCAGCTGGTCTCGCGTATATCTTAGATATAAGCCCAGTCATTCACCGCATATTGAATTGTCACCTGGACAGCTGCACAGATATGTCTTTTTGGTTCCACTGTCTGCAGATCATTTTCTTCATCATTGGTGCTTATTTCTTCTCCTGTCCAGTTCCGGAAAAATATTTCCCTGGTTGTTGTGACATTGTAGGACATGGACATCAAATATTTCACGTGTTTTTAGGTCTATGCACGTTGTCACAGCTGGAGGGAGTTCTTCTAGACTATAACAATAGGCAGGAGCACTTTAGAGTTCGGTACAGTTCCGGATACACCCAAATGTCATGTATATCCTTCTTCCTGCTTATATTAAGCAGTGCTGTCTCTGCAATTTATCTACAACAAAAGATCAAAAAGCAGCTAGCCGAGAAAGACTTCTAGCAGTGGTGCTATTTTATTATATATATATATTTTTAAAATAACAATGTAACACTCTGACTAAACTGTATAGTAAAATAAAACTGTGTATTAACAGGGCTAAAAGTCATGTTTCTAATGGAAGTGCAACATAAGAGTATATAGACAAAGCACTTGTCACTACTTGCAGATACAACTTAGTGTTGGTGCACTACTTAAAGGGCATCTTCGACCTTAAAATGTATTAATTTATACATGTTTTGTTTCTAATTCATAGAAAGAACAAAAGACAATAATGGTCAAAATTAAATATTTCCAAATTGTCCGTTTCACAGTTACGCACTTAATAATTTGTATATATAATGTTGAATACATATATATTGAATTCCCTCTTCTCTGTATGCCAGTGAGGGGTGTGATTCATTACCTTGTTCTCCATTTTTGGTAGAAGCTGATAACTTCTGGCTGCCTTGCAAAAGGTGTAAAAAAGGGAGCTGAGTTCAGAAAGGGCATTATTTTGTTAGGAAAGGTTTGCCCAACTCCAGTCTACTGATGTAATAAAGCCATAATTTGAAAACTTAGCGATATCTTCTTCCTGGAGATCTTCCTTAATGGGGAAGAGAATGTGTAAAAGATAGATAGGTCTACCTATGTAAGTGTGGGGGCCACCATGATGGAAATCAAGATGACTGGAAGTAAATATCACCATATCTTATAGGTCAGGTTGGCTTTTCGAGCAACGAGTCAGGCTCTGGGCAACCATTGAAACTCGGCTGCTTGCCACATATGAAGATTATCCATAATTATAAAAAAAAAAACATATGAAATGTTTTGAAAAGCAAAAAGCATGGGCATTTTATAGATGAATTCATTTGATGGAAAATGTCTTGTAGATGACCAAACCACTGGTTAATGTATAAAAGCTCATGTCATGAGATTACCACTTTTAGTGCCTGAACTATGGGGGAGAATGTACTGTGCAATGATATAGATTTTGACAAAATCCAGCCTTATGAGTGCTCTAGACGAAGTGCCTAGACCATAAGTGATCCACATGACAGAATTTGAAAACAATGATGGGACTTATACAATGAATGTCAAGTAGATGCTGTGGGAGTGGACATTTTTTAAATCTGCTGACCTCCCTCACGTGTCCATGATACCGTCCTTAGCAAATATAATTTATTATTGCTCCTTTTGCTGCTGTTTCCTTAAGAACCAATTTTCTATCACCCATTTGGGGGAAAGAACTTACATTAAGAGTTACTCAGTGGTACTGTGTTTTGGATGTCCACTTATCGTACATACTGACCTCTTCCTAAAATGTTGTTGTCTTTTTGAAAAAACCTTTTGTACTTATATTATGTCTTAAAATGTGAATTGGTGCTGGCAAAAATAATATTCTCCTGCCAATTTAAATGTACCTATTGTTATTTTAGAGGCTGCACTAATTAACAGTTTCCATCAGTTCCAGTTCCAATCACCAAGTTTTAAAGTATAATGTTGCTGAGCGGAAAATCTGGTTGAGGTTTCCAGGTTACACAGGAATATCAACTCTGGATGCAATGAAACCAGAATTTCGAGAAACTTTACTGAATGAACGTCGACACCAGGTTGCAATGTTTAAGCTCCTGTGTCGAAGATTAGACCAGACCATTCCAGTGTAGAGCATTGGGTACGTAGTATGGATTCTGTCTAGCAAGACTCAGAATGTATAGATATGATATAGATATGATATGTAGATCCATGTAGATGTCTACTTAATTCAGCAAAGCCTTTTGTACCCATCTACCATGCAAGGAACACTAAGAATTCATCGGATGGTTCTGAGTCATTCACGGTGGTCTACTTTAAAAAATACACGTGTTAAGTATAACTGTAACAAACCTCTCTCCTGGTACTGTTTATCATGTGTTATTTATTGATTATTCCAATAGGGATGCTTCATTTAAATTCTAGGTCCTACTGACCTGTGAACTAATGTACTACCAACATTCTCAACATGTGCAGTAAATTAATGTATCTGTTTTATACTTGATTTTTGATGTTTACTATGTAATCACTTACTTGCCTTAAACTTTGTACTGAAATGGACTTTCTTCATTCCGTAGCAAGGCTGGTAAGCTGCCTGCTGGTAGATAAACTCTCACAAGCCTCTGCCAGCCTCTGCTCTGCTTAACCACTTTTGGAGAAGACCAGTGATCAGGTCAAGATTTTCAGAATGGGCATACCCCAGTGTGTTTTCTAACTGCCATGTTTACAGTTACAGTAGCATGGCAACTAAATAAAACATATGAAGGAAAATAATTCTGCTTGTGTCTTTGTTTTATCAGCATTGCATAGTTTAAAGTGACACTATAGACACCCAGACCACTTCAGCTCATTTAAGTGGTCTGGGCGCAGTGTCCCAGTCCCACTTAGTCCTGCAAAGTAAAATATTGCAGATTTTGAGAAACTGCAATACTTACCTTGCAGGACTAAGACTACCTCTAGTGGTTGTCAATCAGGACCATGGGAGAGAGGGTGGAACGGAGGGTAGTATAATGCTAGGAATACAGCTTTGCATTCCTAGCACTATAGTTCCCCTTTAAGGGAATCATCCGTCATCCACTAAGGTAAAAAAAATAAATACTATCAATAGATTGGATGTAATATATTTCCACACTTATTTACAAAACCAGGAGTTGCAATTTTTTTACGCAAAAATAGCCAAACTGGCAAAATTCCAAGACTTTCATACAAAACAAATTCCTTTTTAATCCATAGCCGAACAAATCGATTTGTCCAGAATTTACCTGTTGAGCCTTGTTCATTGAATAAATCTAAACAAAAATGGACAATTTAGCTATGTTTCCAATTCAACTTTTTCGTGCAATAATTTACAAAACAAAGGCCTTCTGTGAAACACTATCACCACTAAAGTGCATTGAACAGGTTTTGATGCCAAGCCAGAGGTGTCCACTCCCATTTTATGCATTCAAACTGGCTTAGAACAGTTTTACTTCTAACCTAGGGTCCTCCCTACCGCCACTCTGTAGCATCCTGCAGAGCGTGAATCTTCTGCTTAGGATTTTTTTTGGTGCTTCTGAGCTAATCTGCGTAGTCCATTGCTATATTATCGGCTGCAAATATACGGCTAAGCTGGGCTTCACTTAGGCAGGGAGCTTCCACCTCTCTCTACTGGCTATATTGGAGGCAGGGAGTGGCGCCCGTAAGACCCCAGGTAATTCTAATTCTAATTCAGTTTGACTACTTACAATGGTGGGGTGCCTGAATACTCCAGGCCCTCCAGGGCGCTGCAGTGGTCCAGGAACAGTCATGGTGCTTGTACTGCTTCTTTTACTCGACACTCCAGGACAGAGTTGACCCTCTTTGATCTAATGCATTGTATACAAAAGGCAAAAAATTAAAAAATCCTTATCTTTTCAAGTCTTTACTTTTGCTGTAAATCTCTCTTTTGCCTTCAGCCCTATCCTAAATGGAAGCGTTATATATAGAGAAATAGTATTAAAGCAGATTTAAATAACATATTGAACAGAAAAACAACTTCTCCTGTTTTTGGAATAAATCATTTCCATTTAAGATTTTCTTAACTCACTGATGCTGATTGCATCTGAGGGTCTCCTGACATTCCTTGGGAGGATGAGGGAAGGACCATGGGTGGCCAGTTATAATCACTTTGTATGGAAAGAGACTAGACAAAGACACTAAGGTGCCAAAACGTAGCAAGGTGCATTCCATTGGATGATTTGTTGAATCAAGGTTTGCATTGAAGAATTGGGGTGCAGAGGAATTACACACTTTATTCAAGTAGAGATTGCAGCCGTATTAGTCCAGTGATGTAGATGTAAAAAACAAATAAAATTTGTATCTTGTAATACCTTTTTTATTGGATTAACATAATTTTTTAATGACAAGCTTTCGAGAGTTTCCTCTCTTCCTCAGGTCTGAGGCAACACTGATCAATCTGAAAGAGTCCAACACCCAAAATAACCGATGCCAGAGATAGTCATGGGTTGGTTTGTGGATTTTTATGATTGTTTCATAGCGGCATTTACAAAGAAGGCCACTTGGAAAATCCCCCCATAAATAGAACTTTGACGTCAATCTTCAATGAAATCATTTCATCTTTATTGTCGGACACACCCAGTCATATACATGTAGGAAGGTGAGAATATAGAACACAGTAATATTTAACTAATTGAGACCAATAAAAAGAGAGCCCTAAAAACTAACATCTGAGGTAGAAAATGAGGGGGAGATACATTTATTTTGAGACAAACAATACAGACCAGACAGCCTATTCTGAACCAGACATCAAATAACTCTGTGCCACAATATACAAAATTCACAGTTTCCACTTGCCGCTAGCCACTAGTGAGGGAAAATTCCACCTTGGTGACTAGGAATTCACGTCTGGAGGGTGCATGGCACTCACCTGGACTGCAGTGGTGAGTAAAGCCTGGCTAGTAGTGTAAGACTTGGAATTTGAACCCTTGGAGATCTATATAATATGACACACTGGGTGTGTGGTATGAACCTTGGATTGATGGACATTAAGTGATGGTTATCACCATGCCTTTTGCCCCTTATCCTTCAGGTATGTACATATGAGTGAAATGCAATCCCACCCTTGGCACTTCCCATAACATACCACCAAGCATTGGACATAAAATCAATATGTGAGGGGACAGAACCAGAATGTGCATCACTGGTGACATGATGCTACCAGGAATGTGGTGCATCAACCTGCAAGCCAGCCAACCATGGCAGTTTGTGTACAGGGTGCTGCGGAATCCACTTGTATAGAAATGTTCTGTGTTAGATCATTTAATGACATGCTCTCGTTGTTCTCTTTTAGGGACTTTTCTTTGGTGTCACATTTTCTTACAGGGAATGGCTAAAGTGTTTCTCCAACCTCCATGAGCACTTCAGGTTTTAGCTAGTCCCACTTCATCAAACTTGATTACTTCAGACAATGCAATGCTTTGAGAGGCTATTGCGCATGTGCGGCAAAATGCCACACTGCACCAATTTGCATCTCCTCAGAGAGATGCATTAAATCAGTGCATCTCTGTTGGGAGTGTTCAGTGCCTCCATGCAGAGCATGGAGATGCTGAACGCTAGTGCTGCAAGTTGAGCAGTACTGAACAAGGAAGCACCTCTAGTGGCCATCGAAGTGACTGTCCCTTGGCAGCAATGCAAATACTGCCTTATCTTTAAAAAGGCAATGTTTACATTGCTCAGCCTCTAGGGACAGGCTATAGACACCACATTAAGCTGTAAAGGTTCTGGTGACTATAGTGTCCCTTTAACTATGTTTGGTACACTTTAAAACATTCAGACACACATAGGCCAGGTACAGATGGGCAGTAAGGGCAATAATACGTAAAGTCCCTATTAACTCCTCTTTTTTTCAGACTCTACACTTTTTGTGGGCTGTTGGTGGATTCTACTATGGAACTGTTTTCCACAGAGTCTTTGAACATCTACAGATTGTAATAACGAGGGATAGGGGGGCTGGCAAAAACAAAATGTCAGACAAAAGCTGGTTGCATTGGTTTTTACACAGTATGCAGAAGTTATATAGGTGGCAACTTTTTTATACCAGGTTTTTACGGTGAGTACTATATACACACAAAATGGACACCTCATATAGTATAAAAATAAGCTTTATTGAATGATAATAATAAAAATAATATACCTACACACTTGTATACAAATCACAGATAACTCAATAATGAATATACCTGTGCAATAAATTTATATACAAAAGTATATGTATTGTCATACAGACTCAAAATATAATTTTCACAACGATGATGATCAAAATAATAGGAGGAATTAAATAAACTGCTGTAAAAAGAGTGTTTTACCTTATCATTGTGACACACAACAACCATGCAACATTTCGGCTGGAATGACCATTGTCAAGTGAAATTCAAAATGGACGTGTCTGCGCAGATATTTTGGCCAGGGGTGTAATTCTCTGAAATTTGTTTTGACCAAGTGATCAATTAGGGTCCTCATTTTTTGTAGACAATTATACTGGGGGAATTTCTAGGGGCATACTGGGTGTCCCTGGGAGAAGCTGTTCATACCTATCCCTCTTTATAATACCTGTAAAAAGAGGGGTACTTAGGAGTGGTGTTTATGCCAGTAACTCCTAATACTAGATTTTTCACAATCCCCATTACTAACATCAGCATAATCTTCCTGCTGTAGCGAGGACCAGGATTGGCAGTGAGATATTGACTGGCATAGAATATTGTTTGCGCAAAACATAAACTCAAAGATGCCATCCGTCATAAACAGGCTAAAATAACTATCTGGCTCACAATTCTCAACTATGGTTGTGATGCCAGGGGTTGACAAAAATAGGGGTATTTCGGCGACATTAATATTAAGTACAGTGCGGCGTTCTGAGCTCCTCCTGATCGCCAGAAGGCTCGCTAAATGTGTCACTGTCAGATAGGTCAAAGGAGTCACTCTCCTCTGACACACAAATCAGCCTCAACATCTGTATAGTAATTAGGCATGTGCATGGGGAAAATTTTCGGTTCGGTTCGGCATACCGAAATTCTGGATTTTCGCAATTCGGGACTTCGGCAATTCGGCACTTCAAGACTTCGGAACTTCGGCAACTTTGGAACTTCGGCACTTCAGTACTTCGGAACTTCGGCACTTCAACACTTCGTAAATTCGGCAAGTTCGGCACTTCGACACTTCGGAACTTCGGCAACTTCGACACTTCGGAATTTCGGAACTTCGGCACCTCGCGACTTCTATTGCAGCTGATTAGGGAGCTATCTACTAAAAGGCTGAAAGGCCTAAATTGGTCTTTCAGCCAAATTTTACTAATACTAAGTAAACATTAGCGGTGGGTGGGGGCCCTAAATACTAATAAGGGGGGGACCTATTGTCCTCCCCCCTGCCCCCACCCCTGAGCGGTGGGTGGGGGCCCTAAAAAAAATGCCCGCCCAGGTGTCTAGGGGTCCCCAAACCCCTAGTCACCCCCTCCCCCCCCAAAAAAAATTATCCCCCTACCTAACCCCTCACCCTAAAAATAATGAGGGAGGGACCTTTAACTAAGTTCCTGTAAAAAAAAACAAAAAAACTTACCATTCGATGTTTTCTTTCTTCTAAAATCTTCTAAAAAACCATAATAACCGACGCAATTATATAAAAAAAAAAAGCGAGCGCAAAAAAAAAAAATCCATCTTCACCCAGCGAGGGCTCCGCGCAGACTGAGCTCTGCAGGGCGGGGGAAGGCTTATAAAACCTTGCCCCGCCCTGCAATTAGGCTCAGAGCACTCTGATTGGTGGGTTTAAGCCATCCAATCAGAGTGCTCTGACAGGTAAATGAAGAGACTGACAGGTAAGTCTCTACATTTACCGGCCACAGCACTCTGATTGGTTGGTTTGAAATCCACCAATCAGAGTGCTCTGTATCATTTTACACAGTGTGGGAAAGTTCTTTGGAATTTTCCCACGCTGTGTAATTTGACTCATAACGCTCTGATTGGTTACTTAATCCACCAATCAGAGAGTTAAGTGCTGTTGTTAAGTGCCATCTTAACAACATTATGGGCCCCCGGGCAAAGCAGTGCACTGGGGCCCTGCCTACACACAACTCACAGGAATAAAAATCTAAATTATAGATTTATTAGTATCTCCAACAAATGCAATACATACATAAAATACATACACACAGACTGCCGAACACATTCACACACAGACTGCTGAACACATTCACACACAGACTGCTGAATACATACACACCGACACACACACAGACTGCTGAATACATACACACAGTCCGCTGAATACATGCACACAGTCCGCTGAATACATGCACACAGTCCGCTGCATACATGCACACACAAACATACACACATACTGCTGAATACGTACACACAGTCCGCTAAACACACACACACACAGACTGCTGAATACACATACAGACAGACTGCTTAATACACACACAGACAGACTGCTGAGTACACACAAACTGCTGAATACATACACACAGTCTGCTGAATACATACACACAAACACACACACATACTTCATTGAGGGGTGCAGTGTATGTGTTTTTGTGTACGGGTGCAGAGTGTGTGAGGGGTGTGTGTGTCTCTGAGGGGGGCTGTGTGTGTGTGTGTGTGTGTGTGAGGGGTGATGTGTGTGAGAGGGGTGCTGTGTGTGTGTGGGTGGTGCCATGTGTGTGGGGGTGCTGTGCATGTGGGGGTGCTGTGTGTGAGGGGGTGCTGTGTGTGTAGGGGGGTGCTGCATGTGTGAGGGGGCTTCTATGTGTGTGTGGGGGGTTGCTGTGTGTGTGCGTGGGGGGTGCTGTGTGTGTGTTGAGGGGTGCTGTATGTGTGGGGGGGTGCTGTGTGTGTGCGTACTGTGTCGGGGGGGGTACTGCTGCAAATATATTAATACAATCTGTATCACCTCTCTTCCTTCTTCTTACCTTTGGTGAAGGAGGGGGACACACAGCCATCCTTTGGTGGTAAGTAGGACAGGTTCCGCAGCTCTCCTGTCCTCCCGCGCGCAGAATGCTGTGTGGAGCATTGCCATGGTAATGCACAGCAACGCTCCACACAGATTGCTCGAGGGAGGACAGGAGAGCTGTTTCCTAGACCCCTCCCCCTGTCCTTCCTACACGGAAGCAGAGTAGGCGCCTGCCGTTTTGGACAGGCAGGTGCCTACTCTGCATTGATGCTGACCGGCGACCTATGGCCGTGTGCCATAGGTTCGCTATCACTGGCTTAGAGTCTCAGCAGACCAATCACTGGCGACACTCTGCACTTCTTTAAAATCTATTTCAGAAGCCGAATGCCACTAGGAGAATTGGAGACCCAGTGCAACCTTTAGTGTTAAACCATGGGAAGTTAGCAACCAGGGACCTCCTGAAACCTCCTGACATTTAGATTAAGTTGTTATGGTGCCTGGAGTGTTCCTTTGAGTGATATTGCCATGACAGAGTCGCTTTAATGAACAAATGCTTATAACTGAAGACAGTAATACACAGGATTAGAGACTTTCCTTTAGTAATTTGGCTTTGCAGATCCACCTTCTTTCTGAATATGTATAAATTGGTTATGCCGATGCACAGGGCGTGAAAAGTGAAAAGTGAAAAGTGCTGCCCTGCAGTACACTCAACCAATATACTGCAGGAGGGAATCTCTTCTTTTGGGATCACTCCATGATAACTAAACTGTTACTGCGTATTACGTCACTGGCCATCTCACTCACCAACCAAAACACCCACGAGTCAGGATCGCGCCTGAAGGCCAGTATGTACCATCGTTTCCTAGGTACATTTTCAAGCACACTGTTGGTTGCTGACTTGCTGTGTGTTAAGTTCTGCCCTTTAGTATGTAGATTGCATATGTTGCAAGAAAAGATAGAAAAGACCCAGTATTAGATAACCTGTCTCCCAATCTGTGCAGCAAGATGTTATCAGCAGGTTGAGTTGAAATGCTGGAAGGAATATTCTGCAGCTAATTGGAGAATTTTTCAGTTGGTTTTCAATGTTCTGCAATTCGCTGTTTAGTGTATAAACTTCTCTTATTTTTTTAGTACAGAGTTGTTTTGCTGAGTCTGAGTCTCTGGTGGCTAATGCTATATTAGGCAAGCCTCTGGTGGTTATAACGGGTAATAGCAGCTTACATAGAGAAAGAATAAAAGGACAATAGTAGCTTCAACACAGGAAGCATAATACCAGCACCAGTATAATCACATCGACATCATGAGGACGGCCTATTAAATCCCCTCCTGGTCTATTGGAGCACATGGAGTCAATAGAGTTATTATTATTATTATTATTTTATTACTTACATAGCGCCAGCAAATTCCGTAGCGCTGTTATCATACCCTAGAGCTGGATTCAAGTGCATTAAGGGGAGATAGATAGATAGAGAGAGATAGCTAGATAGATAGATATATAGATACTGGATAGATAGCTAGATAGATACAGACCCTGGGGAGATAGCGCAGCTAAGCGGACAAGGGCACATGTAGGAGTGTGGGGATAGATGCAGGGGAGTGACTTGGGTAGTGTGTGTGGGAGGGGTTAGGTTCAATATAAGTTAGCGTGGGGGAGGTTTTACCTCAGTGCCATTTGGGATTCGGGCCAGCAAACAGCTTCCTGTCCTCCTGCTCCTGTTTGCCTGGGCCTTTAGTCTTCACAGCTTGAGGTGATGGATGTTGAGGCGATCCTGGCGTCCCTCAGGGCTGCTGCTGCTGCGCTGGATGGTGGCCGGCAACTAAGGGAGCAATTTCAGAGCATTAGTGGAGGTATGGCTGCAGGTGTGGGCACCCCCCGTGGCCTACCCTCCCCTGGAGCACCCCCTGCGGTCTCCCCTGCTGCCTCCCATGCGCACCCTGCCCCTGGGTGCCGCACCAGCACTGGCAGGCGTTCCCATCCGCCTGCCAGGATGTCTCCTGATAATACCCCTCGGGCCCGGTTGAGGAGCAGGAGCCCAGGCCCGAGGCATCGCCGGGACGCGTGTCTGGGGCTCCAGGCACGCGGCCTGGGTCCAGTGGCCGGGATTTGCGGCCTTCCGCAGCTGCACGTGTGGTGCAGCCTGCCCCCTCAAGGCCTGAGGTGAGGCCTGGTGCGTGGCCTACCCGACGGGCTCCACGTGCCCGTCTGGTTCCCCTGACTCCCGGCCTGGCCGACAGCATTGGAATGCGGTCCGGGGGCGGTGGGAGGCCTGCACACACATCCGGGCTGCGGGCGGCAGCCCGGCAACATTCCAGGTCCCCCCGCGGCCGGCGGGGGAGTGGGGCTGCTGCTGGGGCCCCGGTGGTGAGTGGGGCCGTGCGGGGTACCGCAGTACCGCCGCTAGGGGTGCGGGGGGGTCCCCTTGTGTGTCGGGAGCCTCCTCTGCCAGTGAGGAAGGCTCCCGATATTCTCCCTCTCCTGTCCCCTCCCCCTCCCATGTGCGTTCCTCGAGGGGGTTCCCTGGGGGGCTCAACTTCCCACTAAGAGGGCCCCCGGGTCCCCCTCATGCTTTTCTGGCCTCCTCTTCCCCCCTCCCCCCCCTATTCCGTTGTCCTCCCCCCCTTCTTCCTCCTTCCCTGCCCCCCCCCGTTTCTTCCCTTCTTCCTCCTTCTCTGCCCTCCTCCCTCCCCTGGTGTCTACCCTACTCTATCTATCTGGTGTCTACCCCCCTCTTACTTTGCCTGGGCCCCCTCCCCCCCCCTGCAGGTCACTTACCTCGGCCATCTCCTCTGGGGCATGGGCTCACGTCTTCTTCGCTGCTCTCTCCTCAGGATACTGCTGCAGTTCATGGATCCAGCCAGCAGGTGGCGCCTGAAACACAGCTGATATCTTCTCTGGATGCTGGAACCCAATTTTCAGTGCCTCAGTCTTCCGTGAATGCAGCGCAGGGTTTGGATCGCCAAGCTGCCGCCGGTGAGTACAATGTTCCCTCCTCTATTGCCGCTTCGGGTCTCGGGCTGGGGGGGTTTCTTTAGGGACTTCGAGGTTTGTTGGATCAATGGGAACAAGGGGCGGCGGGAAAAGGCGACACCTCTGTGGATAGTCAGCTGTGATCTGTTTGGTCCCCCGCGCAGTCCCCCCCCGTGGTTCAGGTTCCCCCTCCTCCCAGGCCCCTTTCAGTAGTGGGTAGTGGTTCGTTGCCCCTGGGACCCACGGGGGCCAGTGTTTGTGCGCCCATGGGTGACGCTCCCCCTGAGGCGGGCGTGGCAGACGTGGCCCGTGGCGCAACTTATATGTGCTGGTCTGGCCCTCTGGGTCTGCACTTAAAGCAGGAAACGAGGGAAGAAAATTTGGAAGGGTGAGTTCGTCGAGATATTTTCTCTCCTGCAACTGGAGGAAGCTCCTCCCGCGGCAGAAAAAGACAGTAAAAAGTCTGAAAAAGACAAGGAGAAATACCGCTATCGGAAAATTCCCAAAACGTTTGGGAATTGGATTCGGGCGTTCTCCATTCTGGCCAGCGTGGTGGGGGAGAAAGCTCCCCAGAAGTGTTCCGCGTTGTTCTGTTATCAGGACACGATTTGGAACGCCTGTCGAACCTATGGGGGGCTGGGGTGGTGGAGGTACGACGAGCAGTTCCGGCAGCGGCTGGCAGTGCATCCTTCGTTGTCATGGGACCAGATGGACATTGGTCTCTGGCTCGCAATTATGACCCGTCCAGCCCCTCAGCAGGGCGCGGTTTCGTCCTTTCTTGGGGGGGGCGGTGGGGGCTCCTTTGCCCCATCGGCCCCCAATCAGAGGACAGGCTGTTGTTGGAAGTTCAACGACAGTCACTGCAAGTGGGGGTCCTCGTGCCGGTGTAAGCATGAGTGCTCCAGCTGCTCATCCCGCCTCTCGCTGTTTCAAGCGTGGGAAAACGAGCAAAAAAAAGGGGACATGGGGGTTAAGGGCGACGACCCCGGTGCTCGTAAACGTGATGCACCCGTGGCTCGACCTTTATAGGAACCGGGCGGCAGCCTAGTGGAGGGGTTTGAGCAGGGTTTTTGGATAGATGCAGGGGAGTGACTTGGGTAGTGTGTGTGGGAGGGGTTAGGTTCAATATAAGTTAGCGTGGGGGAGGTCTTACCTCAGTGCCACTTGGGATTCGGGCCAGCAAACAGCTTCCCGCCCACCCACCCCTTGTAGGATTAGTTAGTCACAGCGAGGTGGGGGTATGTCCTTGCCAATTAAGTTTGAGGGGTTATGTTTAAGGATGGAGTAAGTTCATTATGTTTGCAGGTCTCAACCTCCCCTGCTTCAAACGGTTAACATTAGGTTGCCTGAGGTGTCATGCCCATCGAGTGTGGATAAGGTCTGTGTAGCGGATGGCACTGGGCTGTCCTGAAAATTTGATGTGTTCACTGCATTCGTGTAAACTGCTGGTTTTATATGTGTTTAAATAAAGTGTATTCGTCTGATTGTTCGGTAGAATCATTCGAATAAACTAAGGGAATGAAACTACCGAACAATCAGACCTCCCCTGTGTGAAGTGTGCCTCCAATTACCTGTTGCAACAATGTTGCGAATGAGTAATTAACAAGATATGCAGTAGGTCCTTTGTCTCGGGGTGGCCGCCATTCGGGAAACGAACACGTGGTGGCGGCCATTTTAAAACTCCCGAACAGCTGTGTTTTGCCGTTGAGTGTCTGGAACCCAAATCGGACACTCGACTAGGCGAACACCACTGAGACCTCCACCAGCCTGGTCCGTTCGGTTCCAAACTACCGAACGGGCCCTCGTTCGGTAGACAGAAACAACCGAACGAGGGGATTCATGTGAACCCTACCTGATCTCTGTAGCCTTAGCCGTTCGTGTAAATTATTCCCTTGTACTGGGACCGACCGCAGGGCCACATCGCATGGAACCCAATTCGGCTGTTCTATCCAGCGCGGTCGGTCTTTTTAGTACCTCCATAAGTTTCCCGAACCCCTGGTCCGATCTGGGTGATTTTTGGATATGTTGCTCACCCAGATAAGGGCTACCAGGGGATGTGCCATTTAATGGGGTACCCCTAGGTTTAGGGTACATTCAGAAACTGGGGGAATTTGGGTACAGTATAAGGGGATTATGATGCAGGCTGAGGGGAGGAGATGTGTGGGAGGTTACTATTGTTGGATTGGGTACTGTACTAATTGATGAAAATCCCTCCCTTGCATGCTATATAAGGCACTGTGGAATAAAGGTTGTCAGTTCTGCTCCTGATGCTGTGTGTCGTCCAGTCATTGAGATTGCTGTGGGGATACTATTGGATTATTTTGCCTGTTGGAAACCTTGCCTGTGGATTTATAATTTACTTGTTCCTGAGCCTCACTGGGATCATAAGTGGAGATAACCTGGGGAATATTGAATCTCCGCTACAGTCGGCTGATGGCGGGCATTGGAAAGAGATGATTTATGATGAGGGGGGAGGTGAGAGGAAGTGGTGATTAGAAACCACTGTATGTTTATTGGCAAGGACGGTTGGGTCAATGCATAACACTGTGTTGAGTTATATGTTTATATGTTAATTTATGATTATTTATTTCATTACAGAAAGAAGAGATTTAATAAAAAGTTATGGATGTGTTATGCAGTAATTTATTTATGTTATAATAAATGCTGTGGCCTGTTCATCCATACTAAGTTGTCTGTTGTTATTGGGGGGTTTAATGGGGCTAGATTTGTTCTAGGCTGCATCGCTATTCCCCACTACGTACATACATGTATAGATAGATAGATAGCGAGAGATAGCTAGATAGATAGATAGATACTGTATAGATAGAGAGAGAGAGAGAGAGAGAGATAGCTAGATAGATAGATACTGTATAGATAGATGGATACTGGATAGATAGATACTGTATAGATAGATAGGTATATAGATAGGTACTGTATAGATAGATAGGTATATAGATAGGTACTGTATAGATACTGTATAGATAGATAGGTAGATAGATAGATAGATAGATACTGTATAGCTAGATAGATACTGTATAGATAGATAGAAAGATAGATAGATACCGTATAGATAGATAGATAGATACCGTATAGATAGATACTGTATAGATAGATAGATAGATACTGTATAGATAGATAGATACTGTATAGATAGATAGATACCGTATAGATAGATACCGTATAGATAGATAGATAGATACCGTATAGATAGATACTGTATAGATAGATAGATAGATACTGTATAGATAGATAGATAGATACTGTATAGATAGATAGATACTGTATAGATAGATAGAAAGATAGATAGATAGATAGATAGATACCGTATAGATAGATACTGGATAGATAGATAGATACTGTATAGATAGATAGATAGATACTGTATAGATAGATAGATGCTGTATAGAGAGAGAGATAGATAGATAGATAGAGAGAGAGAGAAATATATAGATAGTTACTGTATATATAGATAGATAGATAGATACTGTATAGATAGATGGATACTGTATAGATAGATAGATAAATAAATACTGTATAGATAGATAGAGAGAGATAGCTAGATAGATACTGTATAGATAGATGTATACTGTATAGATATATAACTATATGGAGTGCCACTTATGTGCTCCAGGTCCCCAATGCTCCTGTATGTGGAACATTGCATTGGACCAGCGTTGTCCCATCAGTGACTTTGCACAAGGTAAGAAGGCAAAAAGTGCAGAAGGAGTTTTGGTGCTGGAAATACAAAAGTTAAACCA
Source organism: Pelobates cultripes (assembly GCA_933207985.1). Classification (NCBI taxonomy): domain Eukaryota; kingdom Metazoa; phylum Chordata; class Amphibia; order Anura; family Pelobatidae; genus Pelobates; species Pelobates cultripes. The sequence goes on along the minus strand of OW240913.1, from coordinate 18,650,932 downwards.
CCTCACTTTTATATGGTGGTGGGGGGATAGAATCTATGTAAGCAGACACACACACACACACTGACCCAAGCACACACACACACAGACCAAAGCAGACACAAACACACTGACTCAAGCAGACACACACATATTGATCCAAGCACACACACACACACACTGACCCAAGCAGAAACACACACTGATTCAAGCAGACACACACACACTGATTCAAGCACACACACACATACTGACCAAAGCAGACACACACACACTGACTGAAGCAAACACACACAGACCCAAGGACACACACTAACCCAAAAAGACACACACACTGATCAAAGCAGATACACACTCACACACACACTGACATAAGCAAACACAAACATACTGAATGAAGGAGGCTGTCACATATTCTTTGAAACACACACTGCGAGGTCCCCTTCTTGCCTTCAATTCATATTGGCTTCTTGATTGCACCTGGCTGCCTTGCTGCCCTCCCTCTCTGTCTCAGCTCCACCCGCTAAACTCCTGCCCACATGACCCCAAGTTCAAGTAGAACTTTGCGAGCTGAGGTGGATTCCACCGGGCACTGGTCTGCAGCTATGTAAGTGCTACCTGTGGTATGAGTGGTGGCCACCCAGACAGGAACATGGGTCTCGCCGCCAAGGAGGTCTTTTTCCTTATTTACAGAGCTCTGCTGCAGTAATTTCAACAACAGTAGTAATCAAGAGTTGAATTCACCAAGTAGCAATAATCCAAAGCAGGTATAGCTTTCCCCCACAGACATTAGTCGAGACTGAATGCTGGGAGTGAACTCTTTTATTTAGGGCCACACACAGCTTTTTATGCAAAAGCCCCTACATGGGGTTTCCCATACAAAATTACAAGTCTTATATCCCCGGAAAGCCTGCCTCTGAGAGCACAACATAACCGAAAAGTGCTCAGATCCCACGAAAACAGTTGCAACGCCACCGGGATTAATTTTTGACCAACCGCACACGATAGTTCCAAGCTGCCCCAAATAGTTCCATAGAATCCGGGAAGCGGTCGGTCTCTTCGTGGGAATAATTCCACCGAACAGTGTTCTTCCAAGGTGTATAGAAACGAATGCAGGCTGGGATGGAAGTTCAGCGGTGTTCGCGAGGTCAAGTGTCAGATTTTAGTTAAATGCACTTGACTACCAAACACCACTGCCTGCATTCGCGGGAACAAGATGGCCGCCACCAATACATTTGTTGCCCTCAAGCCTCCTTATGAAGTGATGTAGGCGGCCACCTAATTGGCCTATTGGAAGCACCAGCCCTGCTCATGAGCTAACCTACAAAAGTGTTGAATCAACATAAAAAAAAAGAAGAAGGGGAGATAAAGTGCTATTTCCAAAAACAGCAGAATACGGTTGTTACGTGGATACCCTAATAACCCAAGAGGAAGAAGGAAAAAATACAGACTGCGTCAAATAAGAAATACTACATAATACTAGATAATATTAAAGAGACCCTCTTTAATATTGTTATATCTCAATATTTTTCTATATAATATTAGTATTTCTTATTTGGCGCAGTCTTTTTTTTTCTGTATTTTTTTCCGTGAATCGACATGCTCACGTTTAGAATGGGTGTGCTTGTCACCAGTCCCCCCTCCCCCCCCCACCCCACTAGCCCACTCTGATTAAAATATGCCCAGGCCGAATTTTTTTCCCTAGCCCTGTTTATATATATAAGATTTAGTGAGCAGAACCATGCATGTCACTGTGTGTGTGATCCAAGTTGTGAATAAAACCTAACTTTTTATTTTAACCAGGAAAGCAGTGAGAGAGATTTCAGTGAGTAGAGCTGTGTGTTGTGCCATTACAGTTACAGGGATTCACTGTATCCATATCTGCAGCCTGGTTTACATTACATCCATCTCTAAGGGGCCGGGCCGCAAGAAGTTTACTGTTACCATGGAGACAGGAGTCTGCGCTACCTGGAGACAAAGTATCTGTAGCTGTATGGAGACACAAACACAGGGCCTGAGCTGCCGGGAGCCCTGAGACAGAGCCAGAACTCAGAACCGGGACAGGGCTAGGACTCAGAACCGGGACAGGGCTAGGATACAGAACCAGGACAGGGCTAGGACTCAGAACCGGGACAGGGCTAGGACTCAGAACCGGGACACAGAATCAGGACAGGGCTAGGACTCAGAACCGGGACAGGGCTAGGACTCAGAACCGGGACACAGAACCAGGACAGAGCCAGGACTCAGAACCAGAACCAGGACAGGGCTAGGATACAGACACAGATCCAGGACAGGGCTAGGACTCAGAACCAGAACCAGGACAGGGCTAGGATACAGAACCAGAGCAGGGCTAGGACTCAGAACCAGAACCAGGACAGGGCTAGACAGAGAGCTGTGATATGCCAAGCAGGGAGTGAGGGGGATCATTAACCAGCACACCATACACAGTATATGAGGCAGAGGACACGTTAGAATTCAGACATGGCCTCTCACCCAGTCCATGGATTGCCATTCCTGCCTGGGAACACCTACAGGGACCCCACGGTAAGTGTCTCCCATTAGAGGGCATGTCTTCCTTAACCCTTTCAGCCCTGAAATCAGGGTCAGTGTGTGGGATTATTCCTGAAACTACTTACCCCACCAGCAGGGCAATCACTCAATATGTGTGGGGTTGGGGGATGGGGAGGGGGGGGGAGTTTATAGAAAACAGGCAATTAAGGGTAAATCAAGTGATTTCTGTGCAGGGTGGGTGGATGGGATAGATTCCTGCTTTATATCTTGTAGACAGAGTGACAGGATTATTCATTAAATTTCACTAAGTGTAGTAAATTAAAATCTCAAATTCTCAAGTGTGGACACCATGAAGTATTTCAGCTTCAATACTTGCTCCTGGCATCTTCACATATGCATGCTTGGACATCTTCCTTCCATCATACCTATAAATATATATATATATATCTGTACATGCATCCCCACATGGTTGCATTGTATGCCAGGGTATGCTTTTATTATGATGTACATCACAATAAAAAGAGATCTGGCAGTTTCAAACTCTAAAAGTAGATAACTTTTTAGAGTTTGGCACAAATGTAATAGCAGTGGCATTTCCTTTTTTAAGGGCTCTTTCACCCTATACTTACCTTACTTCGAGCTGACCTCCTTGTCTTCCTTACTGCTAATCTGTACTTCTTTTTATAATTTTCAATCTATTTCAAAAACATAGTTCAAAATAGGGACTACTTTGCCCTATGTATTTTTCCTCTGCATGACAAAACTCACCATCCCCTTCACCCCACGGCCACCGGACACCAAGCGGCAAAATCAAATTCTGCCAAGACCCCAAGGAGATGACAAGAGCCTCATTAAAGGATGTCGGTCATAACAATATGACTTCTGAGAATTTCACAAGGAAAAAAAACAGATTTTTCAATGAAATTCCAACTAAGTCAAAGGTGGAGCCTGAATCATCGAGTTTTGTCAATCTTCACAGCTGTCAAAATAGACTTCTCATGCATCGCAAGAGTTTGGCCATGGAGGATGTCACAGTCTCATGAGATCTTGAACAGATCTCTCTATTACACTCTAGAGTTCAGCAGTGAGGTGAGCTCCTGGCAGAGGAAGAAAGAAGATTTCTGTGCAAAATATAAAAAAAGACCCAACAAGTGACCGGGTTGCTTTAACATAGACAACTTTAACTGCATTTATTTCTAAAATTCCCCAAAAAGTATCAATAAAAAGTGAGACCTTCCCATTTGGAAGATTGCATTGGTTCATTCATTGGAACATGAGTGGTGTAATCATTTTTCTTATTTTTTTTATTTCTCAAACATTTCTCTCTCTGTAGAAATCTGCTTTCCATCGGTCCCAGACATTAGCATACAGAAATGGTTACAGTCGTCCGTTGCTTCCAACTGTAGGCGTTGGACGGGATCCCATCACTGTGAACCAGTTATCCCAGGCTGAGCTGGATGAACTGGCCAACAAGAGACCTACTCTGACGTATGGACAGGCTAAGCAGGCCCCACCTTCCACATTTATCCCAACTCATGTGGCATTTGACAAAAAGGTAATATTACACTATGGTCTGATTATCATTTTGTTTTCTACTAATACTGCGATTAATTAGTAAAACAATTTTTGTGATGGCACGTTTTCAAAATAGTAGGTTTATTTTACAGGGACACCTAATTAGAACAGTGGAATTAGAAATTAGGCATGACATTTCCTTTAAGGTTTACTAGTCTAGTTTCTCTTCAAAAACTCATTTTTTTTGCATAGTTTTAGGGTTACCCCATGTAGACACAGCAAGTAACCCTCTGTCCATGTCCTCTGAAGTTTTTTACCTTGGGTTAAGTAGCTTCCGCACATAGAATAGCATTGTTTCCAAGAATGTATCTTCTGAGATGATGGCTATTGAGTCTTTGTATTGGACCACCTAGAGTCTACCCAATTATTATATATTTACACCTACATATTTTGTTTTGAATATTTTTATTTTTAAGCATATTAGGAATTTAGGCATCAAACTGATTTATAACAAGGCAATTGATTGCCCACGCAGGGGCTGCAACATTAATATAACACAGTATTCCTTCGGTTGCCTGCGCAAAGCGGGTTTGTTTTAAATGCTTCTTTTGTAATTGGCATTGCAGATACAAGCAGGTAGTCATTCATGTTTCATGGGAAGCTCATGGTTGCCTGCGCAGAGGCGTTACAGATAAAACGTGCAGGTACATTAGGAACTAGGGTTTGCAACAGATACTAGCTCTAGGAATCCACATGACTTCGTTCAGGTTGTGGGCTTAGATTATTTTTACATTTGTCTTGTTGTTTGTCATCTAGCTGTGTGTTGCTAAGGGTAGACAGGTAAACGGAGTCGTTACCAGAGAGGTATGGTGGTGATGGTGTGAAGGTCTAAGGCTAGTCTTGGGGCGTGATTTCCCATTTCCCTTGGGGGCTTTGGTGGGAATTCAGCTTGTGTGTCTGTAGATGGTGCGTTGTTTGTGTTTTGTCTCTGTGCATGGGGCGTGAACCGTGCGCCTAGGTGGTGATTGTCGTCATTGTTTTATGTTGTTCGGGTGGTCGTTATGGTGCCCGAGGCCCTTTGTGGCTGCGTTGTTTGTGTTTTGTGTTGGTGGTTTAGGGAGGCAGTTGTTGTCTAACCTATGTCTCTGATGGCTGCGAAACCCGTGTATGTATGTGTACGTGTGATTATGCTCCTTGTGGGCTGTGTCTCGGATCGCTGCCTTCTGGTGCTTATTGTCGCCTGCATTTGCGTTTGGGTTGCCTGTGGGGGTATATGGCTCGTGTGGGCTGGTCGTAGGGTGCAGTGGTGCCCCCTCCTCTGTGGTAGTGTGTGGTCGTGGAGTCATGTCTTCATGCGGTGGTGGGGGGGTGGGTCTGAGTCTCGGATGAGGCAGGTCCGTGGGTAACTGCCTGTTGCCCTGGGGGCTGTGGCCCTACGGGGTCCGGTCCGCAGTATGGTTCTAGTTGCCTCCTGTCAGTGGGTGAGTGGTGCGAGGTCGGAACCCGCTAGGGGGGGGTGGGAGGGGTGTGGTTGAGGGTGACCCGCCTTCATGTCGCCCCAGGTGCAGGCCCCCGGATGCCTCGTGGTTGCGTATCCTAGGTTTCAAGGTGGGTTCAGGTATTGTAGGAATTCATCTGTGGCAATGTGTCTTATCCAGTGGAGCCATCTAGTCATTTGCTTTTCTTTCGCCGCTGCCGTGGTAGCTTTCAGGTCCTCGAATTTTCTTATGTCTTCCACCTCCTCCACCCAGTGTCTGAGTGGGGGGGCACGTGATTGTTTCCAGTATATGGGGATAGTCGTTTTCGCCGCATTGAGCAGGCGTGGCACCACTGATTTTTTATACGTCGGCGTGGGCATTGTCGTGTGGTGTAGTAGGAAGAAGGCTGGTGACATGGGTGGGATGTCATCCGTCACTGTGTGGATGACTTGTCGTATCGCTTCCCAGAACGGCTGGATGAGGGTGCAGCCCCACCAGATGTGGAGGAATGTCACCTACATATTTTGCACGTATCTCCCTTTTATGGGATTATACAGATAGTAAATTAAATTATATATATGCTAGACGAATTTTCAGGTAAAGTGCAAATTGCTATTATACAGACTACCAACAATAAATGTTTTAGAATTAGTTATAGAGAAAGCAGACTAATCTTATCTGCTTACATAATTAGTGTTTCTAGCTTTTTCATAATTATTGTCCTCTGTTCTTACTTCAATTTTTAAACTGTCTGCATGGTAAAACGTAATCACAAAGATATCAAAATATCCGTTAATGTTTCAGGTGTTGAAATTCGATGCCTTTTTCCAAGAGATTGTCCCTATCTCTCAAGATGAGCGCTACAGGGTGCGTAAGGTATCTCTGTATTACTATCTAGAAGATGACAGCATATCTGTGGTGGAACCCGCGTCAGTGAATGCTTGTATGCCTCAAGGCACGTTTATCAGGCGTCAGAGACACCCTAAGAATGACTTTGGAGATCATTATCATTGGAAAGACCTCAATGTGGGCATCAACATCACTTTGTACGGAAGGACGTTTCGAATTGCGAGCTGTGACAAATTCACACAGGTAAAGCAGATCCTCTATTTCAAGAACATCATTGGGTTGGAAAATAGTGGTTGTGGATCATATATCTTTATAATTCCATTTGAAGCAAGTAGACAGTGGTACAATTTTAGGAGCCCTAGGGGATTTCTCAAGCATTGATTATAGGAAGAGCCCTGCTCTCAAGCTTGCAAACTTAAAGGGATAGGAAATACTTTCTGTAAGGTCTTGCTAACCCTATCAATAGAATTATAGCAACTATTCCAGTAAAACACTATATAGATATTGCTCTTAATTGTAAGGAAAACTCTTTCTTTTTTTTGCCTCAAACAGGATTTTCTGGAGAGCAACGGAATTGAATTAAATCCACAAGAAGATATCCCTACCAATCCCTACACAATACTCCGCCAGCAGCCAAATCGAACATTCACCACCCCAACGGACTTTGACAAATTGAAGCAATTTCTCACCATGGACAGGAAGGTAACATTCTCTTGTGTTTTTTTTTATATATTTTATTGAGTGCCAAGATATCAGCATAATAATAAACAGATATAACGCATTGAAGAAGCTACACGAGAATTTGATTGTAAATGAGCTATGCCACAAGTCATCTTGAGTCAGAAAATCAAGAGAATTAACAAAATGAGGAATTTAAATTGTGATACATGAAAACGCACCATGAGAGATATAAAAGTAATTTACCTATTTTATAAATGTAATATTCAACTCTTTATGTGAGTTATGAGCACCAGCATGTAGACACTAGCTAGACCTCCTGAGAATGTGGACCATGGAGCTTTATAGGAATGAAGAGACGGGTGGATTTTCATAATTGTACTAATATTCGCTTTATGCCTCTAGCAGCAAGCTGATACATCTCTATATGTGCAGCATTTTGAAAACTGAAATCTCCAAGACTCCAAGCTTTTCAGTCCTGGAATTATAAAAACAACAAATAAATATAACAGAGTAAAATTGAATTATGCAGCAATTCCTTAAAAACTGGAAAAGAGGGTCCACCAAGAAACTTTCTAAAAACAAGGATTTAATAAAAGTTTATGAGTTGCATAGAATTGTATAGTAAAATTCCAACTGCACACCATGGAATGAAAATGTGGAAAACACAAAGATTTAATAAGATGCACTTTAGAAATACGAGGCCGGTTACTTGCTGGGATCATGTTTGAACCCAAGTACATCATATTTGTTATTCATGTTCTTTAATTTTCTTGAATCATTTTAAATTGTTCAACACAACCTGTAGTCTGATTGACGTGAAGTGTAACTGAAACCTTGGATAGAAGCTCATTTGTTACTTTTAAAGGTTCTGCGCTTTTTTGCCCTGTGGGATGACTCTAAGAGCATGTTTGGCGAAACACGTCCAGTAATTATACACTATTATCTCGTGGACGACACTGTGGAAATTCGAGAAGTGCATGAAAGAAATGATGGCAGAGACCAATTTCCGGTGCTACTGAAGAGACAGCACTTACCAAAATCTGTGAAAGACCTGAAAGGTGAACTCATCTCTGTACCTGAATGGTGGAGTATGAATTAAAGTGATAGTAAAGCCTTGTGGCATTTGTTTTATAAAGATAAAACTCACACACACACACATATATATATATATATACATATATATATATATATATATATACACAACAATAGACCAAGACGAGAGCACTCTCTGAGATTTCATCAACATATTTATATATTTCAAAATAATATCAATGTTTATAATACATGAGGGAGCTGTAGACCACTAGATACCCCCCTATAGTTCGCCAATGCACAGCGCAAAGGCGACAAAGTAGTTAGCGATAAACACACACACACAAAAAAAAAAGCACAAGATTGGTGAACGCCATATGGGAGACTAAT